>SJYX01011109.1:1241485-1348667 GCA_006410675.1 Oreotragus oreotragus
TTTTTTTTTTTTTTTTTGGGGGGGGGGGGGGGGGGCGACATTTATTCCCAAACTGTAAATTTTTGTTTCTTCCATTTTTTCTGGGATATCTTTTTCTTCCGTGCAACCTCCTCTTCTGGTTTTGGAACAGTCTGTTCCTTTTCAGTTAGGATTGTCTCAGTGTGGCAGGGAGAGCTCAGGTACCACTTGATCCAACTGTGAGCTCTGTAAGTCCTGCCCTGCATTTTGGGGGCTTTGTTCACCTGGATGTGCTCAGTGAGCAGAGAATCTACATTTAAGCTTTTCAGTTCAGCTTTACTCTCTGCATTTTTGAGCATGTGCAGTAAAGATCCAGCACTCTTTCTGGGCTGTCAGTCCTGCATCCAGCCCCAGTGTTTGGCCTGTGCAAACCTACCAACTCCACCGTTGTGACAACAGAATGGCACTTGTTGCTTCTTTAGAGTGACATCCTTCAGATACTTGGTGGCTTTTTGGATATGCGTACCCTTAATGGCCTGGGCAGTTTCACAAGTGTTGTTAAAGTGATGATGAAGATTTGAACTTCTTGTTTTGCTGGATTTTGTGGGGTTTCCTGGGTCAAGTGAACAGCACATCATTTTTAGTGAATAGCACATCACCTTAGTTAGGCTGCTTACTGGAAGAGCAAGATTACATTGTGTATAGCAATCTCTTCTGAAATAATGCAGAAGACTGAGGATTGATGCAGATCTTGGGACTTAAAACAGCTCTTTCTGACTCCATTCCATGTAGATTTTGAACACCATTTAAAAGAAAATAAGATAATTTGTTTCGTCATCTCATTTTATACCTTTTTTGTTACCTCTCAGACAGCTTCTGGTCTAACCTGACCTTTAAAACTACATTCATGAGATTGATGGTCACTGAGGACATTGACTTGGAGAAGGAAATGGCAGCCCACTCTAGTACTCTTGCCTGGAAACTCCCATGGACGGAGGAGCCTGGAGGGCTGCAGTCCATGGGGTTGCTAAGGGTCGGACATGACTAAGCGACTTCACTTGAACTTTTCACTTTCATGCATTGGAGAAGGAAATGGCAACCCACTCCAGTGTTCTTGCCTGGAGAATCCCAGGGATGGGGGAGCCTGATGGGCTGCCGTCTGTGGGGTCGCACAGAGTCGGACACGACTGGAGCGACTCAGCAGCAACAGCAGAGGGCGTTGACTGAGCAGTGACAGCAGCTGTTGGATGATGAAAAGCCTTTTGATGGGGCTTTTCTATCAGGTCTGGGCAACCGTAGTGATATTTTAATACATTTATATGATTTAATGAGGGAAAAACTATGATCTGTAACCTAAATTCTTCCTTGAAGTTCTTGTAAGATCAGGTTTATTTTTTGGATGTCATCTTTGCACTTACTATCAAAAACATTTTATACTGGAAGATCAATGGGAAAAGATGAGGAATTTGGATGGTTTTCCTGAGATTTTCTGCCCATTATTAACAAAGCATCAGAAGAAAGGTGAACTTTCCTTGAAATCTAAAAAAGCTTAAAATTTTCAATTTCTGTTTTTTTCAGATTCAAGTCTATATTTCTTAAGACTCAAAACATTTTTGTTAGGACTGGGCATATAACTTTTACCAAGTTGGCATTGCCAAAACTATAAGAGAACTTGAGCTCTGATCTTAAAGGCTTAAAACTACTTGACCATCACCAAATTATAAAGAATTAAGTTTAGGAGACAGCATTAGTATTTGTTTGTTCTAATAGCAGATCCCAGAAAAGAGCAGAAGCAGGTATGAATATGCGGTCATTTGTATGTTTTCAGGGCTGAAAAACAGGCACCTTGAAAAGCTTTGGTCCCCAGCAGGGCATTCCCATGGAGAGGGCCAAACTCTGTTGGGTAGCAAAGAGTGGCGTGATGTGGGAACAGTCACTTCCACCTTGATTCACGTGGGGCACTCTCTGTCAGACACCGGTGTGCTGGTGGTGCACCCAGGTGGCAGTCTAGGAGTGATGAAGTTGTTGGATATTACAGTCCAAATTAAGAAAGATTTATCAAGCAAATGTTCAAGAATGTTACCGAAGTGTGATCCCATATGGCACCCAGAAAAGTGTGGCGCCACTCAGTGACACTTCTCCATGTTTTGAATATACGTGTGAAGAAAGTCCGTTGACATACCGGCTCCTTTATGAAGTTCATTAGAGGGTGTACTGTCAGTACATCAAACACACGCATG
Organism: Oreotragus oreotragus; assembly: GCA_006410675.1. Classification (NCBI taxonomy): domain Eukaryota; kingdom Metazoa; phylum Chordata; class Mammalia; order Artiodactyla; family Bovidae; genus Oreotragus; species Oreotragus oreotragus. The sequence goes on from SJYX01011109.1 coordinate 1,243,684, forward strand.
CATACAAACACCGCCTTTTCTTTATCTATTCATCTCTTTTTTCAGTTGAAGTGAAATGAAAGTTGCTCAGTTGTGTTCAGCTCTTTGCGCTCTACAGTCCATGTAATTCTCCAGACCAGAATATTGGAGTGGGTAGCCTTTCTCTTCTCCAGGGGATCTTCCCAACCCAGGGGTCAAACCCAGGTCTCTGCACTGAAGGCGATTCTTTACCAGCTGAGCCACAAGGGAAGCCCTTGTTTTTTTCAGCTATTTGTTTATTAATGTGGTCATTTAGTATATCATTACTGAGTGCTTGCTACATACCAGGAGTAAGAACCCCACTGGGAACAACACAAAGTAACTTACTGCCTTCATAGAGTTTGCATTCCAGTGAGGGAAGACAGGAAACAAACTTACAGAAAATAGGCAGTGTGCCAGGTGGAGCCGCTGCTATCTAGAAACATTCAAATTGAAGAGGGGCACAGGCAGACCTGGAGGGGGAGGCCTGCCTCCTCTTCTCACCTCGTTTGCATCCACCTTGCTTACACCACTGGCTAAGTCCTTCTGGGTCAGGGCGAGGGCTGTAGCTTTTCCTCTTTGTGAGCTGGGGAGCCATAGGATAGGCTTTGAGCAGAGGAGTGATCTGATGTGATTGATGTTCCAACAGATAGCTCTGTGCGAGACCCTGGGAGGGAACGGTGGCCTCCTTGAAGAGGCCATTAAAGGAATCCAGGTCTGAGATGGTGGCCTGGACCTGTGTGAGGACAGAGGAGGTGGTCACATGTGCTGAAGAGGGGTATCCATTCGTCTGTTGATGGATGCTGAGCTTGCTTCTGTATCTTGACTATTGTAAATGATGCTACAATACATAGGGGTGCATCTCTCTCTCTTTTTTTTAATCTTTATTTCACTTTACTGTATTGGTTTGGGCATACATTGACATGAATCTGTCATGGGTGTAGCATGTATCTCTTTGAATCATTGTTTTTGTTTTCTTCGGAAAAATACCCAGAAGTGGAATTTCTGTGTCACGTGGTGGTTTTAGTTTCAATTTCTTTGAGGAACCTCTATACTGTTTGCAGTAGTGGATGCCCCAGTTTGCAGTTACGAGGGTCCCCTTTCCTCCGCATCCTCACCAGCACGCGTTCTCCTTTTGGTAACAGCCATTCTGACTCTGGCTTTGATTGCAGCACCTGATGGTCAGTGGTGGTGAACTTTTCATGGCATCTGTATGTCCTCTGCAGAGAAACGGCTGTTGAGGCCCTCTGCCCGTTTTTTATCAGGTTGTGTTTTTTTGATCCTAAGTTGTGTGAGTTCTTTGTATATTTTGAATCTTAACCCCTTATCAGATATATCATTTGCAGGTATCTTCTTCCATTCAGTAGGGTGCCTTTTCATTTTGTTGATAGTTCTTGCTAATCAAAAGCTTTTTTAGTTTGATGTAGCCCCATTTGGGTTTTTTTCGCTTGGGTTTTTTTTTTTTTTGGGGGGGGGTGCTTTTTTTGTTTTCTTTAGGTTCCCTTACCTGAGGAAACATATCCAAAAAAATGTGAAGACCAGTGTCAAACAGAGTATACTCCTTATGTTTTCTTTTTTTTTTAAAGTTTCTTTCTTACAGTTAGTTGTATTTAGATATAATTGACATATAGTACTATATAAGGTTTAAATGTACAGCATAATGATTTGACTTAACATACATCATGAAGTGATTACCACAATAAGTTTAATGAACATCTGTCATCTCCTATAGATACAAAAGGAAAAAAATACTAAAAAAATAAGAACTCTTTAGGATTTACTCTTAACAGCTTTCCTATATAGCAACGTTAATTACATTAATCATGTTGTATGTTTCATCCCTAGTATTGCCTATGTTTTCTTCTAGGAGTCTTGTTTCAGGTCTTACAAACATTTAAGTTTAATTCATTTTGAGTTTATTTTTGTATATAGTGAGAGAAAGTAGTTCAGTTTGATTCTTTTTACATGAAGCTGTCCAGTACTTTCCGAAACCACTTACTGAAGAGGCTGTCTTTTTCCCATCTGTATTCTTGCCTCCTTTGTCAGAGATCAATTGACCATGTGAGTGTGGGTTTATTTCTGGGCTGTCTGTTGTGTCCCATTAATCTGTTTTTTTTCCCAGCACCATAGTGTTGAGATTACTGAAAAGCTTTGTAGTATAGTTTGAAATCATGGAGCACGATACCTCTGGTTGTAGTATAGTTTGAAATCATGGAGCACGATACCTCTGGTTTAGTTCTTATTATAGAATTTTTTAATTGTGCTCTTTCACAAAATAATCTTAAGGAATGACTGATTCTGACCCATTTTTTTAAGGGTGGAATCTGTCCCTCAGATTAATTGGCCTTTGTGCTTAAACCCTGCTAGTAGCATCTTTCATTATTATGATAGTAGCACCATTTTTTAAAAAATAGTTACTACTTTGGTATCCCATTTTAATAAGGTCTGTTGAACTGTTATGTAATTTAAATTTTATTTTCTGCTGTGTGTTTATTTTCAATAAGTGTTAACCTGCTCATGTTTTCCTTTTTTCTCATTGGTTGTGGTTATGGAAACTTCAGAGTGTTGCTCTACTAGTATTTAAAAGATTTTAAAAAAAATTAAGGTCCCCTGATTTCTTTGGGAGAAAGTTCCATGACCTGTCTGTCCAGAGCTTGGCCAGTAGTATGTCTTCGAATGAACAAGTATCTGACATTTATTTTTCGGGAAACATGCGTCGAATTACTTAAACGAACTAAACACAAATTATCGTATTTAGTCTTACTGAAACGAGTATGTCAACAAACTTTACAAATACAAAGTCTCACTGGACAAAAAAACAAAAATAATATTTTCCTTGATTATACCCGAACTAGACCACTAGGGGTCCCAGGTGAACTGGATCAAAGACTCATCAACCAATAATTCGAAGACAAAGTCTAACCAATCCGAGACATTAAACGAGACATCGTGTTTACGGTAATAATGATTTCTACTAATACACTCAGAACTCGTCCATTGTAGTTTACGACCCCCCCGTTCACTGAGTGAAAAGGACCCATCTACACTCCAGTCTTTTCAATGATCAATAAAACATAAAAAGAAACCCCAATGATACCTAAGAAAGAGATTACTCAAAGAAAAACTCAACATCCTTCATCACTAGTAGTCATTCATAACAATCCTCTATTTATTTTGACTAATAGAAACTTACAAATTTTTTACCAAGATTTAGTCTTTCACGTGAAATGACCGGGTTTAATAACTAACTTAATAGTCAAAGTGACTCATCTCATAACCAAAGGATTATGATCTTTTTAATAGAGTGAAGAATTCCTAATTCCAATCACTAACTTAGGATCGACTGTAAATTTACTTCAAAACAAATCCTAACAAAGAGTTTTAGACACAATGGAAAAGGTAACGACGATTAGACCTCAACATCTTCCCGTGAAGACTTTAGACTAAGACGTACTCAGTTTCCAGTCACAGATCCCTGAACTCCAAACCGTCAAACGGTGTTTGATATTAATCCAAGGCTCATTATAACAGAAATTAAAATTTCTCTTAAGACATTGGAGAAGAAAAACAGATTTCTTGAAAAGTGATCAGGAAGAAGAAAAGAATTTTCTACCAAACTTTTTTCTTACTTGTTTATATAAACAATCTCTTTTTAAGTGTATTTTATTATTTTTCATTTTTAATAGGATAATCGCTCTACATTGTACTGGCTTCTGCTATACCTCGTGTATCAGTCATCACTGTATATATATATCCCCTCCCTCCAGAACCTCCCTCCCACCCCCCATAAACAATCTCTTTAAGTGTCATGGTTCATTTAATTTTGAACTTTAATCTGGGCTTTTCTCTTGGCATTCACATTTCATAACTTACAATTCATTTCTTCTATTTAGAAAGTAGATAGATGTTAAAATGTTCAGATATACTGAACATGTCTATGTGTGATAAGGGAGAGGACTAGGTCTAGCCTTGGCATTTCTAGGCTCCTCGGGTGAACTGTGACCTTTGTTGAAAGCCAAGTGACTGCTGCCTCAGCTTCCTTCCCGTTTTGAATGTTAGTGGCTTTAGCTGGAAACTTATTTGGAAGGACTTATTTGGTCCTGTATGGTAGCATTTCATTTGCCGTGATATATTTTATAAGAAAAACAATATAAATTCCAGGATGTACATATTTTAATTGGGATTTGAAAATTTAGCATCGGTATAATTTGATCCATTTTAATGTAATAATTTTAGCAAAATTTGTTGATGTGTTTGTGTATAAAACATCCAGACTAGTTCTAAGAAGACCCTCAAGTTTGTACTAGTTCAGATCATTTCTGAATGGGACACTTTGATGGCATGTGATGGACCACACGCTTGAATGTCTAACCATATTCATGTCCTTTGGGTTCCTAATTGCTGGGAATAATTTTGTTGTATCTCACAGGAATCATAGTAACATTTCAGGTGGGCGTAATAAGAGAGTTCTTTCAGAAAAAAGCTTTACATCCCTATTGTTAGTGCATCTATCATGAAATGGGCTTAGTGAAGCACCATCTCTACTAGTCATTATTTCATAAATTACCTTTTGAGCACAAAACTCTAAACTGTTGTGCATTTTCTTGCTGTCACTTGGGACTTAAATAAATTAGTGCAATGTGAAAAACTAGAGATTTTGATTTGGCATAAATTCTGTCCAAATAAAGTCTTTTATTTCTAAGTCTTTTTTAAAAATTGAAGTATGGTTGGTTTATAAAGTTAGTTGCTACTGTACCGCAGAATGACGGTTACACACGTGTATACACACGTTGCTTTTTGTTCTCTTTTCCACTCTGCTCTGTCACAGGACATTGAGTATCCTCCCCTGTGCTGTACAGTAGGGCCTCCCCGGTTTGTGTCTGCTGACCCCACACCCTATCCGTCTCTCCCACCGCCTCCTTGGCAGCCCCCAGCGTGCTCTCTGTGTCACTGCTTGTGTTTCATGGATAGGTTCATCTGTGTCACGTGTTAGATATAAGTGCTCCTGTGTGGTGTTTGTCTTTCTCTTTCTGACTTCCCTTCGTGTGAATCTCTCTTTGCGTCCATGTTGCTGCAGATGGCATTATTTAGTTCTTTTGTGGCTGAGTGGTATTGTTGTATATATACACCGTATCCTCTTTATCCACTCACCTTGATGGGTATTTAGGTTGTCTCCACGCCTTGACTGTTGTGAGTGTGCTGCTGTGAGCATTGGGGTACATGTCTTTTTTTAACTATAACTTTTTCCAGGCATACACCCAGGAGTGGAATTGCTGGATCATATGGTAATTCTAGTTTTAGTTTTCTGAGGAACCTCCAAGCTGTTTTCCACAGTGGCTACACCAACTTACACTCCCACCAACCGTGTAGGAGGTTTCCATTTTCTGCATACCCTCTCTAGCATTTGTAATTTGTAGACTTTTTAATGTGACTGGTGTGGGGTGATACCTCATTGTAGTTTTTTCATTTCTCTATAATAATTAGCGATGTTGAGCATCTTTGCCTGTGCCTATTGACCATCTGTATTCTTCTTTGGAGAAATGTCTACTTAGGTCTTCTGCCAATCTTTCAGTTGGATTTTTTTGTTGTTGTCAAGGTGGATGAGCTGTTTGTATATTTTGGAAATTTAAGCCCTTGTTGCGTGCATCATTTGCAAATATTTTCTCTCATTCTGTGGGTTGTCTTTCCATTTGGTTTATGATTTCCTTTGCTGTGCAAAAGCTTGTAAGTTTGATTAGGTCCCATTTGCTTATTTTCATTTTTATTTCTATTGTCTTGGGAGATTGACATCAGTTTATGTCAAAAATGTTTTGTCTAAAACAGCTAAATGTTTAAGTCATACTGAGAGGAAAGGTTGCCTTCCTGAGAAAGGGAAGTGAATGCTTTTGAATAGTGAGGAGTTAGGCACATAATTAAAGGATTAGGATTCCTGTTCCAAAGCAGAATGGGAGAAGAGAGTGGAAGACTCCCATTTGGTAGTTTCAGTCTTTGAACATGTTCTGAGGACTTCTGTTTTTGTTTTTTCTTTTATGAGAGGATGGTAAAAGAGGGCTTAGGGCTTTAGGAAAGAATCCAAAGGATCAAGGTTTTGGTTTAGGTTATGGCAGACAGGCCTTTGGAAGATGCCTGGTGATCTGACACAATGAGAGAGAGGCTGTCGTGGCAAGCAGCCTGTGTTCAGGACCAAGAGATGGGCAAGGAGTTAGGACTGAGGGGAGGTACTCATGGGAAATAGGAGTGGAAGAAGCAAGAGGTCAAAGTTATGAGAAGGAATGAGTGCAGATATGAATTGGTAAATTCGGGGAGGTTGCTAAGAGTCATCCCGGTGTCTGTACAAGAGGATGTGAATAGAGAGGTGGTCACTGAGGAAGATTATGGGAAAACTTGAGGGGAATGAGCCCAGAGATGATACAGTAACTGGTAAATTGATGAGAACACTTTGGAAAAGTCAGGTATTAAGAGGTCAGGGATGTGAAAAATAAGACCTCAAGTTACCCTCTGGCTTTACAACTCTGAATTCCAAAGCACGAATCTGAAAGTTAATAGTTTTGCTTCTCAGAAATGTGAAATAATAAGCTGACATACTTTTGTAAAATTGGAAGTAAATTCTGAAAAGCATATATGGATTTATGTGGTAATAATCAAAAGTATTAATTGCCTCTTTGTAAATGCTGGAGTATGGGTGATCTTTGGGTGCTTCTTAGCAGGACGTTCCTAAGAGGAAAGAGGGAGACTTAGCAGGAAAGTCTGATGGTGGGCTTTTCTTTTTACCGTATACATGCAGTGTCCTTAGCACAGATGGACAGAGGACACTCCTCAGGGAAACCTGGCCATGGGAGATACTGTTTTTGCTCATTTTCACTTGCAAGAAGAATAGAACCCAAGTCACGAAAAAACAGTTCTTCTGTGGTAGAAACACAAAAGGCAGGGAAACAGAACTGTAGGCTTAGACTCTATTTTTGAAACCAGTAACATCTGAGGACGCCAAGGTCTCCCAGTGTCATTTACAAAAGCCTGGAAAGGCATTCAGGGCATCTTGGTTATGGGCCAGCTTCTGGGAGAAGACGTTACTAATCAAAAACTAAAAAGTGGAGTGACCAGATCAGCGTGTGGAAAAGCAAGAGCTGTGATCAGATGGAGCAGTGGGGAGCACAAGTGGCGTGGACAGTGCAGTTTCCTTTTAGAAACCACGCACTTTGCATGGGACCAGGAATGGGCCTGTGATGGATGGGAACATGAGTGCTGAGATTCTGGGTACATTTTTACAAACTGACTTAAAGGTCCTCACCCCCACCCCCACTCCCCAGTAAGTAGAACTCAGCATCAAGGTGATAAAAATTTTCAGCTCAGAAGGGAAGTGATACTGTTAGTCTGTAATCATTCTTTATTCATTGTAAGCAGTAAAGGTAAGTATAATTCCCCCATGGTATTCTGTCATCAAACATAACTGAAAATCAAAATACCATGTATCATTTGCTGGTTTATGAGCCTAACTGAAGAACACTGATAGTCATAGAAAGTATCTACACTTATATTAAAGGGAGGAACCTTTTGAAGAAAATATCTGAGGGGTAAGTTTTATATAAGACACTGATTAGGAAGGTAAAGAGTAAAGAATCTGAGAACAGAAGTTTATCAGCTGAATTTTTTGGATGGCGTTCTCTTTTGCACATCTGTTCTTTCCGGTTCTTTTGGTAACGGAATAAACATCTTACAGAAAGGAAGCCAGATTAACCTCTACATTGGTTTAAGGAAACTCTGCCCATTTTCTATCTTAATGGCTTCTAGAGTGGGTGGTGCCTTTTTCTTCAGCTTAGCAGTAAAGCCTGAGAATGGACTTGACCTGAATCAGATGTTTTTTCTTGGTATAAATTTGTTGTTCCATTTGTTGGAGATTTTAGGGATCTTTGTAATCTGTAGGGATATCTGTAGAGGCTCTCAATGAGCCTCTGCCTCATTGAGAAAATAGCTAATTGTTTGGGCTGTAAGCCAAGTAAGTGGGTAAATATGGATAAACAGTAATCTCAAATTGTAGTACTGGAGAAGACTCTTGAGAATCCCTTGGACTGCAGGGAGATCAAACCAGTCAGTCCTAAAGGAAATCAGCCCTGTATATTCATTGGAAGGACTGATGCTGAATCTCCAATACTTTAGCCACCTTTTGTGAAGAACCAACTCATTGGCAAAGACCCTGATGCTGGGAAAAATTGAGGCAAAAGGAGAAGTGGGCAGCGGTGGATAAGGTGGTTAGCATCACCATCTCAGTGGACATGAATTTGAGCAAACTCCGGGAGATAGTGGAGGACAGAGGAGCCTGCATGCTGCAGTCCCATGGGATTGCAAAGAGCTGGACATGACTTAGCGACTGAACCACAAGAAGTACCTCTCATGGGGAGAGGATTTCTGAATCAACTCCTGTTTAATGAAATTATGGCATACAACATTTTCTTTCCTCACATTTGAAAGTGTAGACTCGTATTTTGTCCTGTTTTGTGGTGATTCCCGTGAAAGGAATAGAGAAAGATTGGGAAGTAAGCAAGCGTTTTGCCTTTTCCTCTTGCAGGTCCCAGTAGGGATGGCACAATCAGTGAGGACACTATCCGAGCCTCTCTCATCTCAGCGGTCAGCGACAAACTGAGATGGCGGATGAAGGAGGAAATGGATCGTGCCCAGGCAGAACTCAACGCCTTGAAACGAACAGAGGAAGACCTGAAAAAAGGTCACCAGAAACTCGAAGAGATGGTTAACCGTTTAGATCAAGAAGTAGTAAGTAACTCATTGCATAACTGCACTATTTTAATTGTAGCTATGGCAAAGTTTTCTGTATGTACTGTGGCTACCCTGAGTACTGTGGGTATTAGAGTTCAAACGATTGTACACACTCTTTAAGCACTTGAACATAGCTCCTATACAGCTTGTTAAAAAACGGAGCTTATGGTTGAAATACAGTCTTTGACTGGGAAGTGGATGTATTTAGATGATTTTTTGCTTGCAATTTCATGCTGCGGGATAAGGTGTTGACCCATAGGAGGACTGTTGGAGTGTTGATGTTACCAGACAGTTACCCAGAAATAAGAATTTGAGAGAGTTCTAAGTCATGATAAAGATCTGCAGACCCGGGGTGCAGACTTAAGGATCAGTTCTTTTTTGTTTCCAAACATTGTTTGAACTGTATGTAAAGTATCTTTGGTATGCAACCTTTAGCTCTTCAGCTTTCTCACATTTTTATCAGACTGCTGTGCCCTGAAGAGTCGGTATAAGTCAGCCCTTTGACTTCTTTTGTTTAAAGATGTAGAGGCACTAGCTTAATTTGAGTGCCAGCTTCACTCTTCGCTTTCATTCTTGTGAGGGAGAATCTGTTCCAGAAAGTTTGCGTTTTTGGTGAAAGTATAGAGAGTTTATTGACTGTTTGAGGGCTGTGGAGAAAGTGGTTTGTATGTACACGTTAGTCTAATAAATGGTTCTAGTATGTAAAATGAGCTTCTCGATAGTCAGCTATTTTCAAACATTGAGGAAAGTGGCTCCAGTACAATTCAGAGCCCGCAACCACCACCTGCTATATCTTGGGACTAAAATTCAAGTGTTTGTGGAGTTCTGTGCATTGAATTGTCTGTGTAGACTGGGGAAAGTTGTTCCTCTGAGGCAGATATCCCCTTGTATTGAAAGAAGGGCCTCTTTTATGATTTTAACGTTAGAAACTTCCTGCTGGAATGAGTCTTGTGTGAAGGCTTAGTTTGCAGTATTTATCACTGGTAAGTGACAGGCTTATTACTGCCACCAAAAGTGCTCAGCTTAGCATCTCCTGTTTGCACTTAGCATGTTAGAGCACACCTTTTCCTCTAACTTTGAAATGTGTTATATTTGAAATGTGAATTTTATCCATGAGTAGTTTAAGCATTGTTTTATTAGCAGTTCTGCTTCTGTGAAGTTGAGTTGTAGATGTCTGACAAACGGATAATTACAATTAGTATAAAATCATCATGCTTGGACTATTCTGTTTTCAGGCTGAGGTTGATAAAAACATAGAACTTTTGAGAAAGAAGGATGAAGAACTCAGTTCTGCTCTGGAGAAAATGGAAAATCAATCTGAAAACAATGATATTGATGAAGTTATCATTCCCACAGCCCCACTATACAAACAGATCCTAAATCTGTATGCAGAGGAAAATGCTATTGAAGACACTATTTTTTACCTGGGAGAAGCCTTGAGGCGGGGAGTAATAGACCTAGATGTCTTCCTAAAGGTATGTCTTCTTCACTCTGCTTTCCAGAGTTTTGGAACGTTTTAGAACCACTGTTGCTGAAAACCACAAATCAAGAGGGTTTGTTTGTAGGGGATGAGTTAAAATTCTTTTTCTTTCCAAAAGTGAGCAGGTGGGGTAAATGGCTATGAGCAGTGTCTTCCCACCTACAGAGAGGACTGAGGATAATCTGAGTATGGGAAGAAAAGTGGGCTCAGGAGCTGCAGTTCTTACCCCAAGGCGGCATCAAGCTGAATGTAATTCAGCTTACTACTGCACCCGGGTGGATCAGCAGGCACAGTCAGATTTCCATTCTTTCAGGTCACACCATCTAAATTAAGATCATTGACTGCCCCATCCTTGTTGCTTTTTTTCCCCTCTGTTAATTTTCTTAGACTTGCATACTTATATACCCGTTTCCCCTTGTAGAGTATGGGGCTTGCCCCGCTAGCAGTAGAGCCCTTCTAACTGATTATTCCAGGCTTAATGCTACTGTACAGAGGTGGAAGATCTGTAAGCCAGGTTTGGCTACTGTTCTCTGTTAAGTCATGAGGAGCATGGCTTTAGGGATAACAGCCACCCTTTAGATACTCAGCACAGCTGCTTCTGATGCTTCAGTGTGCCTGCGAGGCTGGTCAGGTTGCTTGCTGACCCTGCCTATCTCACTGTGAGTGTATGGCCAAACCAGTCTTGGACCTGGTAGAAGCATGTGAATAGTTGGCCGAAGAGAGGGCTCCCTTTCTGTACGCTGTCCTCTGCTTGGGTGGCATAACCTAGGCCAAGATAAACATGGAGAGGTGAGAAAAGGATGCTGTTTGCTAGGCACTGGACCAAAGGTGGCCTTGTGCTACTCATCCCTGCCCTTCCCCTTTTTTAGCTAAGTAGTGACAAACAGTTCTAAAAGTTTTTTAACTTTTGTTAGGATCACAGTACAAGTTTCCCAGGCGTCTTGGTTGTCTCAAGATGTAGCTTGAACTGAGCCAGATCCTGCATGGGAGTGCTTTCCCTGTGACACACTGTAGGGTCTCAGAAGACTACTTTCCTGAATACAAGTGTGTTAGTTGCTCAGTTGTGTCCAGCTCTTTGCAACCTCATGGGCTGTAGCCCATCAGGCTCTTCTGTCCATGGAATTCTCCAGACAAGGGTGTTGGAGTGGGTAGCCATTCTCTTCTCCAGGAAATCTTCCTGTCCCAGGGATTGAACGCGTTTCTCCTGCATTTTAGGCAGATTCTTTACCATCTTAGTCGTCAGGAAAGCCTCCACAGGTTCCGTAACACAGCCTGCCAGCAGCAATCCAGTGAGTTAAGAGCCACATGAAATGTAGTGTTGGGCTCCAGAGGACCGTTGATGAGTTTAGGGTTCCTAACTCCCATCTAGGTTACAAACTGTCTGCTGGTTGATGCCTGGACCTGGATAAGGGCTAGTCTAAACTGTTTACCTTCTTCCCCCTCACAGCATGTACGTCTTCTGTCCCGTAAACAGTTCCAGCTGAGGGCACTAATGCAGAAAGCAAGAAAGACTGCCGGTCTCAGTGACCTCTACTGACTTCTCTGATATCAGATGGGAGGCTGAACTCTGCTAAAGTATTCTTTTCTTCTCTTCCTTTCTCTTATATCAGTAGGTGCCCAAAATAAGTTATTGCAGTTTATCATTCAAGTGTAAAATATTTTGAATCAATAATATATTTTCTGTTTTCTTTTGGTAAAGACTGGCTTTTATTAATGCACTTTCTATCCTCTGTAAACTCTTTTTGTGCTGGATGTTGGGACTGACTATGCTAAATAAAATTTGTTGCATAATTTTTCTCTTCTTTACTCAACAGAATATATGAAACAAAATATGTGAAACCTTAGTAAAGCTCAGCTTCTAATTTAGCAAAGTATAACATCCATCATGAGTTGAAATTTAGTATTATTCTCTACCATATAAAGTGGATTCTACTCAGTATGGGATATAATACATAGAAATCCAAATGTTCAAATGTTTGGATTTGAATGACTTTTTCTGTGAAAGGTCCTCATATCCTCCTGCCAATTCTGTGTAGTTTTTCCCTTTCCAGACCTGACAGAACCGAAACTGTTTTCATCATGAAAGTAGCAGAGTGGCCCATGCCAAGCTACACATCTGAGAGTTTATGTTAACTCGGCAGGATGACCTGGCCACAACTGAGGAGGAAGGTACAGTGTACACTGCCTGTCTGCACTTACTGTCGTTTACAGCCAGTCTCCCTGGTGAGTGACTCTGGGTAAGACTGTGGTCACCCACCCAGCGACCCATATGCCCCATAGAGCTAACCCAGCAGAGCAGAGTGTTCTCTCTCAGATGAGAGCTGGAAGGGCCTAAAGAAACGAACGTTCTAATTTAAGATGCTTTAAGGTATGTAGGGTATGAAGCAGTCTTTCTCAAGAGAAGACAGACCAATTTGGTCTCATCACTGAAGAATTTATACAGTTTAAATCTTAAAAAATTAAAATCCACTTGTAAAAATTATCAGAATAAAAACTAACATGGTTTAATTCAGTGTTAGGATTGAAGCTGACATTTATATGAGTTATTTTGTGTATATATACTTTAATTTTACATGGTAGAGGAAGTTACAGCTTTATTACAGCATATAAATGAACATGGATATATCAGCCAGCCAAAACAAAAGAATTAGCATAAACTTGATGAAAAGCATCAATTTCTAAACACAGTAAACATACATTATAACATCCTTTTGGACCAAATGGCTACTACATATATAATATACAAGGCAAGTACCGGTACATCAGAGATATCAAACCACCTTCTTTGATGCAGTCATTTAGGAATTTGCATCCAAATGTTGGATGATAATTAAAGGAGCTGAAAGGCTAAATAGAGGACTCACTCTGCCCCGCTTCCCCCTTTTTTCCAACTTTTAGGAAGTCAGGTTTATTCAGAAGTTTGACATGTAATGCTGTAACTACCATCTCTTTTTCGATAACCTCGGAATAGTAGTTTTAAGTAACTTTAAAGCTTGAGCTCCTTCTGAATTTCCCAAAGAGTTTCTGCACTCTTTTTCAAATGGGCCTCATCTTCAGGGGTCAGCTTTACCTTTACGAGGTCTGTAATACCATTCTCTCCCAGGGCACATGGAACACTAAGGTACAGTCTTCATTTATTCAATAGTGGCCCTGAAAGTAAAGACTTAAAAATTATTCCTTTTTCTTTTTTCTAACAAAGGTCTGCAATATGAGAAGCAACAGTTGCTGGGTGAATGAGTATTTAACAGATATGTAGAATGAATTGTGGCAGAAAAAAAGACCACCAGGAAAGAACAGTTTAAAACAGATGACTAGACATTTATTGTTCAGATTCATCTGCCATCTTTCCACACAGGCTCCAACCTCTTCCCATGTTTGCTGGGACCTACCCTTCTTTTCGTATCTCCTTACCCACAATCCACTTCTATAAGGAACTACTTTATAAAACTTCTGTTTCTTTATTCCCAGTGATTTAATTCTATTTTACTTTACCCTCTCCCATTCAAACTAGCAGAGGCTTCATACCTGGGCCCCAACTTCCCTCGCCCCAGGAGACTTAACTGCTGATATCTTTGTGACCGGTGCTGATTTCTTAGGTCTTTATTTGGACCAATTGAAAACGGTTAGAGAACAACTCAAAATGGTACAAGACCTACCCACAGGGGTTTGCAATATTACTAGATAATTATAGAGCTAGTTCACTTAGTTAGATAACAGAGATGCAGTAAGACTTTGATCTAATCAAATATAAGACATATCACACTAGGCCAGGAGAAAGGTCTACAAAGGTAGGTCTCTCCCTCCTCTGCCACCCACCCTTTGTCTCTCTTCAACAGCAGTAAAGAATATATTATAGGAAGAGTTGCTTCCACAGAATCAACTTCAGAAATTATCCCCCATAAATGCTCTTTTATCTCATTTTATGTTGATAAACATTTTTTCAAACATAAACATCCTGCCTTACTCATGTGGGAAACTGGATGCACTCCTAAGATTGTTCAAAATACTTGCTGATAACATCAGCACAGATAGGGCAGCAACCTGTTTCTTTTTAATCATCTCACAGCCACTGTGGATTTGGAAGAAATGATTAACATAACTTACATGATTAGCTGGGACCCAAGAGAGGGGTCCCTTTCTGTACATTGTATGTCTTTGAACATCCATATGTGGCAGCCTGACAATGCCACAAATCCAAATCGTTTCCATCAGTAATTTTTCCTAGGAATTTCTTAGAGGACTTGGTTATTTAAGGTAGAAAAGAGTTACGAGGATAAGTGAGTTATGAGACCCAGAAATTAATATGAAATCAATTTTACTATTAACAGTAAAGAATTTATAGCAACAATTTAAAAATATATTCTTTTAAACAAGAATTTAACAAATAAGTGCCTACAGTATGGTAGATACTGGGTTAGGCTCAGCAAGGAGCAAGAAACACTTAGTCCTGACTCCTCAAGAGTTTATTATCTGGTGAATATGATCACACAAAAATAAAAAGTGCTAATGAAAGGAAAGTATCAGACACAACAACATATACTTAAGGGACCCAAATCTCATCCCTCTGGCACAATTCAGCCTTATCCAAGGTACTGAAGATGCAAAACTAACATATTGCCCTGGCAACCACTTCTCTGTGGACATTTCCCTACTACTCAGATCTTTATCAGTGCCTTTATCTGAGTTTAGATCCTTCAGAGAGACCCCAGCAATGTTCACCCCAATCCACACAGAAACTAAGAAAAAGATACTCCCAAATCCATTTATTAATAGTGTTACATAACAAGTGTTTTGCTTTTAAAAAAAAAACCTTAGCAAAACTGTTATAATTCCCCTGAGAGGTTTACAACTAGGAAGTTTTAGCAAAACTCAACAAGTTCAGATGTCTAAGCCCTATCCCCGATCAGCTAAATGTAAATCTTCAGGGATGGAACCTACAATTTGATCCTCTTGGCAGAGATACGCCAAACAAGATAAGGGACAGTTTGAAATTGCCAAGTATAAGTTAAGTTTTAACTTTTCTCAGTTCAAGTCCTTTTCCATAGCCAGGGTTTGTATTAGATTTCAACGGTTCTTAGCCAGAAGAAACTAAGATGGTAATAAGGACTGCTATCATATTAGCACCCCTTCCTCCTCTCCCCTTTAATTTTCCCCAGTAAATAGAATTCATGTTAACTGAATTATAATTCTGACCTTTCTGAACTAGAGTATCCCAAGTTAAATATACACTTTGTTACTTTGTGCTGTTCATAAGAAAGCCTTATACTCTTTAATCATACATATGCAGGATTATAGTAACATTCTCATTTTTTTTCAAACTGTATTTCTGGTAAGTTATTTTATTATAAAAATAATTTGCTAAAATTTTAAACAGTACTAAAGGGCCTAAAGTAGAATAAAAGTCCTTTTTCCCCACAAGAGGTATTTTGTGATTAAATATATGATCAATATAGTCTAAATATATTTCAGAGTGTGTGCATGGCTCAGTGGCATTTTTGGCTTACCACCCCAGTCTCTGTGCTCTAAAAGGTCAAAAACCACAACAGCTTTCAGACTGGACACCAAGCCTCTGCCCAGTCAAGAAACAGAAAGGAGCAGGAGCAGTGGCCAGATCACTGCTCAGTGACAAGCTGCTCCCAGTAACAACAGTTTTGGGGGAAATGCTCTTAACTTCCATGATACAAAGTTAAGATAGCCACTGAAAGAAAAAAATTCAAGTCAGAAAAAGTTCTCATCTTATATGATAAACTTTTTTACACTTCTAAATTAAAACTGATAAGTCTGATGTTTTGTGGAGGGAAAAAAAACATAGTTCTTTATTTAGCTCCAGCTGTGTACCATAGTTTCAACAATATTTACCCAATAAGAATAAATTATGAAAAACTTTTGTTGCTAGTCCACTTAGCCTATTGTGCAAAAACATTTCCATTCATTCCATAAAACATTTAAATAATATTCCTTTATCAAGTCTTTGAAATAATTTTTGTCAGAGAATAATCCATTTAGATCAAAAGCTTAGCTAAAAGGGAAACAGAGAAACAACTAAACATGGAATATAACTGTCAGGCAAAACATAAATCAGGCCTTAGTCCCACTAGACAAGGAAAAAAACTTGACATAGTCTGATGTTTTAAACATTTTATCAGAATTTTTTTCTTCTTGAGTTTAAAAAGTGGTAATTATTAGCCAAAAGGTTAGTGGAGTTATAGTAATGGAAAACAAAAGAGAATTTTCAATAATAAAAAAGTATTAATAAGAATGAGTACTATGTAACAATATGTGAAACAATCCAACAGTATATAATGATAATGAACCAAGACACAACTCATGAAATGCCCTCAAATTATATTGGGAAAAAAACCTAGGAAATGCTACGTGGATTTGATTAACTCCTTTTATCAGAGGTTGACAGATCATTAAAAATTAGTAATTTAGTAAAACTAAATAGTAAAGTCAGTAAGTGTGAATGGATACAGAAAGATGATACAATTAAGTCCATCCCCTTCCCCCAAATACATAAGGAACATTTATAAAGATTGTCTATTACCTGGGTCACAGTGTAAGCCTTAACAGATTTCAGAGGGTGAATGTTAACCCACATTTCTGTGATCTCAATTCAGCTAAGTTAGAATCAACCACAATATAACACATTTTTAAATGTTTCAAAGCTAAAAGCATACTCTTAAATGACTCACTGAATCAAAGAGAAAACTAGGAATTACAAAATATTTATAACTGAAAGTAAAAGTACCACAAAACAAAACGTGGGACTGTTAAAGTTTATATTCTTAAATGCATTTTTTAAACAAGAAAGATCAAGGATAAGAGTATTAATCATAAAGTAAAAGGAAGTTTTTATAAATGAGCAGAAAGTGGTAAGATTAAAAACACCAGTATAATAAAATAGCTAATTCTTGGGGAGAGGAGGACTAATAAATTAGAAAAGTAACTAGCAATACTAGAGCACAACATCCCCAACAAATAGGAGACAGAAGAGTTAAGCACATATACAGTAGAGGTTTAAAAACGCATAAAACACATGCCAATATATTTTAAACCTTGGATGAAAGGGACAACTCAAAAAATAATCTCAAATGACTTAAGAATGGAAAATCTGAACAAATTACATTGATGAAGTTTTATCAGAAGTCTAGCCCCTCACCCTTCGAACTGTTTTATCAAAATTTCAAAACAGTTCATTCTTATCTCAGGCAACCTATTTGATTAG
Source organism: Oreotragus oreotragus (assembly GCA_006410675.1). NCBI lineage: Eukaryota > Metazoa > Chordata > Mammalia > Artiodactyla > Bovidae > Oreotragus > Oreotragus oreotragus. The sequence goes on from SJYX01011109.1 coordinate 1,261,158, forward strand.
ATAACAGGAAAAAAAATTTGGTGTGGACATAGTAAAACCTTGATACCAAAACTGAGCAAAGAGCACATGAAAAATAGTAAATCTTATTTACAGATACATACTAAATAAAATATTACAAATAAGTGGGGTTTTTGAAAAATAGTTCATGACCAAGAAAGTTTTACCCAGAAATGCAAAGATGGTACAGTATCAGAAAGTCTATTAATATATCACACCATGTGAGATTTAAAGAAAAAGATCATTTGAGTTGTAGAAAAACCTGATGAAATTCCAAATGAATTAAGAGTTTAATAAAGGTAAATTTCAACAATCTAGGAAGAAAAGGAAACAACCTGAAAAGGTATCAAAATCCAAAACAAGCATCACAAATAATGAAAAATTAGAAGGATTTCCATTGCAACCAAGAACAAGACAAAGATACCCACTATCACTGTTTCTGTTTAACATTTTACTGGAGTTCCTACAGCCAGTGTGATAGTACAGGAAAAGGATAAAGGTCTTATAAAATAGAGGAAAAAGGCCTTATTTGGAGGTGGTAGATGTGTCTAGCAGAAAATGTGTACACACACCTCTTTTATTTAAAACACAGCTGCATAAAACTATAAAATTTATTTGGGGGCCTACAGCATATAGAAGGTATTTGACAACAGCAATCCAAAGGAGGAAGGGAAAGGCACTAGCAGAGCACGGAAGTGACACCAGACAGTATCTCATATCTAGACTAGGAACAAATAACAAAAAGTGAAAAATAAGAAAGTTAATATAAAAAAGCTACACTTTTTCTATTAGCTTCTACAAAAGACTTAAGATTATATAAAGCAATTATAACTTTTAATACATATAGACATATAACACAAAAGTGGTGAGATACTGAAGCTATAATGGAGCAAAGTTTCTGTATTAGAATTAAGTATGCAAAATTATAAAGTATGTCCTGGAACTTTAAGCTGATATTGTAACCACAAGAGAAAACCCTAAAGAAAAAAGATCCTCAAAAAACATAATTTGAAATCTATTAAATATATTGTCACTCTGCTTATTAACTTTGCATATATGCAGAGTACATCATGTGAAATGCTGGGCTGGATGAATCACAAAACCTGGAATCAGGATTTCGAGGAGAAATATCAACAACCTCAGATACGCAAATAATACTACTCTAATAGAAAGCTAGAGAGAGAGGGCAAGAGAAGGGGGCAACAGAGCATGAGATGGTTGAATGGCATCACCAACTCAATGGACAAGAGTTTGAGCAAACTTTGGGAGATAGGGAAGAGGAGGGAAGCCTGTCGCACTGCAGTCCATGGAGTCGCAAAGAGTCAGACAATACTTAGCATCTAAACAACAAAAAACAATTAAAATGGAACTTTAGAAACTATAACCTTAAGGCAAAAAAAAAAAAAAAAAGTAAAGGACAAACCAAGAAACAGAAGACACAAGACACAGAAAAATAGCAAAATGGCAGGCATAAATCCAAACATTACAATAACATTAATTGTGAGTAAACAAGCCATTCAAAATGCAGAGATTTTCACAATGTATAAAATGAGATCTATATTGCTTTCTAGAAGAGGCCCTTTTTTTTGAGTACTATTTTCCAAAGCCTTTGAAAAGCACTAAACCTGTCTTTGCTTGTTTGCATCCAGTTATGAGTCTATATATGTCAAATTGGTGGAGGACCTCTGAGTTGAACACCAAAGCAAACATTTGATGAAAACAAGAAACTAGGGTAATGGATAGCCTCTACAAAATTAATAAAGAAGAAAAAAGTCTGTAAAGAGCTCCGTTGACGTTGTGATAGTTAAGAACTGTGGCAAAGAATCTCAGCCCAAGGATGCCATCAAGGAGTATTTCAAATTTAAGAAATGACAAAAACTTAATCCTGTTCCTCAAAAAAGAAAACTTGCAAGATAAATTTAGGAATATTCAAAACAAATGAAAACAAAAACACAACATACCAAAATTTATGGGGTGCAACTTATACAATGCTTAAAGGGGAAAAATCAATGCCTCTTGGGAAGGAGCCCAGGTTCGATCCCTGGTTGGAGAACTAGATCTCATGTGCTGCAGCTAAGAGTTTGCTTGCCATAACAAAAACTGAAGATTCTGCGTGCCACAACTAAACGTGGTGCAGCCAAATAAATTAATTTTAGAAATGCCTGCAAATGCTTAACAGAAAACAGGAAAGATCTTAAATAAATAACTACCTTAAGAAATAAGAAAAAGAAGAGCAGCCTAAATGCAAAGAAAACAAGAAATAGTAAAGGCTAGAATGGAAGTAAAAAATAGAAAGTCAATAGAGAAAATTAATGACATCTTCCTAGAGAAAAGGAAGTCATTCATTTTCACTCATCTGGTGCTTAGCATTTACCTGGCATACAGAAGCTCAGTAAGTTTTCTGAATAAATAGATTAAAATATAGGACCCTTTCCAACTTTAAAATTTTATAGTTCTTTAATCAGGCAATGTTACTTGCAAAAAGGAATCACTATATTTCTAGCATGCTACATTGTTGTAATAAAGGTGGGAAATTATATATTTGTATTTGCAAAAGAAACTAGAAGATATACAGGAAACAGACAAATGGTTTCCTAAAGCGGAATTTAGGGGAAAGGTTAGATGGAAACAGAATGAAAGTATGACATATGCATATCTTTTTATATTACTTTTATTTTTTAACCTTGTGAATGTATTACCTTTGAAAAATAATGTAGATAAGTACATATTATCTTTAGTATATATCATTAAAATTTGCACTGAAAAAAGAAAACTAATGATTTGAGCTAGTACTTAGAAATACATATCAAGTATCCATAATTAAAGTACATGTCCAGCTTATACTGTTGGATCTTTTTTTTTCCTGTATTCTAATTGGTGGAACTTCAAAGACAAGCAATTTAAACTAGACTATAACTTACTAGCCTAGAAGTGGAAACTGTATCACAAGGAAAAGGTTGTTGCTTAATGAGACGCCAGTGCTTTCTAGATACTCTGAATTAGTACAGAGATTTAGTAGCATGGCGCAGAATTGACAAAACTACCTTTGAAACATAGTTTTTAAAATGGTCTGTGTAGAAATGAGCACACCTAGCACTCAGATTATAATATACTCTTAAGGAATCAGGCTCCCTAAAAAAAAGGCTGATTTATGATTGAGGCAGGAAATATATGAGATGAAGAAGCTGAGACATATGCCAGAAACTAAAGAAGTGCTCAAAACAAAAATTCTCTATTGATTGGAGGTATGTCAAAAGGACACAGTTGTCAACTGACAGGTTGCGCACTCTTTTTCGGCTACCTACCTATTTCTCCAGTTGTTCTAGTGAGCTGAGTTTCCTAGTCAAGCGAAGGGGTACCTCATACTGTTACTACATGAGTGAAAGTGAAATATCAACATGCTTTCACATAGAGATGTTTCTAAGACAGAGGATACACAGAGGATACAATAAGAACTAAAAAAAAGCAGCCCCTCTCTGGATGCAACAATTAGAAAACAGCACCTGTTCCTCTGGGGTAAGCCAACAGGGGCTGGATAGGCCCCCCACTCACCTCTTGGACTAGACGCAACCTGCACAAACCATATGCAGTGGACTTGCCTGAACCCGAGGCAAGTTTGCTTAACCCAGTGGCACAGAATGAATGAATGAATGAAAGTCGCTTAGTCGTGTCCAGCTCTGCGACCGCGTGGACTGTAGCCTGGCACGCTCCTCTGTCCATGGAAGTCTCCAGGCCAGATTACTGGGGTGGGCAGCCTTTCCCTGCTCAAGGGTATCTTCCCAACCCAGGATCGAACCCAGGTCTCCTGCATTGCAGGCGGATTCTTTACTGTCTGACCCGCCAGGGCTCAGAGCACATAACTTATCTGGAGAAGGGGGAGAGGCGGCAGACTTTTAATAACTTTTATCACCAGGTTAAGTCACGTAGTTACAAAGTAGTTAGAAATTTCTGAAAGGATATTACTGTTTTTTGTTTTTTTCATTCTTACATAAATAAGTATCTGGTACTTCACTGGAAAACTACTGTTCTATAGGCCCTGGCCAAAAAAATACAGCCCCTGGTTGTCTCCAGCCCACTGGGAAAGAAGCCACGCACAGAACATGAGGCTTCGAAAAGAGGACACAAGTCAGGGTGAGTCAGGGCCTTTGGTAATCTCAGAGCCACCAGCCAGATTTCAAAGAGGGAGCTCAAGTGGTTTTTCTGGGACACTCTACTTGAATTATTGTTCAATTAGGCAACACAATAGATCTTCAAAAGAGAACAATTAACATGATAAGGAGGTGACTTCATTCTTTGGACTATATGTCATGATTGTATTCTGACAGCCTTAACAAAAACAGCCTCCATCATTTGCAGGTGTGAAGATAACAATTCTCCACCAGGCTGTTTATTTTTGCTGAAGACAGTAAGAGATTGACAGGCTATAAATGACACTTTTTAATTTTTCATTTATTATGTTTACAGGCTTCACTGCTTGAGTCAAGGTTAGGCTTGTTAAGTGATTAAAGGAAATTTTATTAAAGCAGCATGTATTTATTCTAGAATAATAAAGTTCATGAAGAGTTTTCCGCTTTGTTCATAATCTGTTAAAAATTGAGTCATTTTGCTGATGTGGTAACTCACTTGAGGACCTTGCCACTTCTGAAAATGCCATATACCTACCTGCTTCTTAAATGTGTCCAAGCACCTGACAGACTTGTTCAGAGCTGAAGCAGCAAGCAACTGACTGCTCTTGAACAACAGCTGCTTTCCTGGGGCTACAGCTGACTGTGCTAGGAAGCAGCCATGGAGCAAGGCAGCACAGGCAGATGAAAAAACTTTCTCTTTAAAGGCAACACACTCAAATGGCTCTCTGGCATAGCTAATTTCTATTATCACGTTATTAGCTTATATATGATCCCCTAAGCTTAATTTTTTTCTTAAGAGGCTGACTGCACTGACTTGTTGACAACGGTGTACACCTTACTTTTAGTAAGATGCTGACAGCACAGGCCATGGCAACCAGTCCCCTTCCTATAGTGAAGCTCTTCCTCTTCTGAAGCTCACACTTGATGGTGGCCATCCTGAGGAAAAACTGCAAAGCCTCTTCCGGTTTGGAATTGGTCTGTAGTGAGGGGGTCATATAAAGAACTCCTGGGCGCCAGTGGGGAAGGAGGTGCTGCAGACACTTAGGGAATGATCCAGAAGACAAACCAAGTGGAGGAGGAGGAAAAAGGTGTAGTAAAGAGGAGTTAAGAGGGGATGAAGGAAGGAAGAGGGGCTGCTCCACCAAAAATGAGACTTAGCACTGGGAAAGCTCTTCTTCCCATTTGCCTCCCCGGCTCTTAGCTCCAGGCTGGAGCCCAGCATTCATGGGGAGTCCACAGGCCCCAGGCCAGAAGGTCCAGGCGTGCAGTACCTCGGCCCACCTTCAGATGGATGCAGAGCCAGCCTCCCGAGCCGCAGGCACACCACCAGCCCGCAGGGAGCACGGGGTCAACGCCAGGAAACAGAAATTCACTCCCACAGCCCCCATTCTCCCACAGGTGCGGACGACCCACAGCCCAACTCAGGCTGCCCACGCAAGAGGAAGAGGAAGATGGAGAAAGCTGGCGGGAGCTCAGAGGAGGAAAGCCGCTGCTGCTGAGGCTGCATGAGGCAGGGGCCAGCCCGTGCACACCTCACAGGCCGAGGCCACTGGAGCAGGCGCTGGACACTCAGCGCGGAGGCGGCGCACCCTGCAGGCCGATGCTTCTGGCCGGAGGGCTTCAGAGGCTCACTGGGCTCCAAGCGCACAGGGTGAAGCAGGCACACTCAACTAAAAGGTCTCGGCCATCACACAGCATTCCTTGCCCAGAATCCAGCTACAGGGGAGCCCAAGTCAATTTATTTTTAACAAACCTTGTATAAATGTATAGGATAAGTAAGGGCTTATGATTCTTGATTCAGAAAGTTCCCCTGAAGAATGGAATGGCTACTCACTCCAGTATTCTTGCCTGGAGAATCCCATGGACACAAGAGCCTGGCGGGCTACAGTCCTTGGGGTCACGAAGAGTCACGACTGAGAGACTAACACTGTCACTTTCACTTTTTCACTGGGACTTTTTCACCAGGGCTGTGGGGGAAAGGAATCACAGAGCTACTTTTTACCAGCCACAAATATGAGCTGAAGTAGGAAAAAATTTTAAACCCTCTATGCAAGAGATTTTTTAAATGAGATGCAAAACTAAGACTTTGATCAGGGCAGTGCTAATTGGTAACCAGACACAACTGATAACCATTTCTACAACTCACTATTTATGAAGTCTGTTAAATGTAGAATCTAATAAAATGCCCCCTCATTCCTTACTTCTCCCACCACATTCCACTTGACTGTGTTCTAACTCACTTGTGAATCATAAAACATAATACATATCTGACAAATTCTTTTACAAAATGTAGAGCAGTGTTTCTCAACTTTTTTTTCATTGTCTCCCTCAAAAGCTTTTTCAGACATTATCCCTAATTGTTCAGCTCCCTCACCTGTCCCCACATCGTGAAATTAAATATTATAGAATGAAACTTTTGTCTGGTAGGCCTGAGCTTTGGCGAATTAAACCTTTGTAATATCAAAGATTTTTCTCACCAACCTCCCACCCAAGAACCAATTTTCACCCTTTGGGACAATAATGCTCCAGTTGAGAACACACAATGTAGAGCAATTTTATTCCCTAGAATATTCCCTGTAGAAAGTATATTTTGCAGCTTTTTTGATCTCTGCAAGGTTTTCCTAAAATGAAGTTTTAATCTGGTATATAAGAGGAACTTTAAAAAATAAAAAGACAAACCCACATTAGACTCCCCTCCTCCCCATCTGGGAGAAGGAAATGGCAACCCACTCCAGTGTTCTTGCCTGGACAATCCCAGGGATGGCAGAGCCCAATGGGCTGCCGTCTATGGGGTCGCACAGAGTCGGACACGACTGAAGTGACTTAGCAGCAGCAGCCTCCCCATCTGAATGAAACTCTCACTCACGACCATATTTTGTACATTCAAGGGAAGAGGTGAAAAAAAAAGGAGAGAACAAAATAATGGGAAACTAACCATATTCAGTAGTAGATGACTGAAAGCTATTAAATAGCAAGAATAACAAGAGAGTGAACCATAACTGACCAAATGGGTTTGCCTCCACTAGAGCCATCTAAGTCCTCAGGGCCTGTATATATGCCTTCTAATTTTCCCACTGGTCCTGTCCTAGTCTGATTTATAAATTACCTTGGTCCTGATTTTTCAGTTTTTGTTTCATTGTCTATTTCCTATAGCTGCCTTAAATTTTTTGTGGAATCAAGGAAATATTTTTGTATGAAGCACATGTACTCCTAACATTGGACACCAAGAGGGAGCTACCAATTGACTCTTGAGGTACCCTAAATCTCCCTGTGAGATACTTGAAGGCAGAAATCATGTCATACTGACCTCATAACCATAATACAGTAAGCAGAGTAGTAGTATGGTAAATTAATAACCTGGTCTAAACTCCCTGTGTGGTATTTCAACAGTGGGACCAAATCAACTATTTGAGTTTATATTAATTGGTGTAATACTTGCAGGGTGAAGATACCTCATTTAATTTTTTTAGGCCATAAAGTTTTATTTCTATTTTCCTTCTGATATACATGGATATTAATTGTAATGATTATATGTAAATTCATGAAGTTACTAAAGCAATATAAAGTGAATATGCTGATGTCCTAATGGAAGAAAGCACAAGATGAAATTTCAACACTAGCAATCCTATTGTTTTATGAGAAGAATCATAAGCTCTGTAGAAATGGATCATTGTACATATTCTAATAAACCTGAAGCCAGCTTTTACATTTATGACATACATTTGTACAGGTTGAGCCCATTAGAATAGAGCTATAAGAGATTCCTAAAGGGGAGAAATTCTTTACCATTTCCTTTTTCTAGTCTTGAGAGACTGGAGTTATGTCATAGGTCCAATGTTCTTTTTATTTTTTTACAGATCAGGTGAGAATACTTTCAAAATATAAAATATACAGCCTACTATCTTCTGTTCTCTAAAACACAGAACATTAAAGTTTTAAAATTTCAGGTCTTTTTGGACGTTCCAAAGTGTGCTTGCGCTCTTCTTTAAAAGGGCCTCCTCCTCAGAATTCAAGTTAACTTTCACAACATCTGAGACACCATTTCGTCCCAAGACACAAGGGATACTGAGAAAGATCTCTTCTTTTATTCCATATGAGCCCTAAAAGGCAAAATTAGGTTATTCAGTAATGTGATGTGGAAAAGCTGCTATGCAAGAGAGCTTCAGAGTTAGAATATACAGAGAGAATATGGAACTCAAGAAGCATCACTGAGGGCAGTGGAGAGAACACCACCAAGTGTCCTGATGTCTTATGACCATGTAAGAACTTGTGTTTAATGACACAAAGAACACTCCAGAGGACTTCAAAGGACCCAAAAAAGGCATTGCCTACTTTACCCCTAACCTGGATGTCGTGTAGTCTAATGAAGGACTATGCAGGCTGTGAGATCAAGCAGCCTGTGTTTGTTTTTTGGTGTAAAGTAAGAACAGCGAAGGCAGAAGTAGGAAGTAGCTAGAAAAGCTCTGCTCTGCATAATCTACACCAGGGAATGCCATTAAGTTTGGACAACAGGTGCATACAGGGGGCTTCTCAAGTTTCCAGAGGTAGAGCCTAAGGTTACAAGGTCCTCTCACGTGCCCAGCAAGGTTTATGTAATCTCCCTGCCAGTCACTAATGGAATGCACCCCTGCCCTCTTGGCTGGCACCTGACTTTATCCAGGTCCTTCATGATGGACAGGGCCGTGGAATAGGTGCAGCCATGGCCACCACCCTATCCTGGGGCCATGGAACCTTCCATCAGCAACCCTGATGTTCCCTCCAACCCTGGAGCTGAAGCCAAGGCCGTAGAGGCAGCTGCCGGAGCCTATTACAACCTGGGTAACTCAAACGATGCCTACGTGACCACACACCAGCCTCCACCTCCTCCCTGGAAGATAAGAAGACTCAGTAGATCTCTCACACCTCTCTGCCTCCCACTACCCATTGCATTTTCCTACCTCACCCCTTGGGGATGAACATAGGGTTGGAGGCGGCAATGGGAAGGTCTTGTTCTTCCTCCAAATCTGACTGTAAAGTTGCCAGGAACTAGCACAGAGCAAGGGAGAGGCTCCTTGACTCGAGTGGTGCCTCCCAGCTTCCCCTGATAGCTCAGAGTCCACTGGCGCTACTCAACCAAGCCTCCCTCTCACCACCTCTGGGGCTCTCCTCAGGAGCTCAGTGTCCCTGTTTTATTCTAGTGGCCCACAGAAGGACTCTCTATCCATCTCCTCCACTACGGTCCAACTCCCTCATTTTGGTAGCCACTTGATACTCAACCTCATGATTTCCTCAGACTAGTTACATGTCTTCTGGCAAGGTTCCCTACCAGGCTCTACTCTACTCACATTCACTTCACTCTGGTCTATGCCTAGCCACGGAAGGCCACTGGCCCACCAGACTGCCAGGACACATTCCCTTCCCAGTCACACTCCAGCTCCAGTTACACTTACCTCCTCCCACTTCCCTTTCCTGTCCGTGGTCCTTCTGGTGCTACCTCTGTGTAGCACAAGGCCTTTTGGAGCTTGAACGTGAGCTGCAAGGGTTGGTTGGGTGGCACCAGGAAAAAGGCTAGTGTGGCTGGAGCAGAAGCCATCCTCCTTCCCTGCTAGTGATTCAGGAATGTGTTCCCTCTACTTTCACTGTCTCTCTTCCTATTAGCAGGGGCTTCTTAGAACTGGAAATGCATGTCCATCCCACTTAGGGGCTGCTGGGTGGACTGCAAATAAGGGCCCTACCCTGACCTATCCCTGTGTGCTGACCATGACCTGCTGCCAGCCCCTCAGCCTACCCTCTTTCCCTTTAAGCATCATGCCTGGCTGACAATATGACTCTTGGATGCAATGAAATTTGCTTCCTTTTCTCCTAGACTGGCCATGAAGTGAGGAAATGGTTATTTAAAGAAAATTCTCTANATTTTTTTCTTAAGAGGCTGACTGCACTGACTTGTTGACAACGGTGTACACCTTACTTTTAGTAAGATGCTGACAGCACAGGCCATGGCAACCAGTCCCCTTCCTATAGTGAAGCTCTTCCTCTTCTGAAGCTCACACTTGATGGTGGCCATCCTGAGGAAAAACTGCAAAGCCTCTTCCGGTTTGGAATTGGTCTGTAGTGAGGGGGTCATATAAAGAACTCCTGGGTGCCAGTGGGGAAGGAGGTGCTGCAGACACTTAGGGAATGATCCAGAAGACAAACCAAGTGGAGGAGGAGGAAAAAGGTGTAGTAAAGAGGAGTTAAGAGGGGATGAAGGAAGGAAGAGGGGCTGCTCCACCAAAAATGAGACTTAGCACTGGGAAAGCTCTTCTTCCCATTTGCCTCCCCGGCTCTTAGCTCCAGGCTGGAGCCCAGCATTCATGGGGAGTCCACAGGCCCCAGGCCAGAAGGTCCAGGCGTGCAGTACCTCGGCCCACCTTCAGATGGATGCAGAGCCAGCCTCCCGAGCCGCAGGCACACCACCAGCCCGCAGGGAGCACGGGGTCAACGCCAGGAAACAGAAATTCACTCCCACAGCCCCCATTCTCCCACAGGTGCGGACGACCCACAGCCCAACTCAGGCTGCCCACGCAAGAGGAAGAGGAAGATGGAGAAAGCTGGCGGGAGCTCAGAGGAGGAAAGCCGCTGCTGCTGAGGCTGCATGAGGCAGGGGCCAGCCCGTGCACACCTCACAGGCCGAGGCCACTGGAGCAGGCGCTGGACACTCAGCGCGGAGGCGGCGCACCCTGCAGGCCGATGCTTCTGGCCGGAGGGCTTCAGAGGCTCACTGGGCTCCAAGCGCACAGGGTGAAGCAGGCACACTCAACTAAAAGGTCTCGGCCATCACACAGCATTCCTTGCCCAGAATCCAGCTACAGGGGAGCCCAAGTCAATTTATTTTTAACAAACCTTGTATAAATGTATAGGATAAGTAAGGGCTTATGATTCTTGATTCAGAAAGTTCCCCTGAAGAATGGAATGGCTACTCACTCCAGTATTCTTGCCTGGAGAATCCCATGGACACAAGAGCCTGGCGGGCTACAGTCCTTGGGGTCACGAAGAGTCACGACTGAGAGACTAACACTGTCACTTTGACTTTTTCACTGGGACTTTTTCACCAGGGCTGTGGGGGAAAGGAATCACAGAGCTACTTTTTACCAGCCACAAATATGAGCTGAAGTAGGAAAAAATTTTAAACCCTCTATGCAAGAGATTTTTTAAATGAGATGCAAAACTAAGACTTTGATCAGGGCAGTGCTAATTGGTAACCAGACACAACTGATAACCATTTCTACAACTCACTATTTATGAAGTCTGTTAAATGTAGAATCTAATAAAATGCCCCCTCATTCCTTACTTCTCCCACCACATTCCACTTGACTGTGTTCTAACTCACTTGTGAATCATAAAACATAATACATATCTGACAAATTCTTTTACAAAATGTAGAGCAGTGTTTCTCAACTTTTTTTTCATTGTCTCCCTCAAAAGCTTTTTCAGACATTATCCCTAATTGTTCAGCTCCCTCACCTGTCCCCACATCGTGAAATTAAATATTATAGAATGAAACTTTTGTCTGGTAGGCCTGAGCTTTGGCGAATTAAACCTTTGTAATATCAAAGATTTTTCTCACCAACCTCCCACCCAAGAACCAATTTTCACCCTTTGGGACAATAATGCTCCAGTTGAGAACACACAATGTAGAGCAATTTTATTCCCTAGAATATTCCCTGTAGAAAGTATATTTTGCAGCTTTTTTGATCTCTGCAAGGTTTTCCTAAAATGAAGTTTTAATTTGGTATATAAGAGGAACTTTAAAAAATAAAAAGACAAACCCACATTAGACTCCCCTCCTCCCCATCTGGGAGAAGGAAATGGCAACCCACTCCAGTGTTCTTGCCTGGACAATCCCAGGGATGGCAGAGCCCAATGGGCTGCCGTCTATGGGGTCGCACAGAGTCGGACACGACTGAAGTGACTTAGCAGCAGCAGCCTCCCCATCTGAATGAAACTCTCACTCACGACCATATTTTGTACATTCAAGGGAAGAGGTGAAAAAAAAAGGAGAGAACAAAATAATGGGAAACTAACCATATTCAGTAGTAGATGACTGAAAGCTATTAAATAGCAAGAATAACAAGAGAGTGAACCATAACTGAGACCAAATGGGTTTGCCTCCACTAGAGCCATCTAAGTCCTCAGGGCCTGTATATATGCCTTCTAATTTTCCCACTGGTCCTGTCCTAGTCTGATTTATAAATTACCTTGGTCCTGATTTTTCAGTTTTTGTTTCATTGTCTATTTCCTATAGCTGCCTTAAATTTTTTGTGGAATCAAGGAAATATTTTTGTATGAAGCACATGTACTCCTAACATTGGACACCAAGAGGGAGCTACCAATTGACTCTTGAGGTACCCTAAATCTCCCTGTGAGATACTTGAAGGCAGAAATCATGTCATACTGACCTCATAACCATAATACAGTAAGCAGAGTAGTAGTATGGTAAATTAATAACCTGGTCTAAACTCCCTGTGTGGTATTTCAACAGTGGGACCAAATCAACTATTTGAGTTTATATTAATTGGTGTAATACTTGCAGGGTGAAGATACCTCATTTAATTTTTTTAGGCCATAAAGTTTTATTTCTATTTTCCTTCTGATATACATGGATATTAATTGTAATGATTATATGTAAATTCATGAAGTTACTAAAGCAATATAAAGTGAATATGCTGATGTCCTAATGGAAGAAAGCACAAGATGAAATTTCAACACTAGCAATCCTATTGTTTTATGAGAAGAATCATAAGCTCTGTAGAAATGGATCATTGTACATATTCTAATAAACCTGAAGCCAGCTTTTACATTTATGACATACATTTGTACAGGTTGAGCCCATTAGAATAGAGCTATAAGAGATTCCTAAAGGGGAGAAATTCTTTACCATTTCCTTTTTCTAGTCTTGAGAGACTGGAGTTATGTCATAGGTCCAATGTTCTTTTTATTTTTTTACAGATCAGGTGAGAATACTTTCAAAATATAAAATATACAGCCTACTATCTTCTGTTCTCTAAAACACAGAACATTAAAGTTTTAAAATTTCAGGTCTTTTTGGACGTTCCAAAGTGTGCTTGCGCTCTTCTTTAAAAGGGCCTCCTCCTCAGAATTCAAGTTAACTTTCACAACATCTGAGACACCATTTCGTCCCAAGACACAAGGGATACTGAGAAAGATCTCTTCTTTTATTCCATATGAGCCCTAAAAGGCAAAATTAGGTTATTCAGTAATGTGATGTGGAAAAGCTGCTATGCAAGAGAGCTTCAGAGTTAGAATATACAGAGAGAATATGGAACTCAAGAAGCATCACTGAGGGCAGTGGAGAGAACACCACCGAAAGTGTCCTGATGTCTTCTGACCATGTAAGAACTTGTGTTTAATGACACAAAGAACACTCCAGAGGACTTCAAAGGACCCAAAAAAGGCGTTGCCTACTTTACCCCTAACCTGGATGTCGTGTAGTCTAATGAAGGACTATGCAGGCTGTGAGATCAAGCAGCCTGTGTTTGTTTTTTGGTGTAAAGTAAGAACAGCGAAGGCAGAAGTAGGAAGTAGCTAGAAAAGCTCTGCTCTGCATAATCTACACCAGGGAATGCCATTAAGTTTGGACAACAGGTGCATACAGGGGGCTTCTCAAGTTTCCAGAGGTAGAGCCTAAGGTTACAAGGTCCTCTCACGTGCCCAGCAAGGTTTATGTAATCTCCCTGCCAGTCACTAATGGAATGCACCCCTGCCCTCTTGGCTGGCACCTGACTTTATCCAGGTCCTTCATGATGGACAGGGCCGTGGAATAGGTGCAGCCATGGCCACCACCCTATCCTGGGGCCATGGAACCTTCCATCAGCAACCCTGATGTTCCCTCCAACCCTGGAGCTGAAGCCAAGGCCGTAGAGGCAGCTGCCGGAGCCTATTACAACCTGGGTAACTCAAACGATGCCTACGTGACCACACACTAGCCTCCACCTCCTCCCTGGAAGATAAGAAGACTCAGTAGATCTCTCACACCTCTCTGCCTCCCACTACCCATTGCATTTTCCTACCTCACCCCTTGGGGATGAACATAGGGTTGGAGGCGGCAATGGGAAGGTCTTGTTCTTCCTCCAAATCTGACTGTAAAGTTGCCAGGAACTAGCACAGAGCAAGGGAGAGGCTCCTTGACTCTGGAGTGGTGCCTCCCAGCTTCCCCTGATAGCTCAGAGTCCACTGGCGCTACTCAACCAAGCCTCCCTCTCACCACCTCTGGGGCTCTCCTCAGGAAAGCCTCCACCTCCTCCCTGGAAGATAAGAAGACTCAGTAGATCTCTCACACCTCTCTGCCTCCCACTACCCATTGCATTTTCCTACCTCACCCCTTGGGGATGAACATAGGGTTGGAGGCGGCAATGGGAAGGTCTTGTTCTTCCTCCAAATCTGACTGTAAAGTTGCCAGGAACTAGCACAGAGCAAGGGAGAGGCTCCTTGACTCTGGAGTGGTGCCTCCCAGCTTCCCCTGATAGCTCAGAGTCCACTGGCGCTACTCAACCAAGCCTCCCTCTCACCACCTCTGGGGCTCTCCTCAGGAACTCAGTGTCCCTGTTTTATTCTAGTGGCCCACAGAAGGACTCCCTATCCATCTCCTCCACTACGGTCCAACTCCCTCATTTTGGTAGCCACTTGATACTCAACCTCATGATTTCCTCAGACTAGTTACATGTCTTCTGGCAAGGTTCCCTACCAGGCTCTACTCACATTCACTTCACTCTGGTCTATGCCTAGCCACGGAAGGCCACTGGCCCACCAGACTGCCAGCACACATTCCCTTCCCACTCACACTCCAGCTCCAGTTACACTTACCTCCTCCCACTTCCCTTTCCTGTCCGTGGTCCTTCTGGTGCTACCTCTGTGTAGCACAAGGCCTTTTGGAGCTTGAACGTGAGCTGCAGGGGTTGGTTGGGTGGCACCAGGAAAAAGGCTAGTGTGGCTGGAGCAGAAGCCATCCTCCTTCCCTGCTAGTGATTCAGGAATGTGTTCCCTCTACTTTCACTGTCTCTCTTCCTATTAGCAGGGGCTTCTTAGAACTGGAAATGCATGTCCATCCCACTTAGGGGCTGCTGGGTGGACTGCAAATAAGGGCCCTACCCTGACCTATCCCTGTGTGCTGACCATGACCTGCTGCCAGCCCCTCAGCCTACCCTCTTTCCCTTTAAGCATCATGCCTGGCTGACAATATGACTCTTGGATGCAATGAAATTTGCTTCCTTTTCTCCTAGACTGGCCATGAAGTGAGGAAATGGTTATTTAAAGAAAATTCTCTATTGACCAAAAAAAAAAAAAAAATCAAGTTAATATATTAATATTAAATAAACTCTACTGCCAACTTTATTTGCTGAAAATATGAATAAAAATGAACTGGGAAAAAAGAATAACAGCATACAAATGATTCTGCTCTTAATGTCAAATGTTTAAGTATTTCCTATAAAATATAACTCATCTATTGATTTGTTCAGTAATGACTAAGAAATTCCCATATTACTCAATCTCTTTTGAGGAGCCTTCATTTGATACCTAACTCTTCTTCAGGAGCCCTTTAGAGGTAATTGCTTATTCTCCCAGAGCCCCTTGTGTCCTCAAAAGAGGAACAGTGTGTGGAATCCACTGTACACTCCTGTCTCTTCCAAATTACTAATCCCTTGCTCTCTTAAAAAAATTCCCCCTAGTTTTTGGGGCTCATCTTATTTAGCTCTTCTCTTTCTAACCACCATCTCCAAACCTACTGAGTATTCCATGTTATTCATAAAAGCCTCTGCTGCTGCTGCTGCTAAGTCACTTCAGTCGTGTCCGACTCTGTGTGACCCCAAAGACGGCAGCCCACCAGGCTCCCCCATCCGTGGGATTCTCCAGGCAAGAATACTGGAGTGGGTTGCCATTTCCTTCTCCAATGCATGAAAGAGCAAAGTGAAAGTGAAGTCGCTCAGTCTGTCCGACTGTTAGTGACCCCATGGACTGCAGCCCACCAGGCTACTCCGTCCATTGGATTTTCCAGGCAAGACCTAATAATCTTCCCTCTCAGTTTCTGCCCTTATCCTTGGTGATGTCATTGTCCATGCGGATAAATCAACCAATTCCCTTTCTTTTCAGTTTCTTGTCTTCTTTCATTAGTTCATGAGACCTTCTCTTCCCACCCCAAGTATCCCACTCTGAACTTTGTTATGAAATTCCTCCAACTTAAGATTCATTTCTTGGGTCCATTCTATAACCCTTTTGCCATTCTAAGACCCTTTGCCTATTTTAATTTTTAGCTTTTATAAATATTTCTTAAATCTTTATTAATCATTTTCTTTTGTAATTTATTCATTTGTATGTATATAACATTTCAGGGCAAAGGTCTGGAATTTGACTGTGACCCTTTAGTAGAAGGTCAAACTCGTTTTTAACATGTGTAGAAACCAAAATTACCTATATCTATCTGTCTTCCTCTCTCTCCTTTTAACACTCCCGAGATGAAACCCAAACCTCAATGAATTCAGCTATCTATCTCTCCATTCCTACACTCAGATCCCTAGAGAAAAGGAGCCGACAAAGTTGTTAATATGTTAAAATTAATGCTTATCAATTTCAAATGAGTCCACTTGATAGAAACTCTGCCTTGATTCTGTTAACGTCTGTTTCTTATTATCTACAACGGTGATTTCAAGTCTTCTCAAACATCTGACTTTTCTCTATCTCTCTTGACTTTCAGCAGATGATTTTGTCTCCTTTCACCAAAAAGACAGACAGCAGATGCTTCCGATGCCAAACTTACAACTATGATTCACTGTTTTCTTTGTTACTCCCTGTTAAAACAGGCATCTGTCCCTCCTCCTTCCTAGGGCTGATATCCTCACGGGTGCTCCGCGTAGTTTTTAAGTTTATGTTAGATGTGGCGGTCTTTGTTGCCATGCATGGGCCTCTCATCGCGTGGCTTCTCTTACTGCTGAGCATGGGCTCCAGGCCATGGGCTGGGTTCTTGCGGCGCTCAGGCTTGGTTGGTCTGCAGCATGTGCAATCTTCCTGGGTCAGGGATCGAACCCGTGTCCCCTGTGTTGGCAGGCAGACTCGTAACCACTGTGCCACCAGGGAAGTCCGAATGCTCTGCTTATTAACCAACACTCTCTCTGCTTATTATGTCTATCTCCAATATCGTCTTTACATCTTATCTTTTAAAAGAAAAAAAAAGTTGCCTTGCCCTGATTTTCCTCCCCCAGTACTGCTCTATTTTCACAGTCACTTACCTTAAAAGAACTGTTTACACTGGCTTTTGGGCTTCCCTAGTAGGTCAGATGGTAAAGAATCTGCCTGCAATGCAGGAGATCTGGGTTCAATCCCTGGGTCAGGAAGATCCCCTGAAGAAAGGAATGGCTACCCACTCCAGTATTCTTGCCTGGAGAATTTCATGGACAGAGGAGCCTGGTGAGCTACAGTCCATGGGGTCGCAAAGAGTTGGACATGACTGAGAGACTTCCACACTGGCTTTAATTCCCCCAGCTACTTAAGAGGTTCTGTCAGATGGAAATGATTTTGCCTCCCAAAGGACATTTGGTAATGTCTGGAGACATTTTTGATTGTCAAAATCGGTATGTACTGGCATCCAATGAGTAGAGGCCAGGGATGCTGCTAACATCCCACAACACAAAAGTCATCCCCAACAATGAAGAATTACCTGGTCCGAAAGTCAACACTGCCGAAGTTAAGACCCTGCTGTTCTCCAATCAGACGTTTTCATTCTTATTACTTTATTAAACATCTCCTGCTAAGGCTTTCAATGACATATGTCACTTTATCCTCCTGGCATCTTCAAACCCTCATTTTACATGACTTCACATCAATCAGCGTCAGAAAACCGATCCTTTCATCTTTAAGGCATCCTCCTTTCAATTGGTTACTGTGATTTTGTGTTCTCTTTGTTTCTCTTTTAACTCTGGCCACCACTTAGTCACCTCCATGGACTCACACTATAAACACAGCTTTCAAAACTGAAATTCCTTAAGAATCTGTCTTGTCACTTTATATTCTCTCTTTAGGCAAGATCATTGAAATTCATGATTTCAGTTACCATGTATAAGGGATATCGATTGTCTTTGCCTGTCAAGTATCTCTCTCTTTTTTTTTTTTTTTTGACAGAACCTCTCCTTTCCTTTCAGTAACTTCCTCTCCCCAACTGACAAGTATCATGGGAATGGACAAGTAATCCCCAAAAGGCCGATTATCAAGAAATTAATATGGGTAATGGAGAGGCAGGGTACTGATACTGTTGGCCCAACAAGAGCGAAAAGATGAGCAAAGATTGTGGAGAGAAAAAATAGCTCTAATGATACAATTTGAGCATGTGGTTCAGGCCTCCTTGGCATTTCAGTTACATGAGTCAACATATGTTCTTTTGCCTAAGCTAGTTTGAGTTGGTTTCTGTGGCTTACTGTTTTCATGCTGATGATGCTCACATTTATAACTGCAACCCAAAACTCTTTTATGAATTCCAGAAGCTTGTACCTAACTGCCTATTTTCTCTCAGATATTACAAAGGCACCTCAAATTCAATTTCTCCCTAATTGCAAACATGATCTTCAAATCTGATTCTCTTTGAATATGCCTTCCCTCAGTGGATTATACTACCATTTAACTGTGCAAAACAGAAATCTAAGAATGACCTTTGTCTCATTTTCCACCTCACTCCATTACCAAGACCTATGAATTTTACCTCTTAAATACAGTGTATCTCAAATTTGTCCCCATCTCTTCATCTCTACTACTTCTTTTTCCTGTAATACACAGCCTCTTCCCAAGTTTATCTACCTGTACTCTTGTCCCCTTCAAATTTTTCTGTCCATCACAACCCCAGGAATCTTTTTAACCACAAAAGCAAAGACTGTGAAGCCAGTCCCTTTCTGAAGCTCTTTGGTAAATTTCCATGGCTCTTACGGTGAGGACCCACTGTTCTTATGGTAAGGATTTATAAGACTTTCAGTGGCCCAACCTGCCTACTTCCCCCAGCCTTACTGTACACCTCCCTATGTTCCCTTTGCTCTGTGCATTTCAATAACTGATCTTCTTTTCCTTCCAGATTCTCAAGTGCCCTCTTTTTATATCTACCTCAGGTCCCCTTCATATGTGTTAGTCCCTCTGCTTGGAATATTAGTCCAGCCTTCCAAATTAACTCCTACTCATTATTCAGATTAGATCACATTTTACTTCCTTAGAAAATCTTGCCTGCCTGTACCAAGAATGCCTCCTCCCCAGAGCAGTTAAATTCTTTTCTTGTATACTCTAAGAACTTCACAGTTTGTCATCATGGTACTTAATAAAATGTGTTATTATTTGCTTTTGTAACTGTCTTATTAAATTGCTATCTTTCATTAAACTCTATAAGGTCAGAGTCTCTGACTGTTTTGTTCACCAATATATTCTCAACATTTTGTGTAATGCCTGGCACATAAGTAAGGACTCAGCATTATTAAAAGAATGATAAGTGAAGATTCTATTTAAGCCTACCTTCACCATAGTGGATACTGGATGCACTCTCCTAAGATTTTTCAAAATTGATTTTACCAGATCTGTCACAGACAGTCCAATACCCCAAGAGGTATACCCCTTCAGCTTGATAATCTCATAGGCGCTACAGTTGTGGAAAGTAAGAAAATCAAATTCATGAGAAATGATTCAGAGAGAACATATTTTTCAAGCATCCATTCTAAAGCAACCTACATGTCAATAACACTCTTAAAATTTTCTTAGAGATCTCTTCTTGAAATTATCTCTGAATAGGCAATAAAAATTTCTATATTATTCTCGTAAACTTCATTATTCACTGTAAGCAGTAATTTACCCTTTGTTTACCATAAAGGCAGAGTACTAGATCATTTGTGCCACTTGAAATGAAACTTAGCTTCAAATTTTTGTATTTTTGCTTAAATATCCAAACATAGAATCTAATCACCTTGAAAGCATATATATCTTGCTGACCACATAAAATTTTTAAGGTGTCAATGTAACTTTAAACTTTATATAAGTTACATATTTTCCCTAAGGATATATTATTAATAATATATTAAAGCATTGGGGAAATGTTTTGATATTTTTTCAAAGGAAAATAGCATCATCCTAAATATTATGTAATTATCTCAGGCTTATAAAAAACATAATGTACTTTTATAGGAACTTTAGAATTATATCAATCCACCAAATTATTACGTGATTATTTTTGAGTAACAGGCTTACAGGTGACCTCTTCTTTATGCTTATGAATTTTATTTTGTGTAATAAATATGTATTTTATTTTTGCATTGCCACCAGTAGCAATCTTGAGCTTGGATTGACAGTAAAACTTAAAGGACAAAGAGGTTTTAACTTAGCTCGGATTTTATATATTTTTGAGAAAAGGATCCAGGACAAGAAACACAGAATGTACAGCATCATTATTTGTATCAGGGGTTCTTGCAACCACCTAGGCACAATTTCAAGGCTCCAGGACTGCACACAACACACTCAGTAGCAAATGGATCAGCTCAACATGGACTATACTTATTGTGGTGTCCTGTGATTTGACTATCAATCCAAAACCAGGGCACTATTAGAGGCCATGAAGATTGGTATCAAAATTAAGATTAACTTTCAGACCCTCAATATAACCAAGACTCTGTGGGGTAAGTAAAAAAAAAAAAGAAAAGGAAAGAAGTCTGGCCTAGTGACTGACTGGCTGGTGGTGTTTGGAGCTGAAGAAAGCTATGCGTTAGGTAACTGAGAGCAAGTCTTAACAGCGGAATCTGGAGAAGAGAGTTGAGAAGAAAATGGCTGAGAACATAATCCTTTAACTGTTGTTAACCATCCTAACGAAATTAAAACTGCTGATATAAAAGAGAGAATCAAGAAAAAGCAGTTTTAAGGCAGGTATTTTAAGACAAAAACAGACCCATATTGTAAAGTAAATGCTCCATTCAGAAACTAGAAGGACATCCTATTGAACCATGTTGTCACTCCCCTGCAATTGTTAGTTGGGCACTGAAAAATTAGAGCTGAGTAATATAAGACTTGAGTTGTTTTAAGGAAAGTACTAGCAGTATCCTGAGGAGTCTTTGTAACTATAGACTCCCTGCTAAATGAAAAGGGGGTAAATACTTTAATTTTGGACACTGCATTGTTAAGGACTAACTGGAATGAGTACTGATCTGTAATGCGTTGCAGTATTTGGTATTCAAATCACACAGGACTTCAGTGGAAAATGTGATCTTAATCACTATTCCCTTATAGCAACAGTGTTTCAAATGAAAAAGAAACTAACAGTCCCTGTAGTACAATTATCAGGGACTGGGCAGACAAAAGTCCAACAATGTGACATCCCTATAAAGATGGGTTACTTCACAACGTCTGGAAACCAGTCTTGGCTAAAACACGTTCCTTAGTGTCTAGGTTATAGTTGTCCTGCCAGATCAGATAGATTCCTGCATTTACTGGGAAACAGCTCCCAATAGCCCCTATAATGAGAAATATATAGTAGATGGGGGAAAGGGACATTTTTGATGAGAATGATTTGAAGTGATTCTGTAATATTAACATAAGTTTCATTTGGTAGGCATTAATTTAATCTCTTATCCAAAGCTATATGGCATAACAAACGTTTGTAGGTCGGCTCAGATGGTAAAGCGTCTGTCTACAATGCAGGAGACCCGGGTTCGATCCCTGGGTTGGAAAGATCCCCTGGAGAAGGAAATGGCAATCCACTCCAGGACTATTGCCTGGAAAATCCCATGGACAGAAGAGCCTAGTAGGCCACCGTCCATGGGGTCGCAAAGAGTCGGACACGACTGAGCGACTTCACTTCACTTTAAGAAAAATTAAGAAAATGAAACATACCACTAGCAACCATCAAAGAAAAGACATTTTTGGATATTAACCTGAAATTTCCAATTGATGTGGGAATAGTTTGACCAGAAGAGGAAATGTCTGGTTCAGAGAAACTGAACACATAATTAAATATAGCTATCAAATAACTTTAATAAGGTACTGCTGCTGCTGCTAAGTCGCTTCAGTCGTGTCTGACTCTGTGTGACCCCATAGACAGCAGCCCACCAGGCTCCCCTGTCCCTGGGATTCTCCAGGCAAGAGTACTGGAGTGGGTTGCCACTGCCTTCTCCAATGCATGAAAGTGAAAAGTGAAAGTAAAGTTGCTCAGTCTTGTCCGACTCTTAGCAACCCCATGGACTGCAGCCTACCAGGCTCCTCCATCCATGGGATTTTCCAGGCAAGAGTACTGGAGTGGGTTGCCATTGCCTTCTCCATTAATAAGGTACAAATGATGGCAAACAAAAGGAAAAATAAGATTGTACAATTAATTAAGAATTATCAAAACATCTGGTGAGGGATTTTGGTTACCTGTTTGATTTTATATATTCTGGTGATTCTAGGTATACAAAGCTTATTTTTTTTCTATGTATAAAATATTAGGACATGTTTGTCATAAGAATTATGAGCAATATATAACACAAAGATAACCACCCAGGTCATGATGAGATATCAAGGTAAAGGGTTAACTGTAGGTATGAATCTTTTCCAAAAAGGTAGGAGTATCTGGAAAGATGACTTTGAGTATGCTTTTTCACAAAACAGTTATTTAGGTTTAAAAACCTAGGTGGCTCAGACAGTAAAGAATCTGCCTGCAGTGTGGGAGACCTGGTTTTGATCCTTGGGTTGGGAAGATCCCCTGGAGAAGGGAACGGCTACCCACTCCAGTATTCTTGCCTGGAGAATTCTATGGACAGAGGAGCCTGGAGGGCTACAGTCCATGGGGTCACAACGAGTTGGACACAATTGAGCAACTTTCATCTTCAAGTACTGGAGGGTTCTAGGAAGATGGAGAGTAGGAAGAACAGGAATCTATCTCTCCACCTAGACAATAAATGCAATGCCAGACTCTGTTTGATATAACTTTTGGGGAAACTCTGGAGTCTTCTGAAAGCTCAAATCTTCCAAGGGAAGGCTTGTATATTAAATTGTGGTTAATTTCAGCTCTTAGCACAGTAGCAGCTGTTCACATGTACCCAAAGCAGCTTGTGCACAGCCTGTGAAAAGGACTCTTTTCTTCAAATATCAGAGATCTGTTTTCTAATGAATGATTACCGCTTCTGATAACAGAGGTGGAGACAAAGAGGGCAAAGCCATTATTGTTTTATCTCCCCACAAGTATTGCAAGCTTCTCCCTTTTTATTAAGGTGGCCTCTAGGGAATATAAAGAGCAAGTACCCTTTTCCTCTTCCCTTAATATTTCTTTCCCTCTTGGGAGCCAGACACTGAAGACCAGAATATACAAAAGCAATTGCATATTTTGAGGAAATTAGAAAGTAACCACTTATGTACACAGGCTTAGAAATAACATCAAAGACCATAAGATTACAACTCAGGCTGGTCCTTGGCACAGAAACAGCTTTCAACAATCAAAAAACAAAAGCAATACCAACAAGAACAAAAACTCAGTGAACCCTGGGGACTGGATAGATTCTGATTTCTAAAGTTGCCACATTATTAGATTAAAACATCTGGTTTTCAACAACAAAAAAAAATCACAAGGTATACAAAGATACATGAAAGTACAGTCCATTCAAAGGAAAAAATGAATCAACAGACACTGTCCCTGGAGGAAAAAAACTGATGGCAGATATACTGGACAAAGACTTTAAAACAACTGTCTTAAAGATGCTCAAAAAACTAAAGGAAGCTATAGCGAAAGTCAAGAAAATGATGAGTGAACATCATGGAAATACCAGTAAAGATACCAGGCCCCAAATCCTAGAGCTGAAAAGTGCAATAAGTGAAATGAAAAAAAGAAATCACGAGATGGATTAAACAACAGATTTGAGCAGGCAGAAGACAGAATCAGCAAACTCAAAAGATAGGACAATGCAAATAACTGAGCCTGAGAAACAGAAAGAAAAAGACTGAAGAAAAGTTAAAAGTTAAGATCATCACCAGAAACTCTGGAAGCCAGAAAGTAGTGGGCAGATATATTTAAACTGATAAAAGAGAAAACAAATGTCAACCGAGAATCTTATATCTGGCAAAACTACTTTTTAAAAGTGAGGGAAAAATTAAGACATTGTGAAAGAAACAACAGCTAAGGGAGTTCACTGACACTAAACCTGCCCTGCAAGAATTAGTCAAGGCAGTCCTGCAGGGTGAAATAAACAGCAATTTCAAGTCATGTGAAAAAATAAAGATCTGGAAATTAAAAAGCACATTCTATAACAACCCAATGGATCAAAAAGAAATCACAATAGAAATTAGGAAATACTTAGGAGATGAATGGAAATGAAAACATAAGATAAAACTTATTAGACAAAGAAAGCAGTACTAAAGGGAAACTTACAGCCATCCATATATGCTTACATTAAAAAGCAAGAAAGATGTCAAGTCAACAATCTAACATTACAACTTAAGGAACTAGGAAAAGAAGAACACATTAAATCCAAATCTAGCAGATGGAAGTAAATAATACAGATTAGAGTGGAAATAACAAAATAGAGAATGGAAAAACAATAGAAAAAATCAACAGTTTTTTGAAAAGGTCAACAAAATTGACAACTTTTAGCTAGATGAATTAAGAAGAAAGAGAGAAGACTCATATTACTAAAATCAGAAATGAAAGTAAAGACATTATTATTAATTCTAAGCATTACACAGATACCAAAGAAAGACAAAGTCACTATTTTTTTTAATTAAAATAATTTTAAAAGGGGAGGGGAAGGAAGAGAGAAAAGAAAAAACTACAGACCATTATCCCTTACAAACAATGAGGCAAAAATCCTGAACAAAATACTAGCAAATTCAACAGTATTTCATGGATTATACACCATGATTCAGTCCCAGGAAGCAAAGATAGTTCAACATACCAAAATCCACCAATGTAATGTATCACAGTAAGAGAATAAAAGAGGAAAACCACATTGTCATTACAATTGACCCAGAGAAATTATTTGATAAAATTTACAACACTTTTTCATGATAAAAACACCTTAGAAGCTAGGAGTAGAAAGAAATGACCTCAACATAATAAAAGCCATACATGAAAAGCCCATAGTGAAGGTCATACCCAGTGGTTACAAACTAAAAGCTTTTCCTTTAAGATCAAGAATAAGGCAAAGATGCTCACTTTTGCCAGTTCCATTCATCACAACATTGAAAGTTCTTTCCAGAGCAATTAGATAAGAAAGACAAATAAAAGACATCCAAATTGGAAAGGAAGCAATAAAAGTATCTCTACTTATAGATGACATGATCTTACATGCAGAAAACCATGACTCCATACACACAACAGCAACAAGAAATGTTTAACTAATTAATGAATTCAGGAAAGTAGGTAGAAAGTTAACATTAAANTAAGGTACAAATGATGGCAAACAAAAGGAAAAATAAGATTGTACAATTAATTAAGAATTATCAAAACATCTGGTGAGGGATTTTGGTTACCTGTTTGATTTTATATATTCTGGTGATTCTAGGTATACAAAGCTTATTTTTTTTCTATGTATAAAATATTAGGACATGTTTGTCATAAGAATTATGAGCAATATATAACACAAAGATAACCACCCAGGTCATGATGAGATATCAAGGTAAAGGGTTAACTGTAGGTATGAATCTTTTCCAAAAAGGTAGGAGTATCTGGAAAGATGACTTTGAGTATGCTTTTTCACAAAACAGTTATTTAGGTTTAAAAACCTAGGTGGCTCAGACAGTAAAGAATCTGCCTGCAGTGTGGGAGACCTGGTTTTGATCCTTGGGTTGGGAAGATCCCCTGGAGAAGGGAACGGCTACCCACTCCAGTATTCTTGCCTGGAGNGTATCTGGAAAGATGACTTTGAGTATGCTTTTTCACAAAACAGTTATTTAGGTTTAAAAACCTAGGTGGCTCAGACAGTAAAGAATCTGCCTGCAGTGTGGGAGACCTGGTTTTGATCCTTGGGTTGGGAAGATCCCCTGGAGAAGGGAACGGCTACCCACTCCAGTATTCTTGCCTGGAGAATTCTATGGACAGAGGAGCCTGGAGGGCTACAGTCCATGGGGTCACAACGAGTTGGACACAATTGAGCAACTTTCATCTTCAAGTACTGGAGGGTTCTAGGAAGATGGAGAGTAGGAAGAACAGGAATCTATCTCTCCACCTAGACAATAAATGCAATGCCAGACTCTGTTTGATATAACTTTTGGGGAAACTCTGGAGTCTTCTGAAAGCTCAAATCTTCCAAGGGAAGGCTTGTATATTAAATTGTGGTTAATTTCAGCTCTTAGCACAGTAGCAGCTGTTCACATGTACCCAAAGCAGCTTGTGCACAGCCTGTGAAAAGGACTCTTTTCTTCAAATATCAGAGATCTGTTTTCTAATGAATGATTACCGCTTCTGATAACAGAGGTGGAGACAAAGAGGGCAAAGCCATTATTGTTTTATCTCCCCACAAGTATTGCAAGCTTCTCCCTTTTTATTAAGGTGGCCTCTAGGGAATATAAAGAGCAAGTACCCTTTTCCTCTTCCCTTAATATTTCTTTCCCTCTTGGGAGCCAGACACTGAAGACCAGAATATACAAAAGCAATTGCATATTTTGAGGAAATTAGAAAGTAACCACTTATGTACACAGGCTTAGAAATAACATCAAAGACCATAAGATTACAACTCAGGCTGGTCCTTGGCACAGAAACAGCTTTCAACAATCAAAAAACAAAAGCAATACCAACAAGAACAAAAACTCAGTGAACCCTGGGGACTGGATAGATTCTGATTTCTAAAGTTGCCACATTATTAGATTAAAACATCTGGTTTTCAACAACAAAAAAAATCACAAGGTATACAAAGATACATGAAAGTACAGCCCATTCAAAGGAAAAAATGAATCAACAGACACTGTCCCTGGAGGAAAAAAACTGATGGCAGATATACTGGACAAAGACTTTAAAACAACTGTCTTAAAGATGCTCAAAAAACTAAAGGAAGCTATAGCGAAAGTCAAGAAAATGATGAGTGAACATCATGGAAATACCAGTAAAGATACCAGGCCCCAAATCCTAGAGCTGAAAAGTGCAATAAGTGAAATGAAAAAAAGAAATCACGAGATGGATTAAACAACAGATTTGAGCAGGCAGAAGACAGAATCAGCAAACTCAAAAGATAGGACAATGCAAATAACTGAGCCTGAGAAACAGAAAGAAAAAGACTGAAGAAAAGTTAAAAGTTAAGATCATCACCAGAAACTCTGGAAGCCAGAAAGTAGTGGGCAGATATATTTAAACTGATAAAAAAGAAAACAAATGTCAACCGAGAATCTTATATCTGGCAAAACTACTTTTTAAAAGTGAGGGAAAAATTAAGACATTGTGAAAGAAACAACAGCTAAGGGAGTTCACTGACACTAAACCTGCCCTGCAAGANAAACTCTGGAAGCCAGAAAGTAGTGGGCAGATATATTTAAACTGATAAAAGAGAAAACAAATGTCAACCGAGAATCTTATATCTGGCAAAACTACTTTTTAAAAGTGAGGGAAAAATTAAGACATTGTGAAAGAAACAACAGCTAAGGGAGTTCACTGACACTAAACCTGCCCTGCAAGAATTAGTCAAGGCAGTCCTGCAGGGTGAAATAAACAGCAATTTCAAGTCATGTGAAAAAATAAAGATCTCAAGAAAGGTAAATGCATGGATATTTATAAAAGCTAGTAATATGGTAACAATCGTTTCTACTTCCACTTTTTGTTTTCTGCATAATTTTAGAGACTAATACATTTAAAAGAACAACTGGTCAAAAAGGTAGTATCACTGTGACTTTGGTATGTAACTCTCATTTTCAAATTTAAGAAACAACTGCATTTAAAAGAATTATTAATCTATATTTTTGGGCAAACAGTGTATAAAGATGCAATTTTATGACATTAACAATCAAAAGGGGTAAGGATAGAACTATGAAGAAGCAGAGGTTTTGTACATTACCAAAGTTAAGGTGGTAAAAATTCAATTAAAAGTATTATAACTTTAGGGTGCTAAAGGTAATCCCCCATGGCAACCAGAATAAAAACAGCCATAATAAATAGCTGTAAGTGAAGTTGCTCAGTCGTGTCCGACTCTTTGCGACCCCATGGACTGTAGCCTACCAGGCTCCTCTGTCCTTGGGATTTTCCAGGCAATAGTACTGGAGTGGATTGCCATTTCCTTCTCCAGGGGATCTTCCCAACCCAGGGATCGAACCCAGGACTCCTGCACTGTAGACAGACGCTTTACTGTCTGAGCCACCAGGGAAGTCCTAAATAGCTGTAGGATATACACAGAAGAAAATAAGAAAGAAATTTAAATATTCCACTATGAAAAATAAACACAAAACAGTAATATAGGAAATGAACAAAAAGCTCTAGGGCATATAGAAAACAAAGAGCACAATGACAGAAGCCACTCCTTATCAGTAACTACTTTAAATGTAAATGAATTAAACTCACCAAGCAAAAGAGATTGACAGAATGGATAAAAACACATGAACCAAGTACAAGCTATCACATGAAACTTACCTTAAAGTAAGTAAAGCCAAAGACACAAATAGATTAAAAGATATTTTATACAAATAGTAACCAAAAGAGAGCAGGGTGGCTATACTAATGTCAGACAAAACAGACTTTAAATCAAAGAGTTTACAGTAGACAAATGACATTATATACTAACCAGAGGTTCAAGAAAATAAAACAATAATTATATAAACATGTATGCATCTAATAGCAGACCATCAAAATACATGAAGCAAATACTGAAAATATTGAAGGAAGAAGTAGACAGTTCTACAATAATAATCAAAGACTTCAATACCCCACTCTCAATCAGAAAATAAGGAAAGAACTGAGAATTCAACACAATAGACCAACTAGATCTAGCAGAACACTTTACTCAATAACAGTATCTATGTTCTCCTCAAGTATACATGGGATATTTTCTAGAGTAGACTAAATGTTATGCCATAAATTAAGTCTCAACAGATTTAGTTCTTTTCAGTTTTAAAGAATGTTTTATTTGGCTGCACCGGGTCTTAGTTGTGGCACGTGGATCTTCAGTCTTCACTGTGGCATGCAGGACCCTGTAGTTACAGCGTATGAACTCTTAGTTGCAGCATGTGAGAGCTAGCTCCCTGACCAGGGACCAAACCTGAGCGCCCTGCACTGGGAGCATGGAGTCTTAGACACTGGACCACTAGGGAAATCGCTAGTCTCAACAGAGTTAATAAGACAGGCATCATACAGAGAATACATCAGATTCTCTGACACAACAAGGGGAATTTAGACATACAAGTAAAACTGAAAAATTCACAATTTGTGGAAATTAAAAAGCACATTCTATAACAACCCAATGGATCAAAAAGAAATCACAATAGAAATTAGGAAATACTTAGGAGATGAATGGAAATGAAAACATAAGATAAAACTTATTAGACAAAGAAAGCAGTACTAAAGGGAAACTTACAGCCATCCATATATGCTTACATTAAAAAGCAAGAAAGATGTCAAGTCAACAATCTAACATTACAACTTAAGGAACTAGGAAAAGAAGAACACATTAAATCCAAATCTAGCAGATGGAAGTAAATAATACAGATTAGAGTGGAAATAACAAAATAGAGAATGGAAACACAATAGAAAAAATCAACAGTTTTTTGAAAAGGTCAACAAAATTGACAACTTTTAGCTAGATGAATTAAGAAGAAAGAGAGAAGACTCATATTACTAAAATCAGAAATGAAAGTAAAGACATTATTATTAATTCTAAGCATTACACAGATACCAAAGAAAGACAAAGTCACTATTTTTTTTAATTAAAATAATTTTAAAAGGGGAGGGGAAGGAAGAGAGAAAAGAAAAAACTACAGACCATTATCCCTTACAAACAATGAGGCAAAAATCCTGAACAAAATACTAGCAAATTCAACAGTATTTCATGGATTATACACCATGATTCAGTCCCAGGAAGCAAAGATAGTTCAACATACCAAAATCCACCAATGTAATGTATCACAGTAAGAGAATACAAGAGGAAAACCACATTGTCATTACAATTGACCCAGAGAAATTATTTGATAAAATTTACAACACTTTTTCATGATAAAAACACCTTAGAAGCTAGGAGTAGAAAGAAATGACCTCAACATAATAAAAGCCATACATGAAAAGCCCATAGTGAAGGTCATACCCAGTGGTTACAAACTAAAAGCTTTTCCTTTAAGATCAAGAATAAGGCAAAGATGCTCACTTTTGCCAGTTCCATTCATCACAACATTGAAAGTTCTTTCCAGAGCAATTAGATAAGAAAGACAAATAAAAGACATCCAAATTGGAAAGGAAGCAATAAAAGTATCTCTACTTATAGATGACATGATCTTACATGCAGAAAACCATGACTCCATACACACAACAGCAACAAGAAATGTTTAACTAATTAATGAATTCAGGAAAGTAGGTAGAAAGTTAACATTAAAACACTGCATTCCTATTTAATGACAATGAACAATCTGAAAAGGAAATTAGTAAAACAATCCCATTTACAATAGCACCAAAAAAAAAAGTACTTCAGAATTAACCAAGCAGGTAAAAGACTTGTATGATGAAAACCACAAAACACTGATGAAAGAAATTAAAGACATAAATAAACAGAAACACAACCTATGTTTATGAATTGGAGACTTAATATTATTAAGATGCTAATACTACCCTAGACCATCTACAGATTTAATGAAATTCCCATAAAATTCCCAAGGATAGATTTTGCAGAAGTTGAAAAACTCACCCTAAAATTCATATGGAATCTCAAGCAATTCAGAATAGCTAAAATAATCTTGAAAGCTGAAGGACTCACATTTTCTGACCTCAAAATTTACTAACTATAAAGCTACAGTAATCAAAATTGCATGGTTCTGGCATCAAGATAAACATATAGACCAGTGAGATAGAATAGGAAGCTCAGAAGTAAACCTCCATATCTGAAAATCTGTTCAACTGATTTTCAAAAATTGTGCCAACATCACTGAATGGGAAAAGGGCAGTCATTTCAACCAACGATTCTGGGGAAACTGGATATCCACACGCAAAAGATTAAAATTGGACCCTTTCCTAAAACTATTTACAAAAACGAATTCAAGATGAATCAAAGGTCTGAATATAAGACCTAAAACTATGATACTCTTACATGAAAGCACAGGGCAAAACTTCACAACATTGCACCTGGCAATAATTTATTGGAATAGAAGACAAAAGGCAACAAAAGAAAAAACAGACAAAAGGACTTTATGAAAATTTCTAAGTTTTGTACATCAAAAGACACTATGAAAATGTGGAATGGAATTCCACATGGAATGGAAGAAAATATTTGTAAATTATCTGATGAGAGATTAATATACAGAATATAGTAAGGACTCTTAAAACTCAATCACCAACAAAAAATCCAATTCAAATCTGGGCAAAAGACTTGAATAGACATTTCTCCAAATAAGATATACAGATGGCCTAATAGCACAGGACAAAATGCTCAGCACCACTAATTAAGGAAATGCAAATCAAAACTACAATAAGATACCACCTCACATCCATTAGGGTGGCCACTGTCAAAGAGAAAATAACAAGTGCTGGTGTGGAGAAATTGGAACTTCTCTACAGTACTGGTGGGAATGTGAAATGGTATAGCCACTGTGGAAAACGTATGGTGTGCTTCCTCCAAACAAAGGGGGGAAGGACAAGAGGCATCAGAGGATGAGACAGCTGGATGGTATCGCTGATGCAATGGACATGAACTTGGGCAAACTCCAGGAAATGGTGAGGTACAGGGAGGCCTGGTGTGCTGCAGTTCATGGGACTGCAAAGAGTCGGACACGACTGGGCGACTGAACAGCAGCAGCAATTTCACTCATGGGTATATACCCCAAAGAACTGAAAACAGGGTCTCAAAGAGATCTGCACACGCATATTCATAGCAGCACTATTCACAACAGCTAAAGCATGGAAGCGAACCAAGAATCCATCTGAGATGAATGAATAAGCAGCATGTGGTATGTTTACATACAACAGAATATTATTCAGTCTTAAAATGGAAGGAAACTCGGACATATACTACAATATGGATGACCCTTAAGGACATTATGCTAAGCAAAATAAACTAGTCACCAAGAGACAAATGCTGAATGATTCCACCTGTAGGATATACTTAGTCAAAATCATAGAAACAGAAAGTCCTTACTGTCTTCTGTTTGAAAAACGTCCCCCAAAAGAAAGCTATGCATTATGTGAGTCCAACTTTGGGAATTTTCAGAATGTTATTTACCTCACAAAATGCAAAAATCAACTTTTATACTTTTTGTCTGTAAACTATGTTGTTACAACTGATTATTAAGGCACTAAGAAAGTGAATAACTAATGTTACCTTCCAACAACTTCCTTATGGATATTTTTCCAGGAGTCCTTGTCTGAATCAGTTCCTAACTTAGGGTCTAGACTCTTCAGAGCAACACCAGCAACATTTACTCCACTCCATAAAGGCACTAAAAGAAATAAATCTCATAATGAACCTTTCTTCCCAATACTTCAGTTATTTAAGTGCAGTGGATTTTTTTTTACCCAGGTGTTGGCTTTATCATATTTTATTAATTTATACATATATGGTAAGTTTAGTGTGGTTTTTAAGAATAAAGTTATGTTACTACCTTACACCATATATAAAAATAAGTTTCAAATAGACAAAAGTGAGAAATGTAAAAAGTAAAATTATAAAGTATCATAAAATATAACATATGCAGTAGAATTTATTGGTAATTTTTGGTAAGGAGGCATGTTAAAGCAAGATACAAATATAGAATCCACAAAGAAAATAATCTATAAGAAATAACAAAATATTATAAGAGGGCAAAGAGCAATAAGTTAATATCATACTATTAAACCATACAGAGTTGTTTTTTTAAATA
Source organism: Oreotragus oreotragus (assembly GCA_006410675.1). Lineage (NCBI taxonomy): Eukaryota > Metazoa > Chordata > Mammalia > Artiodactyla > Bovidae > Oreotragus > Oreotragus oreotragus. The sequence continues at coordinate 1,294,259 of SJYX01011109.1, forward strand.
AAATCATTGAATATTAAATGGGAGAAATTAAAACATATCTGGGAAAATTATTTTTAATGATTATTATCTTTTAAGCTAAGACAATAGCACCCGCTAACAGGGTCAAATTAAGGCACTGATAAAAAAAAATTTGTTTAAAATCAAATAAAAAATACTTATTATACTATGACCATTGAAATATGAAGAAAAGAGAAGTACTTATTAAATGTTTTGAACAAATGGATGATTGAATAAAGGAACAAATGGTGCCTATTCTCAATGGATCTATTGGCATTATGGAAAGAAGACTGATGCACATCACAGAATTAGAGAGCATTATAAGCATGAAGTTCTAATTGTGTAGCAGAGATTAAATGTTTAAGTTAGGAAAACAGCCAAGACATATGACCTAAGTAACAGTTTAAATCACACATTAAAAAATTTTGTTTCTGTGAAAAGTCAGGGAAAAACAAATCTCAAGAGTCACAAAGTAGATTAATGGTTGCCTGTGGTTAGGGCACCAGTGCAGGAATGGGAGTTCTTGGGGATGATGCAAATTTTCTACTATTAGACTGTGGTGATGGTTGCACAACTTTGTGAATAAAAGTCCAATGAATTACACAATTTAAATGGGTAAAATTTATGGGATGTGTATTATATCTTAATAATTCTGTCCTTAAAATCACAATGAAAGTGCTCCAGACCAAAAGAAAGAAAAACATCACACACTCATTGAATTTTAAAATAGCTATATGCTCTATGCACTATTTTGTGTGAGGTAGCTAAATCAATGACACAAAAGACTGAAAGTTAAGGAAAACAAACAGTAAAATGCCAACACTTTAAGGAAAATAAGCATTATTAAAGATAAGAAGTGCAATTATATAATGGTAATGAGTTTACACTTACCACTAGAATCACCATGTTCACCAATAATCCAACCATGGCAGCTGGAGGGATGTACACCTAACTTCTGTCCAATTAGGAAACGGAAACGGGCAGAGTCTAGATTACAACCACTTCCAATTACACGAGTTGCAGGTAAACCACTTAACTTCCAGACAACGTATGTCAAAATATCCACTAGGAAGAAAAATTTGTTAGAGAAAGATTCATAGTAACTTCTTCTTACAATTTGATTTTCTGAATAGACAGATCAACTGACTTAGAGTCAAATATAGATTCATTAGAGTTCAAAATGAATCAAGTCAACAAAGAAAAAAAGATAATCTCTCAGATGGGTTTTAAAAGATTAAATGATTCACCATCAGAATTTTAAAATGAAAGATTCTTTTTTGAAATAACATATGTGCCTCTGTATATTCAATGATCGGTGAATTATACCTCTTTAAGATCACCTAGATTTTTCCTCTTTAAGATCACCTAGATTTTTCCTCTTTAAGATCACCTAGATTTTTCCTCTCCATCACCACGGCCTCATGTAAACTATCAGAGTCTCCTACCTAGAATAAAGCCACATGCATGCCTAGGACTATATGCAGATATGTGCATGCTCAGGAAAAAACATGAGAAGATTGTAAACTTTAGCTCTAACCATGAGGTTCTCTATGAAAGCCGGAAGTAAAGGCTAAGGCACAGTTATAAACTGCCTGGCTAAGTATTGAAGGCATGCTACAATTTGTACACAGAGCCCTTTAGCTCTAACCATGAGGTTCTATGAAAGCAGGAAGTAAAGGCTAAGGCACATTTATAAACTGCCTGGCTAAGTATTGAAGGCATGCCCCAACTTGGACACAGAGCCCTGCAGCAAAGACTGAACACAAAGCCCTGTATCTTTTGGTTCCAAGCATTTAAGGAAAGTTTTTTCCGATCAATGGCAGATCACTAAACAGATGAAACATAGACTTCTGGGTCTACATATAATAAAAAATACAGACTTGACAGAATTAGCTCATAAAAGTCACAAAACAAACTACAACAAGCTGATGCAGAGCAAATGCTGAAAAGAGAATTTCATTTACAGAGTTTTCCTATTGTACTTTTTTAATGTTCAAGTTTCAACAAATTATGAGGCATGAAACAAAATAAGGAAATACATATCATACAAAGAGGAAAAAAACTTCAACAGAAACTGTCCCTGAGAAAGCCCAGGCATTAAACAACTACCCTGTCTTCAAGTCCACTGATTCTTCCTTCTGCCTTCTCATTCTGCTATTAAATCCCTCTAGTTAATGTTCATTTAACTTTTTAACTTCAGAATTTCTATTCTTTTTTTAAAAAAAATATTTATCTATTTAGTAATAATCACCACTTGGTGAGAGATCAGCCTCATTATTTCCTTTAGTTCTTTAGACATGCTTTATTTTAATTCTTTAACCATAGTTAAAATAGTTCATTTAAAATATCTGATAAATCTCTATTCAGTTACTCTGGCTAGAATTTCTAGCATGATGCTAAACGGAAGTGGCAAAAGCAAGTCTCACTGCCTCATTCCTGGTCTTAGAAGTAAAATCATTCAGTCTAGTACAATCAAGTATAAGGCTAGGGTTTTTTCAGAAAAATTTTTTTATGAGGTTGAAGAAAATTCCTTTCATTCATGGGTTAGTAAATTATTTTTTAAAATCATAATTCAGTGTGGAATTTTGTTTACTGCCTTATCTGCATCTATTAGCCTTTTATCATTATATAATATTCTGGTCTGCAACAATAATTTTTGTGTTAAAGTCTAATTTCTGTGAGATCAGTATAGCAACTCCAGTTCTCTTTTAGCTCCTAGTTGTATGCGATATCTTTTTCCATCTTTTTATTTTCACTTTATTGTGTCTTTTTATTCTCTTTTGAATAAAATATTTTTTTCAATTTTTATTAGAGTATTCTGTGTGTGTGCTCAGCCCTGTCCAACTCTTTGCAAGCCCATGGACTATAGCATATAGGCTCCTTCTGTCCATGGAATTTTCCAGGCAATAACACTGGAATGGGTTGCGATTCCCTTCTCTAGGGGATTTTCCTGACCCAGGGATTGAATCTGTGTCTCTTGTGTCTCCTACATTGGCAGGCAGATTCTTTACCACGCCACCACCTGGGAAGCCCCCTTTTTGGAGTATAGCTGATGTACAGTGTTGTGCCAGTTTCAGGTATACAGCAAAGTGAATCAGTTATACATATACCCGCTCTTGGTAGATGGCTAAACAGATGAAACAGACTTCTGAGTCCATGTATAATAAAGAATACAGACTTGACAGAATTAACTCATAAAAGTCACAAAACAATATATATATGTACATATCTCCACTCTTTTTCAGATTCTTTTCCTATACAGGCCATTATGGAGCACTGATAGAGCTCCCTGTGCCATACCCTGGTGCGTATTAGTTGTCTATTTTATGTGCAGCACTGTGTGCACATAAATTCCAATCTCCCAATTTATCCTTCCCTCCCCCCGCCACCCCGGTAAACCCTGTTTGTTTTCTACATCCGGGACTCTACTTGTTTTGTAAATACGTTCATCTGTACCTTTTTAGATTCCACACATAAATATGATAAACAGCATATGATAGGCTTCCCTGGTGGCTTAGTGGTAAAGAATCCAGCTGCCAGTGCAGGAGACACGGGTTTGATCCCTAGGTTGGGAAGATCCCCTAGAGAAGGAAATAGCAACCCACTCCTTTATTCTTACCTGGGAAATCCCATGGACAGAGAAGCCTGGCAGGCTACAGTCCAAGAGGTCACACAAGAGTTGGACACAACTTAGTGACTAAACAACAATGCATAAAACTTACATGTCAATTATATATCAATAATGCTGGGAAAAACAAAAGTATTGTGTACTTTGGATGGGTGTGGTTTATTGTCATAAATTTGCTAAATGACATTGTTTTAAAAAGAAAAGAGAAATGCTATCGAAAGGTCAGTTTTCGTTCCAATCTCAAAGAAAGGCAATGCCAAAGAATGTTCATACTACTGCACAATTGCACTCATCTCACACGCTAGGAAAATAATACTCAAAATTCTCCAAGCCAGGCTTCAACAGTATGTGAACCGTGAACTTCCAGATGTTCAAGTTGGATTCAGAAAAGGCAGAGGAACCAGGGATCAAATTGCCAAAATCCGCTGGATCACTGAAAAGTCGAGAGTTCCAGGAAAACATCTACTTTTGATTTATTAATTACGCCAGAGCCTTTGACTGTGTAGATCACAACAAACTGTGGAAAATTCTTAAAGAGATGGGAATATCAGAGTACCTTACCTGCCTCCTGAGAAATCTGTATGCAGGTCAAGAAGCAACAGTTAGAACTGGACATGGAACAACAAGACGGGTTCCAAATTGGGAAAGGAGTACGTCAAGGCTGTATACTGTCACCCTGCTTATTTAACTTATATGCAGAGTATATCATGTGAAATGCCAGGTTAGATGAAGCACAAGCTGGAATCAAGATTGCCTGGAGAAATACCAATAACCTCAAGTTACACAGATGACACCACCCTTAAGGCAGAAAGTGAAGAACTAAAGAGCCTCTTGATGAAAATGAAAGAGGAGAGTAAAAAGATTGGCTTAAAGCTCAACATTCAGAAAACAAGGATCATGGCATCTGGTCCCATCACTTCATGGGAAATAGATGGGGAAACAGTGGAAATAGTGTCAGACTTTATTTTGGGAGCTCCAAAATCACTGCGGATGGTGATTGCAGCCATGAAATTAAAAGACGTTGCTTCTTAGAAGAAAAGTTATGGCCAACCTAGATAGCATATTAAAAAGCAGAGACATTACTTTGCCAAAAAAGGTCTGTCTAGTCAAAGCTGTGGTTTTTCCAGTAGTCATGTATGGATGTGAAAGTTAGACTATAAAAAAAGCTGAGCGCTAAAGAATTGATGCTTTTGAACTGTGGTGTTGGAGAAGACTATTGAGAGTCCCCTGGAATGCAAGGAGATCCAACCAGTCCATCCCAAAGGAAATCAGTCCTGAATATTCATTGGAAGGACTGATGCTGAAACTGAACCTCCAATACTTTGGCCACCTGATGAGAAGAGCCGACTCATTGGAAAAGACCCTGATGCTGGGAAAGGCTGAAGATGAGATGGCTGGACACCATCACTGATGCAAAGGACATGAGTTTGAATAAGCTCTGGGAGTTGCTGACGGACAGGGAGGCCTGGCGTGCTACAGTCCATGGGGTCGCAAAGAGTCAGACACGACTGAGTAACTGAACTGAATGGAAATATCATCCTTATGCAGTTAAAGGGAATAGAAGAGACTCACCTGGATTTGAAACAATAAGCATCTTACAGTCAGGACTATTTTGGACTATGGCAGGAATGACTGACTTCATGATATCCACATTACGTTGGACCAGGTTAAGGCGACTTTCTCCCTCTTGCTGCCGTGCACCTGCTGTAATAATAACTAATTTGGAATTTGCAGATACACTGTAATCTAAAAAAGGAAACAAAAGAAAATATTTGGATCAAGACTGCCATGATCTCTGTGCCTTAATTCTTTAAAAGTCTATTGTATGGTGATGGTATTAAAGTACTCCACTACTGTCATGGCTTGCACTTCCAAATGAATAGATTTTCCACACAGTAATGTCATCCTCTTGATGAAAGTGGAAGTGGAGAGTGAAAAAGTTGGGTTAAAGCTCAACACTCAGAAAACGAAGATCATGGCATCCGGTCCCATCACTTCATGGCAAATAGATGGGGAAACAGTGGAAACAGTGTCAGACTTTATTTCTAGGGGCTCCCAAATCACTGCAGATGGTGACTGCAGCCATAAAATTAAAAGACGCTTACTCCTTGGAAGAAAAGTTATGACCTTCATGTTTGGGAGTTCGTGTAAAAAAATAAANCTCAACATTCAGAAAACGAAGATCATGGCATCCGGTCCCATCACTTCATGGGAAATAGATGGGGAAACAGTGGAAACAGTGTCAGACTTTATTTTTTTGGGCTCCAAAATCACTGCAGATGGTGACTGCAGCCATGAAATTAAAAGACGCTTACTCCTTGGAAGAAAAGTTATGACCAACCTAGATAGTATATTCAAAAAGCAGAGACGTTACTTTGCTGACTAAGGTCCGTCTAGTCAAGGCTATGGTTTTTCCTGTGGTCATGTATGGATGTGAGAGTTGGACTGTGAAGAAGGCTGAGCGCCGAAGAATTGATGCTTTTGAACTGTGGTGTTGGAGAAGACTCTTGAGAGTCCCTTGGACTGCAAGGAGATCCAACCAGTCCATTCTGAAGGAGATCAACCCTGGGATTTCTTTGGAAGGAATGGTGCTAAAGCTGAAACTCCAGTACTTTGGCCACCTCATGAGAAGAGTTGACTCATTGGAAAAGACTCTGATGCTGGGAGGGATTGGGGGCAGGAGGAGAAAGGGACGACCGAGGATGAGATGGCTGGATGGCATCATGGACTGGATGGACGTGAGTCTGAGTGAACTCCGGGAGATGGTGATGCACAGGGAGGCCTGGCGTGCTGCGATTCATGGGGTCGCAAAGAGTCGGACACGACTGAGCGACTGAACTGAACTGAACTGAACCAGAGACTTCCCACCCGGGGCATCCCCTTTAGCATTTTCTATGTATAAGATCATGTTATCTGCAAATAAAGATAACCTAACAACTTTGCAGCTTAACTCCCTTTCATTTTTTTCTAGCTTAACTGCTCTAAATAGAACTTCGGCTACATTTTTGAGTGAAAGATGCAAAGGCAACATCGTTTCTTGTCCTGCTCTTAGAAGGAAGACTTTCAGTCTCTCCCCATTTAGGAAGATGCTTGCTGACAGTCCTTCTTGAATACCCAAGCCAGTGTTTCTTTTTTATTGTTGCTGTTCATTTTATTAGAGTTGACTTACAATGTGGTGTGAGTTTCTGCTGCACGGAACAGTGATTTGGTCACACACACATATACATTCTCTTCATATTCTTTTGCATTATGGTGTATTACAGGATCTTGAGTATAGCTCGCTGTGCCATACAGTAAGGCCTTATCTACCCATTATACGTATAATAGCTCACCCCAAACTCTCAATCCTTCCCTTCCCATCCCAAACCACTGTTTCCGAAAAGGGGTCTTCTCAAACAGTGTCCCTCCAGATGTTTGTAAATTCTTATAATGCAATAAAGTTGTTTTTAACCGATCACATTGGAAACCGCTGAAATGTTGTTTGGACTCTCTCTGCTCTTCCTTCCGCCTTTGGGACTTTATCCCCCCATTGGCCGCCAGATGGCGCCGGAGGCACTTCCTGCGGCACCTGAGGCCGGATCGCTCAATGATGGTTACTTTAGCTGACATTTACTTTCAATACAGTTTTTCTTTTCCTCCGTTTAATCTTATTCTTCATTATTTTGTCTTGTTTATTTATTTATATCACGATTTTTATATATTACTGGATATTCCTACATAGAACATAAGTGATGTTTATAAGTTTCTCTGATCTTTTCTTCACTTAGAGTTTAGCATTCACAGACTAAATCTGATTTTTTGAACTTATTATTTTTTAGAAGCCAATGAAAATATTTGTATACAAAAGCATGATTGTTGAACATGATTAGTGAAACGCGTATTTACAGCTGCAGACAATCGAACTTACAAAATGTTTTTTTTTTCTTTTTGGCCGCACCATGCAGCATGTAGGCTCTTATCTCCCCAACCAGGATGGAATCTGCACCCGCTGCAGTGGAAGCATGGACCCTTAACCGCTGGACCACCAGGGAAGTCCAAAATGCTTTTGAAGGTGAAGGTGAAGGTGAAGTCGCTCAGTCGTGTCCGACTCTTTGCGACCCTGTGGACTGTAAGCTACTAGGCTTCTCTGTCCATGGGATTCTCCAGGCAAGAATACTGGAGTGGATTGCCATTTCCTTCTCCTCAAAATGCTTTTATTACATATTAATCTAGGGAGTTTTGGTGAACTTTTCAGAATTCTGAATAAACTAAATGAAAATTCCCGTTTTGCTCTTTCCACTTAGTGTATATTTATTATTTTGGAATGAAGAACATCCTTAAGCATGAAGATGACATAATATTTTGAAAACACACACACACACAATTTTTTACGCCATTAAGATCTACAGACCCCGAAACATTGTTTATGTTGTTAGTCACCAAGTCATGTCCGATTCTGTGACCCCACGGACTGTGGCGGCCAGGTTTCCCTGACCCTTACCGTCTCCCGGGATTTGCCCAGGTTCTTGTCCGTTGCATCAGTGATGCCATCCAACCATCTTATCCTCTGTGACCCTCTTCTCCTTCTGCCCTCAATCTTTCCCAGCATCAGGGTCTTTTCCAAAGGGGAGGAGCCTGGCGGGCTACAGTCTATTGGAGAGAGGTGCACTCACTTCCCCAACATCACACAGCTTTGTTGTAGCTGTTTAGTCCCTAAGTCATATCTGACGACTTTTTTTGCGACCACATGGACTGTAGCCCACCAGGCTCTTCTCTCCGTGGAATTCTCCAGGCAAGAGTATTGGAGTTTGGTTGCCATTTCCTACTCCAGGGGATCTTCCTGACGCAGGAATCAAACCCAAGTCTCATGTTTGGCAGGCTTATCACTGAGCCACCCAGGAAACCCATCACACAGCTATTAGAGAATTTTTTTAAGTTGATTTTTAATTAGGCAAAGTATGAAAAGTATCTGGAATGTGAATGTGTGTACTCTAATAATTCTCATTTGCAACCTGAGTGTCTTACCCACTGTGAAAAGTGATCAAATGAAGCAATAATGCCAAGTAAGCCTACTGGAATCTTCCTACAGAATGTCTGTCTCAGACAGAAAAGGCTCTGAAAATGTCTACGAATGCAAAACAAGAAACAAAGTTCTTTTCTGTGATAAACTGCAACCGGATCAGATTTGTTGTTTATTTTGTTATTTAACCAATGGTCACATCAGCTTGCTGAGAGTCAGGCATTGTCCGTGGACAACATTTCTCAAAACTTTTTGGACCTGAGGCCACTTTACACTTTTAAAAATCACTGAGAACCGTTAGGAGTTTTAGTTCATATGGGTTACATCTATTAATATTTATAGAATTAGACATTATGACAGAAGGCAAACAAAATATTTATTCATTTAAAGATAACAATCCTTAGCCTATGGCATGTCAAATATATATCCCTGCTTAACTCAGATGCTACTGCCTCAAGTGACTTTCGATGAGTGAGTCGAGGAACTTCCCAGGTGGCACTAGTGGTAAAGGACAGTGAAAGTGAGAGTCGCTCAGTTGCGTCTGACTCTTCGTGACCCCATGGACTGCACAGTCCACGGGATTCTCCAGGCCAGAATACTGGAGTGGGTAGCCTATCCCTTCTCCAGGGGATCTTCCCGACCCAGGAATTGAACTGGGATCTCCTGCATTGCAGGCGGATTCTTTACCAACTGAGCCAGCAGGAAAGCAAAGATATCAGTGGTGAAGGACCCACCTGCCAGTGCAGCAGACGCAAGGGACACAGGTTTGAGCCCTGATTGGGAAGCTCCCCTGGAGAAGGAAATGGCAATCAGTCAGACGCACGCGTGTGCACACACACACACAGCTGTGGTCCAGGGGTTAATACTCTGCCCTTCCACTGCAAGGGGCAGTGAGTGGGCTTCTGCCTTATCTCCTAATAATGGCCAAAGAAGACTAACAAAACGCGTGCATGCGTGCTGTCACTCAGTCGTGTCCGACTCACTGTGACCCCATGGACCGCACCCGCCAGGGTCCTCTGTCCATGGGATTCTCCAGGCAAGAATACTGGAGTGGCCATGCCCTCCTCCAGGGGATCTTCCTGACCCCGGGATTGAACCCAGGGCCCTGATGTCTCCTGCATTGGCATGTGAGTTCTTTGCCACCAGCACCACCTGGGAAGCCCTGTAAATGTTGCCTGTACCTCGATAAACAAAGGATGTGGCAGCCACCACGTCAGCATGTCACAGTCCCCCTGACAGTGAGCCCTGAGGGAACTCAGGGCAGAAACAGAATGCCTGCCATCAAGCGGTCGGCTGCTACAGCCGCCCTTCTCCCCAACGGTGCACCCAGAGACCGAAGATGGAGAAGAGTAAGACACGGACCCTAGATAGCTAAGGAGCAAATAGCAAAGGAATGATTTCAAGGAGCAGACTCTTGCCTCTTAGCAGACACAGAAAAGGGCTAAATTCCTTAACTTGAGGGATTTGGTTTTCTTTGACAGTCATCTCTGTTTCTGGCTTCCCAGGTAGGTTGGCTCAGTAGAAAAGAATCTGCCTGCCAGTGCAGGAGAGGCAAGAGACTTGGGTTCGATCCCTGGGTCAGGAAGATCCCCTGGAGAAGGAAGTGGCAACCCACTCCAGTATTCATGCCTGGGAAATCCCATGGATGGAGGAGCCTGGCGGGCTACAGTCTATGGGGTCACAAAGAGTTGGACATGACTGAGCACACACACAATCTGTTTTGTAAATTTTATTTTTATTTATTTATTTGACTGTGCTGGGTCTTAGCTGTGGCACATAGGATTTTCAATCTTCATTGCAGCATGCAGGATCTAGTTCTCTGATCAGGGATGGAATCTGGGGTCCCCACACTGAGAGCACAGAGTCTTAGCCACTGGACCACCATATTTCACAGTAATCTCCTGATGTTTTGACTATCTAGTTTTCATTGCAAAACTCCTATATATCGTGGCTCCCCCACTCTTTGCTTCTTTGAAGCATCTCTCATTATGAGATGCCATGTCTTTGGCTTAAGTCCTCAGTTTTGTCCACCAAATAAAGCATAATTCTGAGTTGTTTGTTTTTTTTTTTAAAAGCAACAGCCACTTACCCTTTCTTGATCATTCCCACAGGATTCAAATCTAAGATAAAAATCTGGCCTAGGTCTTCATTTGGGACGTGGCTACTAGAATCAGGAATCCCTCCTGATGTGGTCAGCCCTGGCCAACAGAAGATCCAGGGAAGCAAAGAAGTTTTTGATTGTAAGTCTCTCTCTCTCTCTCACACACACATACATAATACAATTACAAATAACAAAAGATAAACCATCTGACAAAAGTGACTTAAATAGCTTTTTGTTCTTTTTTTTTTTTTTGAACAAAACAATCCAGAAATCAGAGGCTTCCCAGTTAGAGGAGCCAGGATCTTTCTTTGTGCTCTGTTATATTCAGAGTAGGCCTGGCACTCTTGGCCATGAAATGGCTGCAGCAACTCCAAGCATCACACTTGTAATTAAGCCAAAACAGAGGAAAGAAAAGCTGACGAAGCAGAGGTAGCCCTTCTGGAACGTTTAATTTAGGAAGGACAACTTTCCCAGAGGCCTCCAGGCAAATTTCCTCTTGTATCCCCTTGGCCCATGACCTTCCCTTGAACAACCATTGAAAAAGAGAATGAGGGGGGTGTGGCAATGGTTGCCTGCTGTCTCAATGGATCAGAATCCTGGTACCAAAGCTGATGGCTGCTGGACAGGCCACAATCAGAGTCTACCCAATAGTCCCACAGGGTCTCCCCCAGGATCAGAGCTCAGGTGGCATACCCCCAGGTTATACACTGATCAGATAACAGAAGAAAGTTAGAATCCAGAATCCAGATCTGTAGCCAGTTATGCCTGGCCCTGCAAGGGCAGCTCTGAGTATAGAAACACTTTCCAGGTCAAACTGGAAGCCAGGACAAGGGTCCAGGCAGGAGACAAGATCTGAGCTGAAGCCAAGAAGACAGAGTTTGGGGAAAGAGGACAGGGCTGGGGACTCAGAGGCTTTGAGGGGAGTACAGTGCAGAGGGGTCTGGGAGAGTGACTGGAGTGTACAGTGGGGCTGTCCTGCAAGATGGGGAGGTGGATCCCATCTTAGTGAGGGAAGATGCTAAGCTCAATTTGTGACAAGTGGAAAAATCTCTCCATCTGAGAAACCACCAGGACTTTGAGGGTTTGGATAGCTGAGCCCTTGAAAATGAAATGGGTTGAACATGTGGGTTCCTGGTTAAGACGCTGGAGCCGCTGAATTGCTTCATTGAAGATGAAACTTAATGTCTTGTTCTTTGGCATTTTATTTCAAAATCGCAGCTAGGGAAAACAAAACAAAACAAAAAACTGCAGCACCGGGAGATCTGGCCTGAAAACGGAGATGCTGATTTGGGGTCAAAGTGTATACCTGACCCACAACACGGAGCAGCGGGGAGTACGGGTCCCCAAGGCCTGAGTGGCGGGGCTAGGGGCCAAGACGCCTGGGTCAGGCCCATATGGCTTTGGGAGTGTAACATGGGGGCACCGGAGATCCAGGCCTCCCGGCTCCCCCGTCTTTTACTTCATATTGCACTTCAGGTGAGTCATTGGTACGGAGGTGATGGTCCAACAGGGGCTGGATGCTACACTTCGGTGGTCCGTGGAGTGGTCCAGCGTAGACCAGAGCATTACACCGGGAGCATCCATTCATGGGATTTTGATCCGTACTATAGAATAACACAGGCGGAGGTGAGAGGAAACCACACTACAACTCCCAGCAGGCCCTGGGGCATCCTAGCCTGAGTGCCGGCAAAGTTACGCCCCAGGGCCTCATGGGAAATGTAGTCCACTTCCCGGAAGCCCACCGAAAGTGGCAAAGGTGGCGCAGAGGCCCAAAAGGAGTTGTAGTTCTGCGAAGAGGAGTTGTTGTGAGACCCTGGGGGGCGGGGGGCGGAGTTCTTCAGCTGAGAAAACCTGGATAGGCAGGAGGTGTAGTTCTCGGTCCGGATACTCTGGAATTTACAGAAGCTCACAGAAGAGGAGCTTCCAGTTCCAGTGCCAGGAAAGGCAAGATCGCTCGGTTCAGACATATGAAAGTACCTCCACGGGCTTATGACAGGAAACGTTCTTAGGCCACAGAGTCGGGGCAGAGTGCAGAGGCTGGTAGGAGCAAGATTTCTCAAGCCAGCGGAATAGCCCTGGGCGCCTGGGGATCCCTGGGAGCCTGGGGATCCCTGGGACTCGGAACTCAGTGGCCAGGTTGGCTTCGGGTCCCGGAGGCTCATGGGAAGGGAATTTCTCAAGCCAGGGCTCCCGAGGCTCACAGAGAAGCACCATTTAGTCCCAAGAAGTGTTCTAGGCCACAGGGCCTCGAGGAAAGCAAACTCAGTCGGAGGCCCAGAGGCCGATCGAAGGAGCCATTTTCAGCTGGTGGGACTATGGTGGGCGGTGGGGGTGGGGGACGGGAAGCCTCAGTTCAGAGCCTCTGGGTTGTGAACTTCTCTTGGGCAACCAAGCATCCAGCCCAGCTCCCAGCAAGTGCACCTCACCTGGATCGCCTTCAGTTCCTTGTGGAAGCGGAGGATAAGCTGGGGCCCGTTTTCCATGGTGGGAATGTGGAAATGCTGAGGAAGAAAGGGTGGTAAGGACGGGCCCCCACCCATTTCTTCTCCCTCACGATCCAAGCTGGCCCTTCCTCACCTTGCCTTGGTACAGGATTTGGTGCACGGGGCAGACCTGGCAAGCGGTGCCTGAACCGAAGACTTCTCGGACCCGGCCGTCCTCCAGCGCCCGCAGGAACTCCTTCATGGTGATCTTACGCTCTGCCACTCGGAACTCACCCTGCGGGCAAGACACAAATAACTTCTGAGCCCGGGGGGCTGCCCTGCTGCTTCCTCCGTGTGGATGGTGAAAAAGAGACGTGCCATTGTGCCCAGTCCCCTCCACCACCCCCAGTACTCCAGTCCTGCAGCACAGCAGTACCCCATCACTCTGGCCACCCGAAGGCAGCATGCCCTCACCCAGGTCCGGGCCAGGTCCAGCAGACTCTGTCGGACTACTCCAGGTAGGATGATGCCGTCCAGTGGGGGGGTCACCAGTTCCAGCGCTGGATCAGGTGGAAGAGAAGGGGGAGGGGGCATGTTACCTCACACCATCCCATCCTCTTAGGAGCCACCCCACTCACAGCCAAGCCACAAGACCTGCAGCCACTAAGAATTTCTGCTCCCGCCCACTTCCACCCGGCCTGGGGTTGGTCATGGGTGGGCTCACCCCCGTCCTCATAGGTCCAGAAGACGAAGATGTTCATGGTGCCCACCTCGGTGAGCTCGTGATCAGGCCCATACAGCCAGAGGACCTGCTCGCAGCCCTTCTTTTGTGCCTCCTGCTGCACTAACACGGTGGGCCCGTAATTCCTGGCGGACAGCAACATGGTGGAACAGGTCAAGGGACCCCCAGCCTTCCCCTGACGTGGCCCGATGTCAGTCTTTCCCGACCAGCACTCATCCTGCCCCCGCCCCACTCACAAGCAGCTGTGAGGTCCTTCAAAACCACCTGTGATGTCACCCCCTCTGAGAGGCTTACTGAACCTCCAGGCTGGGTTTCAAGCCTCCTTTGGGCTCTCACGATCAACTGGCCACCTTGATGCTTTCCCGTTTTGCCCTGATTTAACACACTGTCTCTCACCTAGAGCTGACCTCACTCCCCATCTGCTCACAAGCCTCCCAGGGCTCCTCACTGCCTCTGGGACCAGATCCCAGCCCTTCAGCCCAGTATTCAAGGCTGGGCCTGGTCTGGGACTACCTGTTACGCCTTTTGCAAAAGCCAGACTTATTTTTCTTCTCTGACGACTTTGGTGGCTCTGCCCCTCCCTGCTGCCTCCACTGGTGTGTTCCCAGGATTTGAGAGTGACCCATTCCAGTAGTCTTGCCTAGAGAATTCCATGGATGGAGGAGCCTGGCAAGCCATGGGGTCGTGAAGAGTCAGACACGACTGAGCGACTCACATACACACCGCTTTTGTATCCAGGAAACCACCTCCACCCTACCCATCGGACCTCCTTTGTGAAGACTTCCCCATGTTCTGGTCATCTCCATCAGAGCACGTGCTGCCCTGGATACCGGGGCTCCACCAGCCTGGGAGCCCCTGGAGGGCAGGGCCCAGATCAGACTCATCTGTGTCCCCAGCTTCACCCAGTTCAGTTCGGTTCAGTTGCTCAGTTGTGTCCGACTCTTTGTACCCCCATGGACTGCCCCACGCCAGGCCTCCCTGTCCATCACCAACTCCTGAAGTTTACTCAAACTCATGTCCATTGAGTTGGTGATGCCATCCAACCATCTCATCCTCTGTTGTCCCCTTCTTCTCCTGCCTTCAATCTTTCCCAGCACCAGAGTCTTTTCAAATGAGTCAACTCTTCACATCAGGTGGCCAAAGAACTGAAGTTTCAGCTTCAACATCAGTCCTTCCGAGGAACACTCAGGACTGATCTCCTTTAGGATGGACTGGTTGGATCTCCTTGCAGTCCAAGAGACTCTCAAGAGTCTTCTCCAACACCACAGTTCAAAAGCATCAATTCTTCAGCGCTCAGCTTTCTTTACAGTCCAACTCTCACATCCATACATGACCACTGGAAAAACCATAGCCTTGACTAGACCAACCTTTGTTGGCAAAGTAATGTCTCTGCTTTTTAATATGCTGTCTAGGCTGGTCATAACTTTTCTTCCAAGGAGTAAGCATCTTTTAATTTCATGGCTGCAGTCACCATCTGCAGTGATTTTGGAGCCCCAAAAAATAAAGTCTGCCAATGTTTCCCCATCTATTTGCCATGAAGTGATGGGACCAGATGACATGATCTTAGTTTTCTGAATGTTGAACTTTAAGCCAACTTTTTCACTCTCCTCTTTCACTTTCATCAAGAGGTTCTTTAGTTCTTTGCTTTCTGCCATAAGGGTGGTGTCATCTGCCTATCTGAAGTTACCGATATTTCTCCTGGCAATCTTGATTCCAGCTTGTGCTTCTTCCAGCCCAGCATTTCTCATGATGTACTCTGCAGAGAAGTTAAATAAGCAGGGTGACAATATACAGCCTTGACATACTCCTTTTCCTATTTGGAACCAGTCTGTTGTTCCATGTCCAGTTCTGTTGCTTCCTGACCTGCATACAGATTTCTCAAGAAGCAGGTCAGGTGGTCTGGTATTCCCATCTTGTTCAGAATTTTCCACAGCTTATTACAATCCATACAGTCAAAGGCTTTGGCATAATCAATAAAGAAGGAATAGATGTTTTTCTGAAACTCTCCTGCTTTTAAGATGATCCAGCAGATGTTGGCAATTTGATCTCTCGTTCCTCTGCCTTTTCTAAAACCAGCTTGATCATCGAGAAGTTCATGTTGGCCCTCAGGAAAACTCAACTAGATGTTTTGAAAGGACCTGAATGAACTCCCAGCTGGGGCCACACTTGCTGTTCCAACACACCCTAAGCCCACCCTCTGCCTTAGCCCATCCTAACCCTCCTTGCCCTGCTGAGCCGAGGCTCCTGGCAAGACAGATAAATTCACAGGAAGTCCACAGGCAGGGTGGTGGATGCCAGAGCCCCTGGGTATTATGGGAGCTGAGGGAGGTTGGGTTTTCAGGGGAGGCTACCTAGAGGAGAGATCAGTGAACTAAGTGTGAATTCATTTCTAGAGACTTCCCTGGGAGCCAATCTGAGTCTCTTCACTGGCCATCCAAAAACACACCTGGTGTCTCTGACACCCAGTGCACCAGACCGGAGGGGTGGGCAAGGGACTACTTACCCTCCCAGCTTGTAGTTGCCGACCCCACCCACCCAGGCCCGGATGAATGATGGATCTGCCAGGAGGGAGACAGGTTTCAAGGCACCTCCAGGGAAGTAGGCGCCCACCGGGCTGAGAATGACGAACAGGAGGGCTCGAGTAGGGTGGCCGACACCTAGCGAGGGCTGCGATGGGCGGAAGGGGGCATCAGGGACCCAGGAGTCCAGGCCCCCAGCCCCTTCCCTGACCCATGCCTGGGTCCCCGGCCCTTCTCCATCAGGAAGGCAACCCACCCCCCAAGTGTGGCTCCGCAACCCCCGGAGCCGGCCCACCTCGTTCCCGATCAACACGGGCCGTACGTAGAGGCTAGTGCCCGCGCTGCCTGGGACCCAGTCCTGGTCCACTTCCACCAGCCGGCGGATGCACTCCAGCAACTCAATTTTGTCGAAACTCTGAGTGGGATGAAGATGAGTCAGGGGACCCTCGCGACCCTGGCCCCCACCCATGCCCCCCTGCCCCACCCTCCTCGGGCGGCCGGGGGCCCCTCACCGGCAGGCAGAGGCGGAGGGCCGAGCGCAGCATCCGTTCCATGTTGAGCCAAGGTCGGAAGAGACGCACGCGCTGGTCCCCGCCTTTGAACGCCTTCATGCCTTCAAAGAGCTGCAGAGACAGGCAGGGCGGGAGGTCAGGGTTCAGGGAGACAGCTCACCCAGCCAGGGAGAGACACAGGCTGATACACAGGGATACTGACACAGAAAAATACAGCGAGCCAGGGAAGAAATTAACCCGCTGAGCACAGAGAGGAGGAGAGAGAGGAAAGATCCAGACAGACCAGGAGAGGAGAAGCAAAGGACAGAAGCCAGAGAAAGCAGAACAGAGACCCAGAGCAAGAAGCATGCTTTGCTTAAACTCTTTCCATGTTACTGGGACCATTTCTCAGGAATGAGGATGACATGGAAGTTACCTGTTTATTTATTTCGCCACACCACATGCTTTGTGGGATCTTAGTTCCCCGACTAGGGATTGAACCCAGGTCATTCGGCAGTGAGAGCTCAAAGTCTTAACCACCGGACCACCAGGGAATTCCCAGAAGTTATCTTTTTAAATAGCTTTTTTTGTGTTTTAGAGAAATATTTTAATAGCCATGGGTGAAATCATACAATGTCGACCCAGATGGCCAGTAGGGAAAAGATGCTCAATATCGCTAATTATTAGAAAAGTGCAAATCAAAACTACAGAGAGGTACCATTTCATAGGTCAATATGGTCATCATTCAAATGTCTACCAATAACCAATGCTGGAGAGGGTGCAGAGAAAGGGACCCCTCCTATACTGTCGGTGGGAATATAAATTGGTGCAATCATTATGGAATATAGTATGGAGGTTCCTAAAAAAAAAAATTAAAAATAGAGTCGCTGTATAATTCAACAACCCCACTTGTGGGCATATATCAGACAGAACTAATTCAAAAAGATGCCTGCACCCCTGTGTTCATAGCAGTGCTATTTACAATAACCAAGATATGGATGCAATTTAAATGTTCATCAACAAATACATAAATAAAGATATCACTAAAGAACCACCCCCCTACTCCCAGTAAGCCCAGGTAAGTTCTTGGTGAATAGTAGGTTTCTATTGACTGGATGAATGAATGAATGAAGAATGCAAAATAAAAATAATTGGAGTATTTTGAGAAAAAATGTAAAAATAAGGGCAAGAGGTAAGAGTGGGAAGCTGCCTTATCACATATGAAAACAGATTATAAATCTACACTTAAAGTGACTTTGACAAGTGAACTGACAGGTCAAACAACGCAAGAGACTAGAAAGTGGATTATCGTATAACTGAATCACTTTGCTGTATACCTGAAACCACCACAATATTGTAACCCAACTGTATTTCAGTAAGAATTGTAAAAAAAAAGCACAACATGATCAATTCAGTTAAATGGTGCTGAACAACCAAATATCCATTTCTGGGGCAGGGAGGGGAATTAAGTTGGATCCCTACCTCAATGGCAACCCAGTCTAGTACTCTTGCCTGGAAAACCCCATGGACAGAGGAAATCTGGTGGGCTGCAGTCCATGGGATAGAAAAGAGTAGGACACGACTGAGCGACTTCACTTTCACTTTTCACTTTCATGCATTGGAGAAGGAAATGGCAACCCACTCCAGTGTTCTTGCCTGGAGAATCCCAGGGACGGGGGAGCCTGGCGGGCTGCCGTCTATGGGGTCGCACAGAGTCGGACACGACTGAAGCGACTTAGCAGCAGCAGCAGCAGCAGCAGCTACCTCATACCTCACATCAGGAAAATTTTCAGGTTTAAATGAAATTTCTTCCATAAGCAATAAAGGAAAACACAAAAGGACCATTTTATATTTTGAATTGGGGCTGGTGTTCTAAATATGACAAATCACAGAAATCAAAAAGAAAAGACTGCGTAAAAATAAAAATAAACAAACTGGGTAGAAACTTTCAACTCACATCACAAATGACTTATCTTTAATACACAAAGTACTCCTACAAATAAATACAGAAACCCACTCTAATTCTCATACCTCACATCAGGAAAATTTTCAGGTTTAAATGAAATTTCTTCCATAAGCAATAAAGGAAAACACAAAAGGACCATTTTATATTTTGAATTGGGGCTGGTGTTCTAAATATGACAAATCACAGAAATCAAAAAGAAAAGACTGCGTAAAAATAAAAATAAACAAACTGGGTAGAAACTTTCAACTCACATCACAAATGACTTATCTTTAATACACAAAGTACTCCTACAAATAAATACAGAAACCCACTCTAATAGAAAAATCAGCCAAGAAAATGGACAGGTCACAGGAAGGAACTAAAAATGGCTCTTCCATTGTGAAAAGATGTTCAACTCCATTCATAATCAGGAGGAAAAGGCAAATTAAAATTACCTTGAAGTACCTTTAAAAACACTTAGGAGGTTACAAGACATCTAAAAGTTTCACAAGGGTCATCCAGGGTACAGGGAAAACAGGCCTGGCTGGTAAGTGTGGAAATTGACACAGCTCTGTCACAACATCTGTCATAGAAGATATTGATGACTCAACAGCTGTCAGCAATTACAAGCACATACACCCTTTGAGCCAACAGTTCCAGAGATTGAAAGGAGAGACACATTTGCTCTTAAAGGAAGTGAAGTGTTTGCTGGTTTATTGCAGCGCTGTTTATGATAGCACAAGCCTGGGAACAACCTAAGTATCCAGCAACAGGTGATTGCCTAAAGGAGGCATTTTTAGGATGGAATACTACACAGCAGCAGAAAAGGAGGACAAAGCTCTTCAAGGGCTGCCCAGGAATCTCTAGGCTACATTCAAAGAAGGAAAAACAAAAGTGCTCATCACTCGGTTGTGTCCGACTCTGTGACCCCATGGACTGTAGCCCACCAGCCTCCTCTGTCCATGGGATTCTCCAGGCAAGAATACTGGAGTGNAGAAAAGGAGGACAAAGCTCTTCAAGGGCTGCCCAGGAATCTCTAGGCTACATTCAAAGAAGGAAAAACAAAAGTGCTCATCACTCGGTTGTGTCCGACTCTGTGACCCCATGGACTGTAGCCCACCAGCCTCCTCTGTCCATGGGATTCTCCAGGCAAGAATACTGGAGTGGGTTGCCATTTCCTCCTCCAGGGGATCTTCCTTTCCCAGGGATCAAACCCACATCTCTTGCATCTCCTGCATTGGCAGGCGGATGCTTTACCACTGTGCCACCTGGGGAGCACTATGTAAGAGCTATCATGAAAGACATGTCTTTTGGATGCCCAACCCCTTCATCTTCACTCACTCTACTAAAGAAAAAGTACTGGGTCCCCAAAAGTACTTTTGTCCTCCAAAAGTACTGTTGGAAGATATCCTGTCATGCTGGGCTGAAGGGAGAGCCAAATAAATGGTGGATCTCCAAAAGCCACCTTCCTAGGGGTGGGGGTACTCTGTAGACACGTCTTGACCATCCGTCCTTTGTATCTGTTCCCCACACTGGGTCTCCTCTGCACAGAACTGATCCACTCGAATCAAATGTCCAGAGTAGGTGGGAAGAAAAACCATCAAAATTCTGAAAAGAAAAGAAAGAAAGAAGAAAAAAAGGACGGGTGGGGAGGGGGGAAACATGCCTAACGTTGGAGAATGATTCTGTAAGGGACAAAAATCAGTCAAAGTGCCAACCAGCTACTAGAACTGCAGAGTGTCCCTCCAAAATTTGGCAACAAGTAAAGTTTCTTTGGCAAAGACTTTGTTTTCAGCCATAGCTTGAAGCTGGAAATTGGGTCAAACATCTCCTGCGTCTCTCTCCTCGTGGGCCCTCACCAAGTCCCACAAAGCCAATCCTCCTCCTCCTGTGTCCCCATATCAGCATGGTACCGGGGTCTACACGGCCACCCGGCTAAACCCCCCGGCACAGTCCTCAGCCCTCCCTGCCCTTCTCTAGCCCAGCTGGTCAATCCCTGGTATCCCTGAATCTCTCTGCCCCATCCCCTCCTGGCGATCCCCCAGCTCTGACCTCAGCTCATCCTTCACATGGCCTGAGATCCTCATAATGCATTGGTGCATTATGAGCATCTTACTCTTACTCTACCTGCTGTATGCCTGCTCAGAGCCCTCAGGGCTCCCAGTGCCCTTGGCAAGGTCCCAGCTTCTCTGGGGTTCTGATGACATCCTCAGCCTCCCCGTAGTATCCAACCCCATGCTTCCCTCCCAAATATACCAGGCTTTTCTTTGGACTGTGTAATGGATGAGGAGAGCGTGGAAATGAGAAACACAGATAAAGCAAAGCCAGGGAGGTAGACCCAGCAAGAGACCCAGCAAGATGGAAGAGACGCAGGGAGAGACGGGAGGGAGGGCCGTCGCCCTGCCACCTGAAGGGAGTAGTGCAGAGCAGAGCAGGCCGGGTGCAGCGTGAGGTTCTGGAAGGGCTGGATTCGGGGCTGGCCCCAGCCCTTCTCCTGGCTCCATTCCACCATCAGCATGTGGTCGGTGAATGTCTTCCCGAACAGCAGGGGCTGGCTGGGGTCAGGCTTCTTATGAGGCTCCTGTGTCATTTCCAGCTGCAGGTCAGCAGCCTGAGAAAAGACAGGCGTCCTGGAGTCTGACCACAGCTTCCAATCTGAAAGACTACAACTCCCAGGAAGCCCTGGGGCTGAGAACCAGAGAGAAAAGGGATCTGTAGTCCCAGAGGCTTCTGGGACATGCAGTTTCATCTCTTTCCCACGGCCTGATGGCAAGCAATTAGGCTAACCCATTGCCACCCTCCCAGCCCTTGTCTCCCTCAGACCCACTGGTCCAGGCCCCCAGCCCCCTCTTCCTTGAGATCCAAACCCTAATCCCCACTGTCACCTTGAAGCTGGATGAGGCATATCTTCTGGGACCACACAGAAACCAAGGAACAGGGAGAAATCTGGGGATCCAAATCTGAGGGTGGGGACAGAAGTAAGAGAGGTGATGAGACCAGGAGACAGAGAGAGCAGGGGGTCCTGGCACCCATCTTTCCCACAACCTGCACTTGGGATGTTCCTCGGGCATGCTCTATCCTAGGCCCAGTGCTTCCAGACAGAGCACCGGCCCTGGCCAGGTCCCTTCCCTGTCCTGATCAGCATGGAGCAGGGGGTCCCCAAGGAGGACAAGTCCGCTCCCTGCCCCCACAATGGCCATCTCAATAAAGAGCTGAATCGGCTCCCATCCCTTCCTCCAAGCTGGGGCAAAGTCAAATACAGGCGCCTCCTACCCCAGGGAACTTTGGCCCCAGCCCTGCCTGAGCCCAGATCAGACAGAGGACGACAAGAGAACGTGTGCAGGTAAGTGAAGGCCTCCCCGGGGAACTCAAATCCTGAAAAGAGCTAGAAAAGTGGAGGGCCCATAGGTCACGCTCCCCCAGGACCCAGGGCCCCAGCCCTTGCTATTACAGACCCCGGATTCCAGGCCCCCACCTCAGAATCCAGACCCCCAGCCCCCTCCGCCCTCAGACCCAGAATTGCAAGTCCTTCTCTTTGGGGGCATTAGATCAACTGGGCTCAGCTTACTTGAGGCCCCAGTCCCACACCCTGGACACCACCAATTCCAGTTCCCTATGGTTCCCAGGGCCGTAGGGAACTGAGGGGCAGCCACGTACACTTGGGGACCACCCCAGTCATCAAGAGACATTGCCCAGATTAACGCTTCTCCTATGGTCCGGCCCAAGGCCAGCCGGGGAGAGAAGGTCTGTCTGTGTCTAGCAGGATGGCCTCTCCCCTACAGTCTCTGACCTCGCCATACCTCTTTCCTCAGCCCGGTGGGAAGGCAGCTGTGATGAGGTTTGGCCGACAGAACAGCCTAGCCTGCTCCTGCCCTGTGAGCTGAGGGAACTGAGGACAGATGTGAATGGCTGAAGTCACTGGCCAGTAGGTGAGTCATGGGGAGACAGGGGCTGTGGGTTTGGAATGTCCCAAAGTCTAGGCCATGAAGTGTGAGGAGTGGTCCTGGATGCGCCGGAGAGCTACTGGGATGATCGGAGTGTGGGTCCTGGGCATGGCCTCTAGGTGGCGCTCTGTGGCTTGCCCAAGCCAGGGGCGGGTTACTGGCCAGGAGAGGGACAAGACACCCCTGGCATAGAGATAACACCAACTGGCAGGGCGGAGGCAGGCAGCAGGTGGACAGGAAAGCAGCCCTCAGAGGAAGGCAGAAAGGAAAAAAGTAGAGAAGAAGAAGAATGAGAAAAAATAAGAGACAAGGAAGTAAAAGACACGGACATTAAGGAACAGGAATCCAAGGCCAAGAGAAGTCAAATTAGACATGATCATAGAGGGGCTCAGCAATAAAGAATCTGCCTGTCAATACAGGAGACCTGGGTTCAATCCCTGAGTCGAGAAGATCCCCCGGAGAAGGGAATGGCAACCCACTCCGGTATTCTTGCCTGGAGAATCCCACGGACAGAGGAGCCTGGCGGGCTACAGTCCAGGGGGTTAAAAAGAATCAGACACGATTGAGCAACTAACACTTTCACTTTCATACAGAGAGAGGGGGAAATCCTCTGGAGGAGGAAATGGCAACCCACTCCAGTATTCTTGCCTGGGACATCCCTTGGACAGACAAGCCTAGCAGGTTACAGTCCATGGGGTTGCAAGAGTTGGACACAGTTTAGTGACTAAACGACCACCACCACCACCATATAGACAGAGACTGAGACAAGACACACGAGGTGGGGAAATTCAGGCATGGTAAAGCCTGGAGAAATCAAGGAAAAAAAAAAAACTACTGAAGGCAAGATGAACTGAAGCCATAAGAGAGAGAGAGAGAACAGGAGAACGGAGAGTAATAGATCAGGACCCAACGTCAGGGGACAGCACAAAGTGAAAGGGAGGCCTAGGAAACGAGGAGAGACTAGCAGAGTCAGGGCGATGCCAACACCTGGAGAGAAGCTGCCTCAGCGATGCTTGGAGACACAGATATCCAGGAGAGACAGAGAGGAGGAGCAGGAAAGCACACCCACAAGGCAGAGAAGAGGTGCCGGGCACTGTTTCCAGGAGATTATAAATCTGTACTGGCCATAGAGACACTGTCACACTGGCAGAAGCTGCCTTCACCCTCCCAGGATATTCTTCTGGGGGCAGGGGTCTCACCCCCCCTCAGGGAAGGTGCTCCATCACCTGATACCCCAAACTATTGGGGGATTGGGGCCCAAGGAGATCTCAGATGATCGCTGGGCTTTTGGGACATAGTTGTAAAAAGCTCTGGGGCTGAATTAGGAAATGAGGAATAGTTGGAGTTGGGGTAGGGTATGCACAGAGCAGGGCTCTATAATATGATGGCATCTCCACTGACCCCAGCACTCACAGCCCAAGGGTGTCCCACCACCGCCCAGGAGTGTCATCGTAAAGTCAAGATTGTCCCAGGCACAGCCCAGGCTGGTCTCCGTCTCAACTCAGAA
The DNA here is from genome assembly GCA_006410675.1 of Oreotragus oreotragus. Taxonomy (NCBI): domain Eukaryota; kingdom Metazoa; phylum Chordata; class Mammalia; order Artiodactyla; family Bovidae; genus Oreotragus; species Oreotragus oreotragus. The sequence goes on from SJYX01011109.1 coordinate 1,318,555, forward strand.
GGGAAACATCTGTCCTGCTATCCATCAAGCTAAGAGTCCCATATAAAGTCAGGTACAAAGTTAACAGGAACCATTTTTCCCAACGTTAAGCTGCAGCTGTCAAGGGTTATAAAGACTCCCTTCTTCGAGTTGTTATTGTTTCCTTCCTCACTGAGAAACCCTGTTCTCTCAAATCACAGGCTCTCCGAAGCTCTGCCTGTTGACACGTATCAGTAAGAATGGAGAGTCCCAGTCTCAGCAAGAGAATCTCTGTCGCTGACAATGAGGTATTAACTCTATTCTCAACCCTGGCGCAGAGTTTCAGATAAGGGGTTTCCGGGACGCAACATTCTACCTCTATCTTTAGTGCCAAGAAAATAGGGCCTTAGGTCCTAGTCCCAGTCCAGACCTGAAACTGAACTCTGCCTTCATCCTGCTCCCACTTACCGAGAGGGTCTGGGAATCTTATTCTGGCTCCCTCAAAGGCTCTCTTCCCTCCTAATCCATCCCGTTACCCCAGTCCAATGCTTCTCCCATTGCCGTCTCCTCTTCTATATATCCATCCCTAGAAGTCCCATCTGGGTCCCCCTTCCCACCGATTACTTCTCTCCCTTCATCCCCATTAAAGCCTCGTGCTCCTTTCTAAGGGGCCCCCCTCCTCCTTGGCTCCCTGCAGCGGAACCTGAGTGCGGGAGTACCTGCGCCCCACCGGATGGGCCACCGGCGAGTGGTCCACCCGGAAGTGCGCCTCCCCTAAGAGCTCCCCAGACCCCGGCACTGGGCCGCGAACCCACCTGCCTCAATGCCGCTGCAGCCATGGTCTGTGTGGCTGGTATCTGTGCCCGCCCAGGGAGCGGCCCGGGATAAAGACGTTCCGGCCCCGCCCCGCTCACGCCTCCTCCTGTGGTATGGTTTGTCAGCCTAGCACCCCAGGCGGGCCTGGCCTTCCCTGTTGCAGGGCGCCCGCGGGGAGCAAGGGCCCTACCGCAGAGCGCATGCGCTAGACCCCGCGAGCAGAAGGGAGTAACTTGAAACACATCCTCTTTCCAGCCCCGACGCCTGAGTGTGCATTCAGCGGTTTTCAGAAATGCATTTTAATAGGTACAGTACCGTGGTGGAGAGCTAAAGGGAAAAGAAGGGAGGGGCGGGGAGCATAAATCTTCACATATCGCAATTCTTGGTGAAAAGAAAAACCACGCAATTAAGGTCGGTGGGCGCAGATGTTATGTAAAAGTACACTTTTGAAGGGAAAGGATCCTGAAGAGGGTGGCAGATAGGGATGAAGGGCGAGTTTGACTCTGTCCGCATACTTCCCTGTTTGAATATAGGTTTCCTTTCAAACTCTTTGTAACTTTTTAAAGAGGTAAACACACAGGGTTCACCATGCCTCCTTCCAGCTCTTTTCATCAGGGACGCCTGAAATTGTGCAGTTCCCCAGTTCATCAATGAGCTTCAGTGAGCAGCCTCTAGGCAGGATTCCCTGGTTACGCCCCTTCTAGACTGTCTCCCCAGTTTCATGACCCCCAGAGGCAGACAGTCGATTACAGTCCCTGCTGAGTGCGTGCATGCTCAGTTGCTTCATTTGTGTCCGACTGTGTCCATGGGATTTCCCTGGCAAGAATACTGTAGTGGGTTGCCATGCCCTCCTCCTTCCCGACTCAGCAGGGATCGAACCCGCTTCTCCTGCATTGCAGGTGGATTATTTACCCACTGAGCCACTTGGGAAGCCCTGCAGCCCCTCAGGAACTCTCTAATCGCTAGCAATTCAAACCTGTTAAAGTGTTCCCTATATCGTGCCCCGAGGTCACCGTGCGCATTCCCCCCCCCCAAAAAAAAATCTTCCGTGGTCAAAGTTCCCCCATCTCCTGCATCCAGGTTACTGTGACACCGAACTATTGTGCCTGTTGTATCCTCGAACTCCGCTCCTGAGGTCACTGTGTCTGCGTAATTCTACCCTGAGACATTTTGTTCCCAAATTCTGGTTCCCCAGTACGAAAAGCCACAGGCCCGAGCAGTCAAATTCTGAGTCCTTCCCCGCAGGGTGTCTCCTTGTTTTCCTTCCCACCTGCCCAGTCCTCCTCCCCTACCACCTAGGCTGGAGCCGCAAGGGTGCGGCACCCAGGCGGCTCCCCTCCTCCGCCGCGGCCAATCAGGGATTGCCGCACACACCCCCGCCTCGGCCAATCCCGCAGCAGCGATGCAGCCCCACCTCCGCACCCGGGGGACTTACCCCCAATAGGGCCCCTCGCCCTATCTGGGGGGGCGGCCAGACTCCGCTCCCTCCCAGTCGGGGAGTCCACACCGCCTAGCTCCCTCCTCCTCAAACCCTGGAGTCCGATCCCAGCCCTTTCTCCCTCTGACCCGGGAGTGTCAACCCCCTAGCTTCCCCTTCCCACATTATTTTGGGTTCTGGGCAGCCTCCTACTCCACTGCAAGCGAGGTCAAAGCTCCTTTTCCCTAAGGGCCTAGAATAAAGTGGAAGCCTGTTTGCTTAACCCCCTCTATTATCTCCTAATTAGAGCTTAATTGACTCTCCCTTGTGGGCCTTTTTAATTAGCTCGCCTGTGAAGCCGACCTGCAATACTTCTCCCAGGAGCCATGGGCTGCTGTCTCCTGCCGCAAGGCCTGCCGGGAGTTGTAGTCCCTCGGGTCTAAGCCACGCGTGGGAATGCGTGGGAGCTGGGTGGGGCGGAGGCGGGGGATCCGGTCCTGGCATGGTAGGACTCATAAAGGGCCGGAAATAAATGCAATGATGCCCTCCTCCTGGTTGCAAAGTGCTTTTATGGGAAACTGTGGGGTGGTTTGGCACATTGGTGAGTGGTCTGAATATCTACAGCCGGGGCTGGGGTGGGTGGAGTGCTGCACCCGAGAGGCAGAGGGTGGAAACGAGTTTGGGAGACTGAGTTTGGGGTGGGAGAACCCTCGTCAGGGAGGCCCAAGTGAAAATGTGGGAGATCAGGAAGGGCTGGTGGGGGCCTCCGCCGGGGCAGCCTGGCTTGCCTTGCGCCCATACCCCAGCTCCGCACCCCCGGTCACGAGCAGCTCAGTCCCAGTGCAGAAGGTGGCTTCGGAGGCCAAGAACACAGCAGCAGCCGCCACCTCAGCTGGCTGGCCCATGCGACCCAGGGGCTGGGGAGAGACAAGGGGAAAAGGAGAGTCACAAGGAGCCTCCGCCTGACCTCCACGCCCACACCACCTCGATCTGGCCCCCACTCCTACCTGGGCCAGAGTGCCCTCTCGGATTGTAGCAGTGGGGTCAGGTGTTGAGGCCGCCAGCTCTTCCCACAGAGGGGTCCAGATGTTTCCAGGAGAGATGCTGGGGCGGGGGAGGAGAGGGGGTCAGGGAAGTCCAGTGCACACACCATCCCTTGGGCTCACTCCCCCAAGAGGCTCTCAACCCCGAGAAGCTGCTCACCAGTTGACGCGGACGCCATACTGACTCTCATCCAGGGCCAAGGCTTTGGTCATTGCTGTCACTGCCCCCTGCAGAAGACGGGGCACGGAGAAAGTTCAAAACAGAGGAGATGAGGCTCCTTCTTTCGTCTCCTCCCATCCCTGAAGGAGGGCATGGCAGCCCACTCCAGTATTCTTGCCTGGAGGATCCCATGGACAGAGGAGCCTGGCGGGCTATTGTCCACGGGGCCCCAAAGAGTCGGACACGACTGAGCGGCCTGGCACACATGCGCCCAACCGGGGGGCGTCGAGCAGGGGCATCGGAAGAGGGGAGTCACGCTCTCCCTGCAGGTTGCATCCTGCTGCACTAGGCTCCTGGAAGGCCAGGTGGCCATGCCTCAGGCCATACCTCAGGGCTGAGACACCTGAAGGAAGGGGCAGGGTGTCTCAGCGGTGTACCTTGGTGGCCACGTAGGGAACTGCTTGGGACTGGCCGATCGCCCCGACCAGGCTGGAGATGTTGATGACGTTTCCGCGACTCTTGCGCAGGTGAGGGAGGGCGAGCTGGGGAGACAGAAAGCGGAGTAAGCCGCCCGAGCCCCTGGATCTCCCCCAGCCCCATTGAAATCCCTCCTGGCCATCTCCCTGATATGCTCACTAGTGGATCTGGGTGCCTTGTAAGGACAGCAGCCAGGGCTCCAGGGCACCTTCTGTGGTTTGCCCCTTGGTCTCTGAATATCAGCCCTTGAGGAGTCTATCTTTGTCTAAAAGGAATTTTTCTTTCTTTTTCTCTTTCTTTGGCTGCACTGTGCCTGCGTTGCTGCAGGCAGGCTTTCTCCAGCTGAGGAGAGTGGGGGCTACTCTCTACTCTCTACAGGGCTTCTCTTGTGGTGCACGGGCCGAGTTGCCCCGAGGCATGTGGGATCTTCCTGGACCAGGGTTCATACGTGTGTCCCCTGCATTGGCAGGCAGATTCTAAACCACTGGACTATGAGGGAAGTCCTGGAAAGGATCCTTCTGTCTCTTCTACTGCCTGCCTCTCTCTCTCTCTGCCTCCCCCTTCTGTGTCCCTGACCCCCTCTCTCGGGGTCCCTGTGCCTCTCTCTCTAGCTCTTTGTACATTACTCAACTCCTGTCCATCACAAGATAGGAAAATGAAAGATAGACCAAGATGGCTGCATATGTTACCAAAAAAAAAAAAAAGGGCAGTGGGCGGGTGGGGGGAGGAATCCCTTTTATACATGAAGGGGAAGATAGTTTCTCTGAGTTTCAGGGAAAACTCTGTGGTCAAAACGTGACATGGGAGACCTTCATGAAATGAACTCCCTACTCTGCCAACCCTGCAACCCCCTGGCCACCCAGAGGTCCTTAAACTAACTCTCAACTCTCTCTCCCTTTCCTTTTCTCTTCACCCCAGTCTGTCTCTATGCTCTTCAGTCATGCATGACCTTGAGTAAATTCCAATTCTATCCCTCCCCTTGCGTGCCTTGGGCAAGGCCCATTCCTATCGCTAAAGATTGATTAATGGGTACACGGTGGTTCCCCCCAAGGAATACTCAGAATGGGAAGCTAATCTAGCTCCCTCTCCGGATCACCCCACCAGCTCTTGCAGACCTCCACTCCCTCACAAAACAGCCTCTGCTCCATCCTCAGTGCTGTATCTTCAGATATTCCCCTACGTGTTCCAACCTCAGGGCTTTTGCACTTGCTCTTCTCTCTGCCTGGAATGTTTTTCCTGATATAGCACGTGACTTACTCCTAGGGTGACCAACTCTCCCCTGTTTGTCCAGGACTGAAGGGTTTCTGAGGACATGGGACATTCAGTTCAGGGCTGAAAGGGGACAGTCCTATCCCCTCAGCAACTTCACTGCAAACGTCACCTCCTCAGTGAGGTTGCCCTGACCATTCTATTTAAAACATCATATTTTTTTTAAAGGATGGCTAGGTGTCCAGCTCTGTTGGGATTTGGCTTATGAATCCCAAGTGGCCATTCACACGTACATCCAACACACTGTGACTTTCTTTTTTGGCAACACCTCAGATCTTAGTTCCCTGACCAGGGATTGAACCGACACCCCTACAGAGGAAGCACGGAGTCTTAACCACTGCACCACCAGGGACGTCCCTACCATTCTATTTAAAACTGCAACCTGCCTATCCCTGGGTCGCCAGCCATTTAACTCCCTCCTCTCCCCGACCCTGGCAGGGTGAGGCCCGTGGGGGCTGAGCCAGGCTTATTCGCCACCTCATCTCAGCACTGGGCACACAGCTAGTGTTCAATAAATATTTGTCCTGCATTCCTGTGGCCCCTGTCCAACCCTCACATGCACTCCTCCCCAAGCCCTCCCCACGTGCTGGCTCCTCCCCCACCCCTCCCGCCAAGGTCACCTATGCCTCTGTGTGGCTACATCAAGGACCTGCTAGTCTCTTATCAGCCTGACCTCTGCGCCTCCCTCCCTTGGACAATGCGACCTGAGAGAGCCTGGCTCACTTAAGCAGACACACTGTAGCCTCACCCTGGCCTAACTCCATTTTCCCTAAATGTTGGGGTTCCTGGGTCCGCTTCTTGCCCTCCCTGCTCTGCCATGGGAGGCCCACTTTCCTGGGTTTCCATGGGCACCTCCTAAGTTTCCCTCGGAGCCCCCCTCGTGGAGCTCCTGACCTGCCACCTGCAGGCATTTCCATCTCTGTGTCTCAAGGGCAAAACTTAAGTGTTGGATCCTCCCAAACCTGCCCCCATCCCTGGCCCCCAGTCTCTGACGTGGGGTCCACTCCCACTCAGCCTCTTAAACCAGAGTCTCAGGAGATCTGGGGGGGTGAGGCTTCAGGAGACTCCCCCTTGGGTCCTCAACAGACCCATCACCAAGGTGCTCTTAAATCTCTACAATTCCCTCGCTCACTAATTCATTCAACCAACATATCATGAGGACCTACTATGTGCCAGGTAATGGGGTAAAAGCTGGGGATACTGCAGGAAACAAGCCCGGGAGAGATTTCTGCCCTCATGGAGCTCAAGTTGTGTGGGGAGGCAGCCAGAAGCAAATGCAAGTGCACTGTGGAATGTTCTAGAGTGTGTTTGGGCTTCCCAGGTGGCTCAGTGGTAAAGAATCTGCCTGCCAAAGCAGAAGACTTGGGTTTGATCCCTGGGTTGGGAAGATCCCCTGGAGAAGGAAATGGCAACCCACTCCAGTATTCTTGCCTGGGAAATCCCATGGACAGAGGAGCCTGGTGGGCTACAGTCCATGGGGCTGCAAAGAGCTGGACACAATTTAGCGACTAAACAACAAATAAAGATTGTGACTGGGGACACAGAACCAGAAGGAGAGCAAGATAAGAGAAAATGGGAGTATTGGGTTGGGTGCAGTTTCAAACAGGGTGCCCGAGGGAACGCTTTGGGAAAGCGCGTGTATGCGCAGTCATTTCAGTCGTGTCCAACTCTTTGAGACCCCATGCACTGTAAGCCTCCGGTTGCGTCTGTCCATGGGATTCTCCAGGCAAGAATCCTGGAGTGGGTTGCCATTCTCTTCTCCAGGGCATCTTCCTGACTCAGGGATCGAACCCGTGCCCCCTGCAGTGGAAGCACGGAGCTCTAATCACTGGATGGCCAGGGAAATCCCAGATTTGAGCATTTTGAGTACAGGCGTGAGCTGTAGGCATCTCTTAAAGAAAACCAGACCAGGCAACAGGAACACAGGATGCAGAGGCCCTGAGGCAGGATCAGGTGGAGCGTGTTTGGCAACAACGAGGCCACTGTGGAGGGAAGTGAGATCAGAGGAGCGACAGGGGTCAGATTGCGGGAGGCCTTGAAATGCATGTGCGCAAATGCAACCGGCTCCTGATGTCAGTTCCTACCCCACTCTGCCCTCTGATTTCTTCCTCATACAAGAGCCAGAGTGGTCTGTTATTAGTAACAATCTTAGTATACCTGGGCTGACATCATCGTCCCGGCTGGCATCAGTGGTAAACAGCCTGCCTGCCAATGCAGGAGTTGCGAGAGACACGGATCCAATCCCTGGGTCGGGGAAATCCCCCGGAGGAGGGCCTGGCAACCCACTCCAGGATTCTTGCCTGGAGAGTCCCCATGGACAGAGGAGCCTGGCGGGCTGCCGTCCATAGGGTCACAAAGAGTTGGACAGGACTGAAGAGATGTGGCATGCACATCACCTTCTTGCTCAAATGCTTTCGATGCCTCCCTGCTGCTCTTGAGGTGAAGACCGGATGCCTCAGGGATTTCCCCGGTGGTTCAGTGGTTAAGTCTCCACGCTTCCAAATGCAGGAGGCGTGGGTTCTATCCCTAATCAAGAAACTAAGATCCCACGTGCCACTCAGCATGGCTGAAAATTAAAAAAAAAAAAAAAAAAAAGACCAGATGCCTCAGCAGGGCCCTCCAGGCCCCGTGTATGTGCCCTTCAGTCCCTTCCTGTATCAACCCCTTCCCTCAGCCTTGGGTCCTCAACAGACCAAGGGACTCTTGAATCTCTACGATTCCCTCGCTCATTAATTCATTCGACCAATGTTTCATGAGGACCTACTATGTGCCAGGTAACGGGGTAAAAGCTGGGGATACTGCAGGAAACAAGACTGGGAGAGATTTCTGCCCTCATGGAGCTCAAGTTGCATGGGGAGGCAGCCAGAAGCAAATGCAAGTGCGCTGTGGAATGTTCCAGTGTATTTGGGCTCCTAATTCTCTCTCAGGGCCAGGCCTCTGCACAACCTGTTCCCTTCCAGGAACGTCTGCACCTCTGTGTACCTCCATTAAGGACCCACCGGACTCTTAACTCCCCTTCAGACACCAGTCTCCCCCACCTCTCCTTGTGTTACCATCTCTCATCTTTCATTTCCTCCAGGAAGCCTACCATGACTTCCAGAACACACTCACTCATATAAACTCATCTCTTGTTTATTTGGTAACACTTGGCTGCCCTGTGACTATAAACTCCACAAGGGCAAAGACCACGTGGTTCACCACCAGCACCTACAAACGCTTGCTCAGTCTTTGATGAGTAAATAGATAAATGAATGGATGGGTCTCTAAGAACCAATCTGGCTCTGAGCACTTAGGATGGACACTCCAGTGCTCAAACGCCTTCAGTGAACGCCCTCCTGACAAGATTCCCTCTCCTTAACTATATAAATATCCCAACCTCCTCTGGCGTTTTCTCTAACCTGGGGAATGGATAACTTCGTGTCAGAATTCACCAGGGAGGTCAAAGACCCAGAGATTCTGACTCAGGAGGCCTGGGCTGGGGTCCCAAGAATCAATATTTATAGAGCTTACAAGGAGGCGTTTCCCTGGTGGTCCAGTGGCTAAGACTCCAAGCTCCTAATGCAGGGGGCATAGGTTCGATCCCTGGTCAGGGAGCTATATCCTTCATGCCACAACTAAGACTCAGCACTGCCAAATAAACAGATAAATATTTTTAAAAATAAATAAAGGGCTTGCAAGGGATGCTGGTGGTGATGATGATGGTGGTGATGAAGGTCATAACGATGATGGTGGGAGGATGATGGCGGTGATGATGAAGATGGTCATGATGATGATGGTGGCGATGGCTATGACGAGGTTGATGATGGTGGCGATGGCAGTCATGGTGGTGATGGTTATAGTGACATTGGCGGCAAGGGCAGCAACTTATGCATGTCTCTTGGCAATAGGCACTGGGATAGAGGCAAGAACAAGCAGACAAAAGTCTCTGCCCTCTGAAAAACCAGATGCAATGGGCAGACTTTGGAGCTTGGTGTGAACAAGTCAACTGTTATTAATAATAAAACATTTGGAAACAACTAGGTGAATTTAAACAGGGCTTGGGCATTAAATGGTGTTAAGAAATTACTGTTCATTCTAATAGTAATTTGGTCATGTAAAAAAGTCTTAATTTTTAACATGAAGTCAAATTTTTCATTGTTAGTCTTGCTTTATTTTTATTTATTTATTTTTTTTGCCACCCCAAGCCACTGGTGGGAGTTTTAGTTCCCTAACAAGGGACTGAATCTGGGCTCTTGTCAGTGAAAGCACTGAGTCCTAACCACCGCACCACCAGGGAATTCCCTAAATGTATTTTTAAATTAAAACAATATTTGGCTTTCCTTTGCCTCTTGGGAGTGGGGCGTAACTCTTGGGTTTATGTTTCTCTGTGACTCCCAGAGTGTCCCCAGGGAGTGGCCCCCACTTGCCCTGGTGGTAACTTGCATGGTGATGCCCTTCATTGGCTCCCTGACAGCTACTCCCCAGGCTGAAGACAGCGATTCATGGGATCACTTTCTATCCACCCTACCCTTCAATCCCCACCTAGGCTCTGCTTCTGGGGGAACCCCAGCTAACACAGGTGATGATAAGAATTCTAAACATCTGAACAAGAGAGTTTCAAGATTAGCTAAGACCATGGTATCAATGTTAGTCTTGCTGTGATTTCGTAAAAGAATGTTCTTTCGATTGTAGGAAATACCCTCCAAAGTACTATGGGTAAAGAGACATCATACGTATACGTGCGGGCTCAGTTATGTCTTTGCGACCCCATGGACTGTAGCTCACCAGGCTCTTCTGTCCATGGAATTCTCCAAGCAAGACTACTGGAGTACCATTTCCTTCAGGGAATCTTCCCAACCCAGAGATAGAACCCGAGTCTCTTGTAGCTCCTGCATTGGCAAGTGGCTTCTTTCACACTTGCCCCACTGGGACGCTCTCAAAATAGATTGCAACTTATTCCCAAATACAGAGATAGAAGGATATAGCAAATGTGATTTTTTAAAAAAAGTGTTAACAGCGGGGAGTCTGGATATACAGGAATTCTCCGTACAATCTGGGAAATATTCTGTAAGTCTTATGTCAAAATAAAAATAAATACATGTTCTAGTCCATTGGTAGTATTCGTGAAATTCTTGCTAACGAAATTATATGATGTCCCGGTAGGGGATGGTAGAAGGCAATGGGTACAAGAAGCTTAACAAAATGTTTCTAATATAATTGGACTTCCTTAAAGATCAGCGGTTAGGACTTCCTGGTCAGGGAAATTTCACCTTACACAATGTGGCCAAAAATAAATAAAATACGTTTACCTTGCAAAATATTTATAATTGTTAAAGGCACATGGAGATGGAGAATTTCTTGGTCTGGAAACCCACCTGGGTGGTTTCTGCCCCAGGGCCTTTGCTACTCTTTCGGCAAGCCAAACGTTCTATTTCTCTACTTCCTTCGCTTCTATTCAAAGTTCAGCTCAAACGTTAACCTTTCCCTTCTACTCCTCCGGACTTCATTTGCCCAATATGTGTATCAGAGACCGCAGGCTGAGGAGCCACAAGCAGCAGAAATGGAGCAGGGTTCACAGTAACAATGATACCTTGCCGAGAGTAACCCGGGTGCCAGGCATGTTCTAAGGGTTTTGTGGGTATTCATTTAATCATATTCAATTCTCAGGACAACCCTGTGAATTAGCTAATGCTATTTAGCTTCCTACTACAGATGAGGAAACCTAGATGCAGAGAGACCGAGGACCTTGCCCAGTGTTACAAGCAAGAAGTGACAGCAAACGCGGGCAGGCAGACGCCAGATCTAGACCCTCAGCGGTCTCCGCACCAGCCTGTCACACGTGAGTCAGGAGAAGGAGACCCAGGAGGGAGAGCTCGGGACTGGGAGAGCCAGGCCGCATCTGGCAGACTGTCACCCTCCCGGTGGGCCCAGCTGGCCAAATTTCCAGGAGAAACCAGAAAACCGGTTATTTATGTGAAATTTCTCTCTCTCCTTTTTTTAAATGCTGATAGCTAAGGAGGGAGGGAGAGAAAGGAAAAAAAAAATATGTATATATATATAGGGCTTCCCTGGTGGGGCTCAGTGGTAAAGAATCCACCTGCCAATGCAGAAGACACAGGTTCAGTCCCTGGTCCGGGAAGATCCCCCATGCTGTGGAGCAATTAAGCCTTCCTGCTGCAACTGCTGAAGCCCGAGGAGCTTAGAGCCCGCGCTCAGCACCGGGAGGAGCCACTGCAGCGAGAGGCCCGCTCACAACCTCTACAGTGTAGTCCCCAGTCTCCACCACTAAAGAAAACCCTGAGCATGGCCAAACGAGGGTAATTAAATTAAAAAATATATATGCAGACACATGTCCTTTATGGGCTGTGATTTATGGCCATCTTACTGTACAGAGGTACTAATACTCCTCATTATTATTATTGTTATGCCATGCCCCACAGCTTTTAGAGTCTTAGGTCCCAGACCAAGGATTAACCCCACACCCTCGACAATGAAATCACAGAGTCCTAACCACTGGACCGTCAGGGAACTCTGGCTGTGCTTAGTCACTCAGTCATGTCCGACTCTCCGTGACCCCATGGACTGTAGCCCGCCCGGCTCCTCTGCCCATGGGGATTCTTCAGGTAAGAATACTGGAGTGGGTTGCCATGCCCTTCTTCAGGGAATCTTTCCAACCCAGGGATCGAACCCAGGTCTCCTGCGTTGCAGGCAGATTCTTTACCGGTTTGAACTAGCAGGGAAGCCCAAGAATACTAGGGTGGGTAGCCTATCCCTTCTCCAGGGTATCTTCCCAACCCAGGAATCAAACCAGCGTCTCCTGCATTTCAGGCGGATTCTTCACCAGCTGAGCTAGGCACCAGTCTTAAAAGCTGAACAGAAACTGGGGACAGGAGCCAAGGCTGACTGGTTGAGCAACAGATTATCCAGTTTCCCCGGGGCTATTTCACCTGTATCTCTGACAGGATCTGGGGAGCACCTGAGCATCCCCACACAGGTGACCCCTGGCCCACGGAGTGGGCCTGTGCCCTCTGATTATTGTGTGTGTGTGTGTGTGTGTGTTTTAATATTTACTTATTTGGCTGTGCCGGGTCTTAGTTGCGTCACACGGGATATTTTTTAGTTGGGGCCTGTGGGATCTAGTTCCTTGATGAAGGATGGGATGTGGGCCACCTGTATTGGAGGTGTGGATTCTTAGCCCCTGGACCACCAGGGAAGTTCCAGTTTATAGGTTTTTGTGCTTTTTTTCTGAGCTCCTTTAGCCTTGGGCTGGCGGGCTCCAAACTGATGTCTTCAAGCCTCAACCCCTGCCCTAGGTGCAGGGCTCCCACGTGGGCATCTGGTTAGCATTTCTCATTCAACAGTCCCCCAGGCCGTGTACTTCTACCCCGGCTTTCCCAGGGCGGTGGATGGCCACACACTTCTGCCAGTTGCTGGGGATGGGGGTGAGGGAAACAAATAAATCAGAAACAAACTCCCCCGCCCCTTTCTTTGGCAAATCTGCCCCCACATCTAGTCTACTATAAGGGAGTCTTTACAAGTCCACCATGATACTGCATATAGAATCGGACCGTTTCTCACCAAATCTACCAGTCTGGTGGCCCCCACATACCTCCTCAGGCCTGGACCACCCCATCATCACCTGCTCACTGGCTTCGAGGCCTCTGCCCTCGTGCCCCACTCTGTTCCCCACGCGGCTGCCAGATGGCACAATATCCCACCTATAGCAGTTCGCGTTCCTCTGCTCTGAACACTCTATGGCTCCTGGCTCAGTTCAGTTCAGTCACTCAGTCGTGTCCGACTCTTTGCCTCCCCATGGGCCACGCTTCCCTGTCCATCACCAACTCCTGGAGCTTGCTCAGACTCCTTTCCGTTGAGTCGGTGATGCCATCCTACCATCTCATCCTCTGCCATCCCCTTCTCCTCCTGCCTTCAATCCTTCCCAGCATCAGGGTCTTTTCCAGTGAGTCAATTCTTCGAATCAGGTGCCAAAGTACTGGAGCTTCAGCTTCAGCATCAGTCCTTCCGGTGACTATTCAGGATTGATTTCCTTTAGGACTGACTGGTGGGATCTCCTTGCAGTTCAAGGGACTCTCAAGAGTCTTCTCCAACACCACAGTTCAAAAGCATCAATTCTTTGGCGCTCAGCTTTCTTTATNCAAAGTACTGGAGCTTCAGCTTCAGCATCAGTCCTTCCGGTGACTATTCAGGATTGATTTCCTTTAGGACTGACTGGTGGGATCTCCTTGCAGTTCAAGGGACTCTCAAGAGTCTTCTCCAACACCACAGTTCAAAAGCATCAATTCTTTGGCGCTCAGCTTTCTTTATGGTCCAACTATCACATCCATACATGACTACTGGAAAAACCATAGCTTTGACGTATGGACCTGTGTTGGCAAAGCAATGTCTCTGCTTTTTAATACGCTGTCTAGGTTGGTCACAGCTTTTCTTCCAAAGAGCAAGCACCTTGGAAGGTGCAGTCACCATCTGCAATGATTTTGGAGCCCAAGAAAATAAATGGCTCCTGGCTCGGTCACTGTCAAAGCCAAGTCCCCTCTGTGGTTTCCCAAGCCCCAGCACCATCTGCCGTCAACTTCTGTCCTCTCCCTGCTTCGCCTGTGTAGTCCAACTCCCTTCTCACTGTAGATTCCCACCCCGGGGCCTTTGCACTGGCTGTTCCTCTGCTAGATTGCAATTGCTCACACACCTCCTTGGGGGCTTGACTCAAATGTCACCTCTTAGAGAAGCCTTCTGACTACCTACCCTGTCTAAAAGAGCACAGATACACATACACGAACAACAACAACAAAAAAAAAAACGAACAAAAACCTTATCTGGTAAAGATTATACTGAATTGTTCACAGGTGAAATAGGATATCTGAGATTTACTTCCTAGTGGTTCAGATGGTAAAGGATCTGCCTGTAATGCAAGAGATCTGGGTTCCGTCCTTGGGTTGGGAAGATTCCCTGGAAAAGGAAATGGCAATCCAGTATCCCTGCCTGGAGAATTCTATAGACAAAGGAGCCTGGCGGGCTACAGTCCATAGGGTTGCAAAGAGGTGGACACAACTGAGCCACTAACACTTTCACTTTTCACTCCAGAAAAGATAAAGAAAAGAAAAAAAGTGAGGAGTCGACAAGAAGCAAGAATGGTAGAATACTGATTGTTAACACTGGGGGATGGGTATGTGGGTTCAGTAATATTAATACAATTCTCTCTGTTTTCATGTGTGCTTGTAAAATGCCACAAGAAAACGTTTTATAACACAGTATTTACATTGCCCATACTTCTTGATCCCCTTACCTCCCTTCACTTTTTGGCACAGCACTTATCACTCCCTGACATTATATCGTATTTCCTGGCTTACTGTCTGTCTCCCCCATGAGCATGTTGGCTCCTCGGGGTCACAGCTGTTTGTCTGCTTTGCTCCCTGCTGCACGGCCAGTGCTTAGCATGTGTCTGGTGCTAAATAAATGTTTGTTGAGTGAGTGAATACAGAAGTATTCTGATGGGGAATTATCTGGTGGTCCAGTGGTTAGGACTCCAAGTTTCCACAGCAGGGGGCATGGGTTCAATCTCTGGTTGGGAAAATAAGATCCTGCAAGCTGCTAAGTAGCCCCCCCTCAAAATGTATTATGATAAAAAATAGATGTAATAAATTAATTAAAATGTATTTATTTTATTTACTAATGATGGGGCTCCCTTGGAAGTCCAGTGGTTCACCTTCCAATGCAGGGGGTGAGGGTGTGACCTCTGGTCAGAGAGCTAAGATCCCACATGCCTATGTTTGGCCAAAAAAACCAAACATAAAGCAGAAGCAATACTGCACCAAATTCAATGAAGATTTTTTAAATGATCTACATAAAAAAAAAAAAGCCTTAGCAAAAAAGAAAGTAAACTATAATCTTAAAAAATACTTTGATGAAAATAAGCTGTTATCATAGAGAATGAACATATAGGTGTGAAAGTGAAAGTCTCTGAGTCGCGTCCGACTCTGCAACCCCGTGGACTCTACAGTCCATGGGATTCTCCAGGCCAGAATACTGGAGTGGGTAGCCTTTCTCTTCTCCAGGGGNTAAAAAATACTTTGATGAAAATAAGCTGTTATCATAGAGAATGAACATATAGGTGTGAAAGTGAAAGTCTCTGAGTCGCGTCCGACTCTGCAACCCCGTGGACTCTACAGTCCATGGGATTCTCCAGGCCAGAATACTGGAGTGGGTAGCCTTTCTCTTCTCCAGGGGATCTTCCCGACCTAGGAATCGAATTGGGGTCTCTTGAACTGCAGGTGGATTCTGTCCCAGCTGAGCTACCAAGGAAGCCCCATATAGGCGTAGATGCCACATTAGCAAGGATGATTGGGAAGGGCCTTTCTGAAGATGTGGTATTTGAACTGAGACAGTAGATAGGAGGCGGTTATAGCAAGCTTCAGAGAAAAGGCATACAGGTAGAGGGGGGATGCTCTTTCCTCCTAATAGCTATTTGTTGGATGGCAAAGCTGTATCTGTCTATTACTGACTCTTTGTCCCAACCCCTCCCTCCATATCCTTAACATCCCTCACCACACCATGCTGGAAGGTTCTGGAAGGTTCCTGAGAAGATGGGGCTATGTAGCCAACACGGGTAGCTTTGGCTGGATATCGGGATCTGCGGGCATTTCTTTTCTACGAAGAATGGAGCCCTTCCGGAATAACATCAAAGCAAGGCACAGAAAACATTTGGCTCTTAGACAAAATGGGTCTGACAAGCTCAGGGTTGGGACGCCACCCAGGCCTGGTGGCGGGGACCCCAGCCTCACCTTGGTCAGGGTGTACGTCCCCAGCAGGTTCAGCTCCAGCAGCTGGCGAAAGCCCTGGGCAGAGGTCTCCTCGGGCCACTGTGGGGGTGGGTCTAAGGGTCGGGTGAGAGAGAGACGGACGAGAGGATGAGGGCACCATGAAGACAGAACAGGGAAGGGAAACAGGCATCGGGGGCGGAGGGCTGGTGGGGGGGGAGAGCGTGGGGGGTGGCAGACAAGAGGGTCGGGGTCCTGAAGTGTCCATGGGGTCGCAAAGAGTCGGACACGACGGAGCGACTTCATTTTCACTTTCACTTTCTGAAACTAGAGAAAGCCCTCGCGCAGCACAGACACAGCGCTGCCGACAAAAAATAATAAAAAAAAATTTTAAGATGTGGTTTATATGTACAAATGGAATATTACTCAGCCTTAAAAAAGGAAATGCTGCCATTTGCAGCAACCTAGAGAATATCATGCTCAGTGAAATAAGTCAGATGGAGAAAGACAAATGTGGAACAAATATAAATAATATAAATCCATGTACTAATATATGCAAAATGGAAACAGACCCGGATATAGAAAACAAACTTGTGCTGACCAACAGGGTGAAGGAAGGAGGGAGGGACAGACTAGGGGTATACAAGATGAAAAAACAAAAACAGAAGACTAGTGGTAGGCAGACTCCTCCAGATACAAACTACCATGTATAAAATAGATAAGCTACAAGGATATACTCTATAGTACAGGGAATTATAGCCATTCTCTTGAAATAACTCATGATGGAACACAGTCTGTAAAAACATTGACTCACTATGCTGCAAACCTGAAGCGAACATAATACTGTAAATCAACTATACATCAATTTAAAAATTTAAAAGAAGCAACAAAAGAGAGAGAGGAAAAAAAAAAAAAAAAAACCTTGAGAGCAGTCACAGGGCCAGAAAACCTGGGTTCAAACCTCAACCCTGCCATTTCTTAGTTGTGTGACCTTAGGCAAGTCACTTTGCTTCTCTGTGCCTGTTTGCTCACGTGCAAAGTGAGGATAACACCTTGTTCTCGAGCTCAGAAATTTCACAAGTCAATATTTTTGCCTGACACCTAGTACAGTAAATGTGTTTGTTAAGTAAACAGAATTGGGTAGATAGTAGAAGGACAGAAAAATTAACATTCAGAAGAAAAGAGGCAGGGAATATAGGCACAAGAACAGGAAAATTTAAAAAAAAAACCAAAAACTGGGAAAAATGAACCCCAAACCTTCCAAATGCTTTAGGAGTCAAAGTGGATGAAGAGGGTCTTCCCTGGAGGTCCAGTGCCTAAAGATCCCACACTCCCAGTGCTAAGGCTCGATCCCTGGTCAGGAAACTGGATCCCGTGTGTGGCAGCTAAGACCTAGCACAGCCAAATAAATAAATATATTATAAAAGTGGATGAAAGGAAAGAGAGATGGGAAACAAGATGACGGACAATTAAAGAAATGTTGGGTATTCCTCCCGGAGACCCAGGGCTTATGGCTTTGTTTCTTTCAGAAAACAGTTCGGCTTCAGAGAATCTATCCCAGATCCTATATCCAAAACCACCCCTGCCATTCTCTAAGCCTTTCATTTTTCTTCAAGGCCATTATCACTACGGGACATGCTCCAATTCTCATTCTTCGAGGCAATTATAGTCCACAAAGTCACAGCAAACACTGAAGTAGTGAATAGTGACCCCACTGCTCCTAAGGGGAAATACGTATATGTAACATTACATTATAACATGTACACACTATGGACTGAATGCTTGTGTCCTCCCCCAGATTTCATACATTCAGCTCCTAACTTCAGGGCTTCCCTGGTGGCTCAGTGGTGAAGAGTCCCCCTGTCAATGCAGGAGACATGGGTTTGATCCCTGACCCGGGAAGGTCCCACACGTAGCAGAGCAGCTAAGCCCCACCACTGGGCCTGTGCTCTAGAGCCCGGGAGCCATAGCTCCTGAAGCCCACTCAGTCTAGAGCCTGTGCTCCACGAGAGAAGGCACCACAATGAGAAGCTTCAGCCCTGCACCTAGATAGCCCCCAGCCTCTGACACTAGGGAAAAACCCGAGCATGAACAAAGACCCAGCACAGCCAATATATATATATAAACTGTCATAAGACAAAAACCCTAACTTTCAATCAGATGGTATTTGGAGGTGGGGGTCTGTGGGAGTTAAGTCATGAGGATGGAGCCCTCTTGAATGGGATTAGTGTCCTCATAAAAAAGACCCCAGTGAGGGCCTTCGTTCCTTCCACCTTGAGCGGCGCCTCACAAGACACCATATCTGCTTCTGACTTGATCTTGGACTTCCCAGCCTCCAGAAATAAATGCTCATTGTTTAAGTCACTGAGTCCATGGTATTCCTATTATAGCAGCATGAGCAGCCCTAGACAGAACATATATGTGTTATGTGTATAATGAATAGCGTGCTCCTGCTCAGCCGCGTTGGTCATGTTCAACTCTTTGGGATCCCATGGACTGTAGCCCACCAGCTCCTCTGCCCATGGGATTCTCCAGGCAAGAACACTGGGGTGGGTTGCCATGCCTTCCTCCAGGGGATCCTCCGGACCCAAGATTGAACCTGAGTCTCTCGTGTCTCCTGCACTGCATTATGGCTGAGCCACAGGGGAAGACCATATATGCACATATGTATATGTTTACAACTGTATGTTTCTCTAACATAGATTATAATCTTAAATCCTAAAAATAATGCGCACTGGTGGACTCATTTATTTTGCAAATAAAGCAATGGAGATTCTGGAGTGTAGCTGACTTGCCTGAGGCTGCCCCACTCCAGGTACCAGAGTTAGGCTTCAAGCCTATCCAGCTAGCCCCAGGGAGGCTTACAAGACACTGCCCTCTTCTGTCTCCAGCATCACTTTGTTTGACCTTAGCTGGGAACATGTGCTGCTGGTGACTTAAACTTTTACCGCTCTGAACTTGTCCACAAATACCCAGAAAGTGCAGTGGGATTCTGAGGTTACAACTCATACCCCCACCCAGTAGGTGAGTTCGCAAATACGGAATCTGTGAATAAATGAGTATTAATGATACCTGCCTTTTATTGTCTATTTCCTTACTTTACAGTGTGAATCCCAAGAGGACAGGAAGTGAAAGTCGCTCAGTCGTGTCCGACTCTTTGTGACCCCATGGACTATACAGTCCATGGAATTCTCCAGACCAGAATACTGGAGTGGGGATCCTTTCTCTTCTCCAGGAGAATCTTCCCAACACAGGGATCAAACCCAGGTCTCCTGCATTGCAGGCAGATCCTTTACCAACTGAGCTATGAAGACAGGAAAGCTTGGTGGATTTTGCTCACTGCTAAATATCCAGTCCCTAGGACAGAAGGTGGAGTATAGTAGATGCTCAATAAATATCTGCCGAATGGATCAAGCACATGGAGAGAAAGGAGGAGTATATCTTTAAATCCTTACAAGAGGAGAGTGCAGCCCAAAAAGAGTAAGTCAATTGCTCAACGTTGGCCAGCCAAGAAGAAAAGCTTCTTTCTACCACTGTGTGTGATCCCAGTCCAATCAGTTCGCCTCTCTGAGTCTCAGTTTAGCAATGTGAGGCACTGTTATAAAGGGTAGTCATTAAGTGGATGGCAATTTCTCTTCAAAGCCTCCACACCACGCCCTATAAACCATGTGTGGAGAATACATCTTCCCAGTATTGGAAAAAGAGAAGGGCCATCAGCCTTGCTTCCTAGATAAGAAACAGGCTACAAGATGGAAGTTATCCGTCCAAGACAGTTCCCATAATTATGAGGCTAAGCAGTTACACTGTTCAGCACAACGACCCTTTAACGATGATGAGAATGGTCATTTTCATTTTAGAAATGTAGAAACGGATGCAGAAAGGGCTAAGGGCACAGGCCGGGGAGCACGCAGGGATAGAGCCAAGCTTGGGGTGAGAAGCCAGGAGGTGGGTTGACACCAGTGGGGAACGGCCCTCAGGCCTCACGACTCACGGTAGCCAGCGTTGTTGACTATGCAATCCAGGCGGCCGAAACGGCGGATAGTCTCAGAAACGAGGGTCTGGGGAGAGAGAGGTCTCGTGAGTGAGCGGTGCTGGCACCAGGTCTTATAGAGCCAGGGGTCCCAAAGGCGAGGTGGGGACAGGAGTCACAGCTGAGCCCAGCAGGCTGGTGACATTCACACTGCGGTCACTACCCTAGAGACCCGGGACTGGAGACAGAGGTCAGAGATACTGACTAGACGGAAGGAATGGAAAGTGAGGAAAGAGAAAAGAATCCTGCAGAAAGAGACCCCCTGTAAGGAAGGTATTTGTCCCAATCCCCGCGACAGCTGTGACAGAGCCTTGAAAGAGTGGCAGGTAAAAGCAAATCCTCCCAGGAGACACAAGACCTGGTCAGTACAGTTAGGGAAAGCCTTGAAGCGATACTGAGCTGAACGGGGAAAGGCAGGGGGACGGGCATGTGCAAAAGCCTTCCCGGCGGCCAGGGGAGGGGGTTGGTGGGGAGAGAGAACCAACTGGACATGGCAGGTAGTAGCGACAGAAAATACGCTCACCCTCACATCTTCCTCCCGAGTCACGTCACAGAGCAGAAAGACAGTGCCAGGAAGCTCTCGCGCCACCGCCCTGCCCCTGGCCTCTGCAGGAAGAGAAGGGCTGGGGGTCTGGACTTCAGAGTCTGAGGGAGAAGGGGGCTGGGAGGCCGGATCCTGGGTCTGAGGGAGGAGGGAGCCAGGGGTTTGGACTCCTGGGTCTACCAGAGGAGGGGTCTGGGGGTCTGACTCCTCCTGGAGGGTTGGGGATGAGGACTGAGGGACCCTCACTCACCATCTTTGTCACAGATAACCACCTGGGCACCGCTTTCCACTGAGAATAGGAAAGAAGAGGTTAGCCCAGCCAGGACCTTGGCGAAGGCCTCTGCTGCCCTCTAGTGGCCACTTATAGTGGGTTGGGCCCCTCTCCCACGCTGCTCCCCTCGTGACCCCAAAGTCTCATGATGACTCCCTAGGACAGAGGGCAGAAGTTTTGACAAATACTCTTCTGGGTTATTCTAGGTGCCTGCTGGGGCTCCTGAGCCTGCCTTCCTAGGTTCCAGAGTAAACCCGAAATCTGCGAGAGCCATCGTCCCCCAAACCGCCTGTTTTGCCGAGACAGCTGAGACCACAGAAACGGCGTTTGGAAATCTGCCAAAATCTCAGGCCCTAGGCAACCACTGCCTACCTTTTCGTTCACGTTGCAAACCGGATCTTGTAAGGTAAGAATCTAGACTCTAGTATAGGACCTACTTTTTCTCACACCCATTAGTTAGCCCTCGGAGGTCCCTCCTCTCCCAGATTCCCAATATTTAGAGCCAGCCAGACCCCACTCACCGAAAGCTCGAACGATCCCGGCTCCTATGCCGCGGCCGCCGCCGGTCACGATGACCACCTTCCCAGCATAGCGCGTTCCCGTTGCCATTCTGCCAGACACCGCCTCTCCTCTATCACTCACTCCAGGCTTCTACCCACCTCCAAAGTCGGTGAGGTAGTGGGGTCGAAGCGTAAACAGGGGCCGGATCCTGGAAGCCCGGCCCTGAGGGTGGGGGTGGGGGGGCGTTGCCAGGAAAGCCAGGAGCCTGGAAGCCTGGGCCCTCCCCCAGATCCAAGAGTCTGGATGCCCAGGCCTTCTTCCCTCAAGTTCAGGATTCCTGGCATCCGGCCGCCCTCTGCCCTCGGACCTAAAAGTCCAGGTCCCTCGTCTACCTTCATACGCAAGAATCCAGGTCCCCATCCCCCTCTTCCCTCAGACCCAGTACTCCAGACCCCGAGATGTCCTCCTTCCTCAGACCTACAAGTCCAAGGTCCCGGTCCCCTCCTCCTCGCTGCTGCTGCTAAGTCACTTCAGTCGTGTCCGACTCTGTGTGACCCCATAGACGGCAGCCCACCAGGCTCCCCCATCCCTGGGATTCTCCAGGCAAGAATACTGGAGTGGGTTGCCATTTCCTTCTCCAATGCATGAAAGAGAAAAGTGAAAGTGAAGTCGCTCAGTCTGTCCGACTGTTAGTGACCCCATGGACTGCAGCCCACCAGGCTACTCCATCCATGGGATTTTCCAGGCAAGAGTACTGGGGTGGGGTGCCATTGCCTTCCCCGAAATTCCCAGTCAGGTGGAACCTATTCCTGAAGCACACTTTCCTCCAGGGAGGAAGTTAGATTCCAGGAGATTCTGGTTCAAGGCCTCATGGTGTGTTTCATTTCACGTTGCTCTGATTCTCTTAGCCTCCAGGGAGGCCTCCGTGGCTTTGGAGGAAGGACTCAGGCTGCTGGAGGTGGAATCCTGTTCCGTCTTTCCAACGATCATGGGAGAGAAGCCCTCATCTGACTTGCCTGTGCCATGACCCCTCCCTGGGCAGAGGACACTGGGCACCAGACTCAACCCATTCCTTAACCAGCAATGCCTGGGTTAAAGGCTCCCTTCATAGCTCAGGCAGTAAAGAAACTGCCTGCAATGCAGGAGACCTGGGAATAGTTCCTGGGTCGGGAAGATCCCCTGGAGAAGGGAATGGCAACCCACTCCAGTATGCTTGCCTGGAGAATACCAGGCACAGAGGAACCTGGCAGGCTACAGTCTATGGCAAGAGTTGACCAGACTGAGCGACTAAGCTGGTTAAAAGTAGAGACTTTAGGTAAAGAAAGATCCTGATCCACATCTGTCCCTGACACTAACCATCTGGACAATTGAGGTCATTTTGGGCAACTTCCTTACATTGTCAATCTGACTTCCCCCTGGGGAATGAGTTTTAGTTTGTTTCAAAGGAACCGCGTGCTGCCGTCATCGATGGCTTCGTTCTAATTAAAGACATTGAGAAAAAGTCCCATTGCCATCCCCTCGGTGCGTTCTCCAAAAGCCGTGGGATGACTGTGAGTCAGAAGAGCTCTGGCTCCATTCTAGGGCCTCAAGTCACCGTCTGTGCAGGCGCTTGATGGTCTAGGACCCACAGCGCCCTTCGGGTGGAGCGGCATGAAGTGAACCAGAAGGCTCCGTCAGGCCCGGGAGGTGCGCTCTGCCCCCTCCCCCGGAGTTTCCGGATCAGTTGGTCTGCAGGTCAGGAGGCGGGGCCTGACCCTGTGAACTTCTGATGTCGCCCCGTGATGCTGGGGCTGCAGGTCTGGGGACCCACGCTGAGAGCCCCCGCGCTTGGTCAGCACAGTGAGATGCCAGCGTGTTGAGTTTCCAAGAAGCAGAGCCTGGGGGGGAATTGAGGGGCGCGAGGGGGAGGGTGCGCTTGAGGACAGAAGCCGGAGAGAGTGAGAGAGGCCCGATGGGGAAGCTGCGGGGGGTGACGGATGGGCCCGGGGGCGGGCTGGCCCTCGGATTATGCTCTGGAGCAAACCGCAGCGTTGCCCTGGCTGTTGTACCGCTCTGAGTCCCCACCAGCTGTGGGCCAAGGTCGAGGAAGCCTTCTGTCGAGGATGGTTCTCAGACAAGAGCAAAGCTGTGAGCCTCTGACAGCCGCTGCCCTGCAGTTGGGTAGCCAGACAATGGGGTGTGAACAGGGTCAGCTCTGCATCCTAGTTACTCAGCACTCTAGTTACTAGCACTTGGACCCGGGCTGCCTGACTCCAAGTGCCCAGGGTCCGCCCTCTGCCAGTGTCCCTTTCACCAAGATGGTCTCCAGCTGCAGAGTGAGACTGACCTGCTGGCCCGCAGACAGGCAGCTGCCCCGTGAGAGCTCTGGACAGGCCAGATGCAGGGGAAGAAGCAGACGGGCTGGCCCCTCCTGCCCAGGCAGGAGTACCTCCTCCAGAGACTTAGGCCGGGTGCCATGGGTCCTGGGTTCTGCAACCCGGATCCCAGCTGCTGGAAAATGCCCAAACTCCCTTCAGCCTTGTTCTTGGTAGCCTGCCTCAGATGTCCACCGGCTTTGCCTTAGTCAGAGGTGGCAGGGTGGGGCCCTCCCATGCAGGGGGGACTTTCTCAGAAATGACAGTGACGTGGTCATGTGGGAAGGGACACATGACCCTCTCTGCCCAGTTCTTGGCAGTTGTCATCACTTATTCCTTGTGACTTCCCTGGTGGTCAGACGGTAAAGCGTCTGCCTGCGATGTGGAAGACCCAGGTTCGATCCCTGGGTTGGGAAGATCTCCTGGAGAAGGAAATGGCACCCCACTCCAGTATTCCTGCCTGGAGAACCCCAGGGACAGAGGAGCCTGGTAGGCTACAGTCCACGGGGTCGCAAAGAGTCGGACACAACTGAGCNGATGTGGAAGACCCAGGTTCGATCCCTGGGTTGGGAAGATCTCCTGGAGAAGGAAATGGCACCCCACTCCAGTATTCCTGCCTGGAGAACCCCAGGGACAGAGGAGCCTGGTAGGCTACAGTCCACGGGGTCGCAAAGAGTCGGACACAACTGAGCGACTTCACTTCACTTCACTTCATTCCTTGTAACACCCTAGGAGACAAGTCTTGTGTTTCCTCTGACACATGGGGAAGTAAGATTGACAATTTAAGAAAATGGCCCCAAATAACCTCAATTGCCCAAATGGACAGTGTCAGAGACAGAGTTGGATCAGGGTCTTTCTTAACCTAAAGTCTCTACTTTTAACCAATCTGGTGGTTTAGTCACTCAGTTGTGTCCAACTCTCGGGACCCCATAGACTGTGGCCTGCTAAGCTTGTCTGTGCATGGAATTCTGCAGGCAAGAGTACTAGAGGGGGTTGCCATGGCCTTCTCCAATGGAGGGGATCTTCCAGACCCAGGAATCACACCCAGGTCTCCTGCACTGCAGGCAGATTCTTTACCGATTGAGCTATGAGGGAAGCCCAGCCTAGGAAGCTCTCTTACAGCTTTTGGGTCATTAATTGATCAGGCTCAATTAATGGATGCATGGCTGTAGTCACACCTCAATTTTACTCAAAAACAGGCTCATAACTCTAAGTTACAGCTTTGCCATTTGTGTGGATTCCCACAAACATTTTTAAAAAAATTTAAATGTTGTAACCATGGGGTTCATAAGACTTTGATTCCTTCCTTTCAGTTAAAGTTACATTTTAAGAACTTTCCCATAGAGTCATCATTTTAAAGACCCTACATTCCAGCCGATACATCTACCTCAGTCTCCTCAACTAGGCTGTGATGGGCATAATAATGGTCTCACAAACTGTGTTCACATCCTCTTGCCTAGAACCTGTGAATAGTCACTTTTAAGTGACTCGGTGGGAAAGAAGCCACCTGCCAAGCAGGAGATGCGGGTTCAGTTCCTAGGTCGGGAAAACCCCTTGAAGAAGGAAATGGCAACCCACTCTAGTATTCTTACCTGGGAAATCCCAAGGACGGAGAAGCCTGGTGGGCTTCAGCCCGTGGGGTCACAAAAGAGTTGGACACGACTTAGCAAGTTAAAAAAAAGAAAAAAGGCAAAAGGTGCTCTGCAGGTGGGATTAAGAACCCACCTAAGAAGAGAAGAGTGTGCTGTTTTTTCTGGGTGGCCCAGTCTAATCAGAAGGATCCTTGCAAGAAGGAACAGGAGGATCACGGAGATGTGATAATGTAAACAAAGTTTGGAGTGATGAGGGGCCATGAGCCAAGGACTGTGGCAGTCTCTAGAAGCTGGCTGGCAGGCAAGGAAAGGCAAGGAAAAACAGGGTCTCCCCTAGACCCTCCCACATAAGTGCAGCCTTGGCAACATCTTGATTTTAGCCCAGGGAGACTCATATCGGGCTCAGATATCCAACTGGAAGATAGTAAATCTGTGTTGTTTAAGCCACTAAGTTTATGGCATTTGTTACAGCAGCAAGAAGATACTCATACACAGACCCTGCCCGTCTGGTCTTGGCAGCCTCCCTCCTCCCTGCTAGAGATGCCGCTTGTCCGTGGCTAATGTTTGTTTGCCATTGTTCGGTCGTGTCCAACCCTTTGCAACCCCATGGACTGCAGCACGCCAGGCTTCCCTGTCCTTCACCATCTCCTGGAGCTTGCTCAAACTCATGTCCATTGAGTTGGTGATGCCATCCAACCATCTCATCCTCTGTTGTCTCCTTCACCTCCTGCCTACAATCTTTCTCAGCATCAGGGTCTTTTCTAACGAGTCAGCTCTTTGCATCTGGTGGCCAAAGAATTGGAGCTTCAGCTTCAGCACCTGTCCTTCCAATGAATATTCAGGGTTGATTTCCTTTAGGATTGACTGGTTCAATCTCCCTGCAGTCTAAGGGACTCTCAAGAGTCTTCTCCAGTACCACAGTTCAGAAGCAACAATTCTTTGGTGCTCAGCTTTCTTTATGGTCCAACTCTCACATCCATACATGACTACTGGAAAAATTGTAGCTTTGAGTAGACAGATCTTTGCTGGCAAAGTAATATCTCTGCTTTTTAATATGCTGTCTAGGTTTGTCATAGCTTTCTTCCAAGGAGCAAGTATCTTTTAATTTCATGGCTGCAGTCACCGTCTGCAGTGTTTTTGGAGTCCAAGAAAATAAAGTCTGTCACTGTTTCCATTGGTTCCCCATCTCTTTGCCATGAAGTGATATTCATTGCATGTTGTTATATTTTGAGCATTGTGCTATTTAGGTCACTTCACCTTTTTTCAGGAACGCTGTGAAGTAAGCCCCACTATGTCCACTTCATAGCAAGGAGATAAGGGGTGCTGAATCACTTGCCCAAAGTCACACACATAGTTAGAAATCTTGGGACTCTGTGCTCTGACCCCAGTGACCACGGATGTCTCGGTGATGGGTGGGAGAGGAGCAGCTGCTGTGGGCCCGCTCATTAACGCTCACAGCCAGGGTCGCTCCTGAGCACTAGCCACAGAGTCACGACCAGCCTCAGCTCAGCTCAGCTCAGGCGCTCAGTCGTGTCCGACTCTTTGCGATGCCATGAATCGCAGCAAGCCAGGCCTCCCTGTCCATCACCAACTCCTGGAGTTCGCTCAGACTCACGTCCATCGAGTCCATGATGCTCGTGCTGCAGTTCATGGGGTCACAAAGAGTCGGACATGACTGAGCGACTGAACTGAACTGAACTGAACTCCACATCCCACCCCTGGTAACATACAGAACCTGTAGTGCATGGATCACAAGGCTGGGAAGGAGTTATTACCTGCCTTTTAGGGATGAAGACTCTCATCCATAATGTGGAGAGAGAGCAAGCATCTCTCCTGTGCAGGTGAGCTCGGGGCCAAGCTTGGATGCAGACCAGGCTGGTCTGGCCCCAGGCCTGTGCTGACTGCAGAGTTCTTAAACACAGACCAGAGCCAGGAGATTTCCGTCTTCATCAGCTTTATTGTCAGTTCATCATGATGCATCGACTGCACAGAAATCCATGACATCTTTCAAGCCTTATATCTGTGCTTCACGGGAAGTAATCGTGCACATCATGTTAGATGAACGTCTCTGTCGCTCAGTACCAGGCTCAGATGGGGACACAGCCACATGTCCGGGTGGATCTGATGGGGGCTCTGTTATCACCAAGGATGAGATGAGACGTGGATATGTTTTGGATGGGTCAGTGGTGGCCCTTGAAATTGCCATATCCTGATGCTTTTGCAAATCTGCCAAACTTGAAAATGCCATAGCATATCATTTCCCCCATAAGATGCTTGAAATTTTATCTAAATTCTTTAATAAACCCTTCTTATGGACTTCCCTGGTGGCTCAGATGGTAAACCGTCTGTCTACAATGCAGGAGACCCAGGTTTGATCCCTGGGTTGGGAAGATCCCCAGGAGAAGGAAATGGCAATCCACTCCAGTACTGTTGCCTGGAAAATCCCATGGACTGAGGAGCCTGGTAGGTTACAGTCCGTGGGGTCACAAAGAGTCAGACACTACTGAGCGACTTCACTTCACTCCACTTCTTATGAATTGATAAAGATGCTAAATTAGAGAGCTGCTTTCTTAGATCTCTTCTTTCTCGTCATCAGCACCAGCAGCTGGGAAAGCATTCTTTGCAGCCTTTTGGAAAATCACTCTCCTTGGAATAGCTGCATTGTGAAGGCAATGCTGTAATCCAGAACTTTGTTGCAGTGAAGGCTGATCGCTACCCACCTTCTTGGGCTTGACTCACATTCCTGCTTTGGCAGCAGGACACCAGGCAGACATCCTGATACTGCAGGCTTGCATTGCAAAGTGCGACTTCCTTCTCCTCAGCTTTCCATGAGGGGTGCAGGGCAGGTTGGGTGGATGAGGAAATTCCATAGAGCGATTCCATAGACTCGTTCATAGTTTCCAAGCCGGTGGATGGTGGAGCCAGGACCCGAGCCCAGGTTCTACAATTATTGGCACATGGACCTGAAGACACTCTTGGCTGCTGCTGTGGCTGGTGTTTATGTGGAGGGTAGTCCATGGTGTATCATTTTTTTCTCACGATGTCATCACAAAATAATCCTCAGATATTCCAAAGCAGCTTCCATATCAGTGTTTGAGTCACTCACAGCTCCTTCCAGAATGATTGTGTTAAGAGGTTGGATGAAAGTTGATCTTGCAGTTCAGGCTTTCTTAACTCCAGAGATGCTGAGAAATCCATAGACATGATTCTCTCTTCTGCTGGGTGCAAACTCAGAGCACGGGTGAGGGTGTGAAGGCTAAACTTGCTCACTTATTAATATTACCGGGTCTGGGAACATAAAGCAACAGTATGGCAGAAGGCACCTTGCAGCCTGATAAACTGAGCAACAGTGAACTGAGAGCCTCCATGGAGTGGGTGGAGGGGATGAGGGGAACAGACAAGGCTTTTATCATGGGTCCGAGTAGCCTGGATTCACTATTGGTTCATATAATACTTGCGTGCTAAGTCGCTTCAATCATTTCCGACTCTTTGCAACCCTATGGACTGTAGTCCACCAGGGTCCTCGGTCCATGGGATTCTTCAGGCAAGAATACTGGAGTGGATTGCCGTGCCCTCCTCCAGAGGATTGTCCCCGACCCAGAGACTGAACCTGTGTCTCTTACGTCTCCGGCATTGTCGGGCAGATTCTTTACCACTAGTGCCACCTGGGAAGCCCATAATACTTGAGCAGGTGACATTAAATTTTATAGTAAAGTTATATACTCCACTTTATCCTTTTGTATACTAAAAAGTAGCAATATTATTTCCTTTTGCCTAGGATTACGGGACAGCCAGTACAGTCCCCACGATCGAATTGCCCTTAAAAATCTCCAGTCTGATGTTCCAGAGAAGAGATCTGACTTCACTGAGGTAACATATGTTTCTAACTCCTAGAGTGGGCAGCAGAATGCAGCCACCTGTAAAACGTGATCACTGGCCTACTTATGATGTCTTTGCATTTTATTTTGTTTAGTCATAAGTGGGGTCAACGCAGCAGAAAATCTAACCATCGTGACTAAGACTTTATGTTAAAGTATGCAGTGTGCATTCATTCATCCTTGTATAATCTTGACCAATAATTTGTAGATTTGCAGTATCAAAGGAGAGTATGGTGATCAAATCTCAACTTTAAACCAAAATTAATCTGCTGGAGAGGACGGATGATGCCATATGGCATTTTGAAGGTGGAGAAGAGGTAATTTGAAATCTAACAAGCTAGCACAGGTTGTTAAGGCTGCAAAAAATGTCAGCGGTCTCACACAGGGAAGGAAATTAGAGGTCATATTCACAAAATGAAATGTTTCTGATGCTAGACAATAAAGAACTCTGTGCACACAGTGTTAGTGTCGACAGCACATCACGCGCCAGGCTCTGTCTGACTCTTTTCACCTTACCACAACAGAATGGGAAAGACTAGAGATCTCTTCAAGAGAATTGGAGACACCAAGGGAACATTTCATGCAAAGATGGGCTCGATAAAGGATAGAAATGGTATGGACCTAACAGAAGCAGAAGATATTAAGAAGAGGTGGCAAGAATACACAGAAGAACTGTACAGAAAAGATCTTCACGACCCAGATAATCATGAGGATGTGATCACTCATCTAGAGCCAGACATCTTGAAATGTGAAGTCAAGTGGGCCTTAGAAAGCATCACTAAGAACAAAGCTAGTGGAGGTGATGGAATTCCAGTTGAGCTGTTTCAAATCCTGGAAGATGATGCTGTGAAAGTGCTGCACTCAATATGCCAGCAAATTTGGAAAACTCAGCAGTGGCCACAGGACTGGAAAAGGTCAGTTTTCATTCCAATTCCAAAGAAAGGCAATGCCAAAGAATGCTCAAACTACCGCACAATTGCACTCATCTCACACGCTAGTAAAGTAATGCTCAAAATTCTCCAAGCCAGGCTTCAGCAATATGTGAACCGTGA
>SJYX01011109.1:1351611-1413906 GCA_006410675.1 Oreotragus oreotragus
TTACAAAATGCTCTCTCTCTGTCCCAGTCCATTCTGAAGGAGATCAACCCTGGGATTTCTTTGGAAGGAATGATGCTAAAGCTGAAACTCCAGTACTTTGGCCACCTCATGCGAAGGGTTGACTCATTGGAAAAGACTCTGATGCTGGGAGGGATTGGGGGCGGGAGGAGAAGGGGACGACCGAGGATGAGATGGCTGGATGGCATCATGGACTCGATGGACGTGAGTCTGAGTGAACTCCGGCAGATGGTGATGGACAGGGAGGCCTGGCGTGCTGCGATTCATGGGGTCGCAAAGAGTTGGACACGACTGAACGACTGAACTGACTGACTGACTGAACTAACAATCCCAGGAAGGAGAGACCACTGGCTTTCCATGTCCATGGATTCTTCATCTGTGGGTTCACCAAACTGTAGGTCAGAGCTATTTGGGAAAAGAATCCCAGAAAATTCTAAAGAGCAAAACTTGAACATGCCAGTTTATATATGGATATAACTGTATTGCAGGCTATAAATGATCTAGAGGTGATTTAAAGTAAACAGGAGGATGTGCATAGGTTATATTGCAAACACTCTGAAATTTTACACAAGGGACTTGAGCATCCTTAGCTTCTGGTATCTGAGGAGGTGGGGTCCTGGAACCAACCCCTGTTGGATTCTGAGGGACAACTGTATTGTTATTACACCTATTTTGCAGATGATAAAATGAAAGCTCCAATAGCTTCAGAAAGCTTCAGTAGCTCCAGTAGTTGACTTGCCCCAAATCTCACAGCTCATAAGCTGTCTGGCTCCAGAGCTTTTGTTCTGATCTTGTTCAACAGGGCTGATGTAGAGAAAGTCTCATTCCAGTGACCAGAACTTGAACTATGGACTTTCCTGCCTGAGAGCACCGTCCGAAGTGTTAGTTTACAAGGCATCTCTTGTCTTTCACAAATGATAATTCTGCTGCTAACTTTTGTAATTATGAGAGAGAATGGAATTATAAGAATTGATCCTCATAGCATTAATGTAGCCAAGGTAAAAAATAATTTTGCACCCTAAATACTCATCTTAGGTATTATCCCTTAATTTAACTTTGTGTTTAATAAAGTTCACCATTTCCTCAGAGATCCCAGGCTGAAATCTCACACAGTGGATGAAGGCCACTATTCTGGGTCCCGAGGTTTAGTCGTGAATATTTAAAGCCATTTCTCTGTGGAGCACAGAGCTCCCTGAGATGTGCAGGTGTGTAACTAGAATTAATGTGCTCCCTGAGAGCAGGAACGAGAAGCCCGGGTTGCAGGGAGGGAAGCGAGCTGGAGGACCCATGGTCCACTGGGCGCCATCCCTGGGAGGAGATGTCCACTAAGAAGTGGAGGATAGCGTGAAGGCCAGCTGCTGCTTTTCTAATAAGAAAGATACCCCCTGAAGATCTGTCCCACCTGTTTTTCACATTGAGCTAGTAAATTTCAGCATTTTTCTGGTTGATATTAAAATTAATCAGTTTGGTCATTCACGATACAGATCTTTGGACCCATGTGGCTGGATCTCAATAATACACACACACATGCATATACTCACACTTGGTCATTATCTATAGCTGGGCTAACTCTCAAAAACCGCACCTTCTAGACATCTACTTTGCGATGATCCGGATCCTCTGCTTTGATCATGACAATAGTGTGACTTTAAAATTTCCCTCCTGACTTTGAGCTCTTAAGGCTTGTCCCTCAGTGGGTGCTATAAGGATGCTCTAAGATGATGAAACACTCCAAACAGGTACCCTTCCTTTGTAACCTCCATAAATCTCTGCCTCTCCACCAGAGCCTCCGAAAGATTGATCACTTTTCCTTTCAAATTCATCGAAGCCATAGAAATGATATGCAGGCACTTCTCCAGCCAAGTGATTACTTAAAAGGAATGAATTATGGAACCAAGTTTTCTTAAAAAAATTTTTTTTAAATTGTCCTGATGGCAAAAATAATGGCAATTTCATATAGACACTTAGGAAAATGTAGGAATATATAAATATATATAAATAATATATAAATACTTATGTATTTCTTTCCCTTATTTTTCTCATGCATTTTTAAGCATGCAACTGTAATGTATATCAACATTTATAGTGTTCTTGTATTACATAACTTTCTATCACAGGCAACTTCCCATATCATTTGAATTCTTTGTAATCCTTAGTTTTAATTTCTACAGAATATGAGGCAGTCGTGCGTGCCATGATTGACTTACCAATCCACTTTGAAAAAACATTTAGATTCTTGCCAGATTTTCACTGTCATATATTACACTGCATTGAATCCTCTGGATTCTAGTGAATGTGTCGAAAGATAAGAGCTGCAGGCTGGAGAGAGAGAAAATCTCCAATTTTTCCATTTTGTCTTAAAACCATCTTTCCTTATTGTTACATGCCAGAGGAACATTTGAAAACACTCTTAAACTTAGGATGAGATGCCGTTGGGTTGGCAGATGACCTAGAGAAGATGATTTTAAATCCCCCGAGCAGGAGTGAGCATGCTTGCAGCTGATGCAAAGGTAACTACAGAGTGTATCTGCTGGGAGGTGGCAACAGAGGCTTCACTGGCAAATAAAGTTGTAGTCTGCAGAGCAGCTATGGAAAAGGAAAGAACTGTCTCATGGAGAATAATACAGATTTCAAAGCTATAGATTGGATTTGATGCTGATCCAAATTCATTTGGAGAAAATAAATTGCTACAGGAACAGAAGCACCCTTGCTCTGTGGTTCAGGATCTGATCTTCCTGCTCACCTGCTGTTTCTCTCTCTCATCCTTCAACTTATGAAATGGAGCCCTTCTTAGTAATATGCCTTAAGGCGTAAATATAAAGTTAAAAACAATAAAATGCATAAAGCTATGAAAGTCATTATCAGCACTATAGAATCATGTTTGAAACATTTAAAAGAAATCGATATCTTAAAGCAGCATTTATGAACAAGAGAGTGTTGTATGGGATGGTCAGGAAAGGGATGATTTACTACCAAAAGCCTGACATAAAACCCAACTCATTTGACCTCTCTCTGACCTTGAATGTTCCGAGGTTATTTTTACACACGAGATTATTTTCTTCCTCTCCAATCAACTCTTACATCAGTTAATTTTATATTAGATAAAAGACATCTTGTTTCAAAGCCATGTTCAGTTAACCAAGGACAGATGGAGTGACACCTTGAAACAGCTTAATTGGGAAAGATATTTGATGTAAAAGATGTGATTACTTTTAAAGAAAGTTTGTCCTGTTTGAAAAGCGCTAGCTGGATAGGCATACCAAGTGGCCCGTCTGTCTCCTCTCTTTCTTGGTTTCCCAGCCCAGAAGAGAGCAGGACGTGATGTGATGCAGTGGAGTCTGTTATGGACTCAACTGTGCCCCCACCCCCACAAATTTATATGCGGAAGTCCTCACTCCTAGAACCTCAGAGTGTGTGTTTAGAGCAGGGTCTTTAAGGAGACGATTCAGGCTCAGTGAGGTTGTTAGGGAGGATGGACCATCATCTAGTATGACTGGTGTCCTTGTAGGGGGAGTTTAGGACACAGACACACACAGAGGGAAGGAACTCTGAAGATACCCGGAGAAGGCTCAGAGCTGCTGGCACCTTGATCTTGAGTTTCTAGCTTCCAGCTGCTGCTGCTAGGTCACTTCAGTCATATCCAGCTCTTTGCAACCCCATGGACTGTAGCCCACCAGGCTTCTCTGTCCATGGGATTCTCCAGGCAAGAGTCGTGCCCACTGGAGTGGGTTGCCATGCCCTCCTCCAGGGGATCTTCCTGACCCAGGGATCAAACCTGCATCTCTTAAGTCTCCTGCATTGGCAGGCAGGTTCTTTACCGTTAGTGCCACGTAAGAACCCTCTAGAACTGTGAGAAAACACAATTTCTGTTGTCTAAGCCACACAGACTGTGGTACTTTGTTAGAGCAGCCCCAGGAAACTGAGACTGATTTTTAGGAGTTTAGATCTTATCTTTAGTTATTTACTAGATCTCAGTGAGAAAATAGGATTTCATAAATGAAACTGCCCATACAATTGTGATGTAGATTGAAGGGCAAAGAATACAATGTTTCCTTTTTAATTTCTCTGTTTATTGGTTGGGGCTTTTGTCAAAACTGAGTCTAAACACCTGAAAGAAATTCAGTAGACTTTAATAATCCCTGGCCTGGCAGTTTGATGACCTGCTTGATGTGACCTCCAGTCTGTTAATTCTATGAAGCCAGAAAGTTCCCTCTGCACCCATCACAGAGCCTGGCACATAGAAGGCACCCAGCAAATAGTGGATGAGCAAATAAATACAGTAAGTTCCCTGCCTACGAAAAAGTTCCATTCCAAGAGCATGTTCCTAAATCCAGTCTGTTCGGAAGTCCATCAAAGTTAACTTCGGTACCCAACTAACACAATCTATCTAGTACTGTACTATAATATGTTTATAATATTTTTTCACACAAATAGTGTATACATAAAAACAAACAAAATTTAAAAAAAATTTTAATCTTACAGCATCTTGAAAAACACAGCAGTATAATAGTACAACAGCTGGCATAGAGGGGCTGGAAACATGTTTACATCTTTGCAAGCTTGCAACTTGAAAGTTCATATGTAGGGGACTTACTGTAAATGGTTTGACTACGACTCTATGTTATGAATAACAGAATTTGCATTTAAAATAATTACATTTATTCTACAGTCATATTAACAAAATTTCAATGTATTGGGTATGTAATGGGTTGTTTCCATTGATGCAACTCAACCTCAAATGCATTCATTATAAATTCCAGTAAAACATGCACAGTTTTGATATAAATACCCCCTCATGCTTCCATAGGTTTGCTTATATCAGATATCCACTAATTTCTGCTAACTCACAAGACAGGTTATACCCTGGAGTTACACAGAATGTTCATGTCTTGGGAGGTACTTTCACGCCCCTCCTTGGTTTTGATCTCCACAACTCCCGTATGAGGTAGTGAAGGCAAATGGATTTTCCTTTGAAACTGGGCTTCTGTCAGCATTGAGCTCCTGAAACAGGGTCACTCTGACATTTGGAATGATGATGGAGCTTCAGAAGTAAGTTCAGATTCACATGATTCATGTGAGACTTCCCTTATCTGTTTGCATCTAATGGGATCAAAGTCAGCAGCACTTGCAGCCCCAAAGTAATGAAATGGTGCTGATTCTCTGGCCCATCCTCTGGGCCTCTAGGACCTCCTTCTGTAAACCCACAGCCCTGAGGGTATCCGTCTAGTGTGGGTGCTCTGGGCTCCTGGCCGTGGCTCCCTGACTCAGCTCAGACAAGCAGCCGGCTTGATGCAACGAGAGTCGTTTTCTGGTCTACCCTTGTTCCAGGTGAGATGGCCTTCACCCACTCCTAGAAACACACCCCTCATTTCTGACACCCCTTGTTTATATCAAGACCAAGGCTCTCATGCGATCTTGAGCCTAAAGGAGGGAGTCCCCTTTTAATGCTGGGGGCCACAGTACGAGACAGCCTGGCTTCTCCACGACAATTACCCTGTTTGTCCCCTGGCTCTATAGCTGTGGAAACCAAGGCTGCCTCCACAGTCCTGTGGCCAGTCCGGAAGCCCCTGGCCCAGCATCCTCTCTATCTCACCTGTGCAGAAGACTCACCTGGCAGATGCTTAAAAATACAACTTCTGAGCCTTATCCCCTGAGATCCTGACTCACCTTGGGTCTCCGGAGGGAGAGGTTCAGAAATCTGCATAAGACACATATTTAAATCCCAGGTGTTCTCTCTGCAGGTGCTCACTGGCCCAAACTTGGGGAGACTTGCACTCCAAGACCGGTGCTGCCCCGTCTCCAACATGGATATTTGTTTTGCTCTTGGAAGACCAGTGTCAAAGGAATTCCTCCTGGGTGTGATTAAGCACTTTGTAGATTGCATGGGAGCAATTATCATCAGAACGAAACTTTACTAAAATGGGAGCAATGTTATTCAAGTCAAGTGACCTGGGGTTGGCACCAGGTGAACTTTGGTTTCTTGTGAGTAAACTACAGCCCTGGGACGTGCGGCTTCGGGGTTGAGGGAGAGGGAGGGGTCTCGAACATCCCAGTGGCTCTCTGCATCGCCGGCCCTGCAATCACCTGGAAGCTTTAAAGAGGTTTGAGATGGGAGAGGGACACATGTAGACCTGTGGCTGATTCATGTCGATGTGTAGCAAAGACCACCACAATCTTGTAAAACCATTAGCCTCCAATTCTAATAAATGAATTAATTTAAAATGAATAAAAAGCACCCGCGCCTGGGCCCCACCCCCAAGGATTCTGAAGGAATCACTGGAGAGGAGGCCTGAGCATTGGGGGTTTATAAGCACCCAGATGATTCTGTGAAGAAAGCTGAGCGCCGAAGAATCGATGCTTTTGAACTGTGGTGTTGGAGAAGACTCTTGAGAGTCCCTTGGACTGCAAGGAGATCCAGCCAGTCCATTCTGAAGGAGATCAACCCTGGGATTTCTTTGGAAGGACTGATGCTAAAGCTGAAACTCCAGTACTTTGGCCACCTCATGCGATGGGTTGACTCATTGGAAAAGACTCTGATGCTGGGAGAGATTGGGGGCAGGAGGAGAAGGGGACGACAGAGGATGAGATGGCTGGATGGCATCATGGACTCGATGGACGTGAGTCTGAGTGAACTCCGGCAGATGGTGATGGACAGGGAGGCCTGGCGTGCTGCGATTCATGGGGTCGCGAAGAGTCGGACACGACTGAGCGACTGAACTGAACTGAACTGAACTGAGATGATTCTGTGTATCCTGGACTGAAAACCGCTGAAGAGGAGCCCCTGCTTTCGAGAAGAGGTTCAAGCAGAGCCTGGCTCGCACTGGCCATCTGGAGAAAGGTGGCCGTGATGTTCATGACTATCACTGGCTGTGATGGCAGCCCACTCCCGCGCTCTCGCCTGGAGAATCCCAAGGACGGGGGAGCCTGGTGGGCTGCCATCTGTGGGATCGCACAGAGTCGGACATGACTGAAGCGACTTAGCAGCAGTGCTGCGCAGCCTTTGAGATCCTAGTTCTCCGACCAGGGCTCAATCCTGTGCCCCCTGCCGTGGGCATGTGGAGGCGTAACCACTAGACTACGCACCCTCAGAGCGGAGCTGCCCTGATTCCGCCATGGCTATTTATTCTTCTCTTGGAAGGCTAGTTTGGGTTCTTTTACTTTGCTTTCTTCTTTTATATTTTCTTGGCCTCGCCACATGGCATGTGGGATCTTTGTTCCTCAACCAGAGATCAAACCCCGACCCCCTTCAATGGAAGAATGGAGTCTTGACCACTGGTTCGACAGGGAAGCCCAACGTTTTGATTTTTTAAAGGGTGATTTTCAAGATTCAAACTCCTCTCCATTTCTTCTTATTCACCTAACTCTTGTCATCTTTTGAATTTGCAACTTGCCACATATCTTTACTTTTCATTTTCATTTTACATTGGAATATGGTTGACCTACAGTGTTAACATATATCTTTCAAATGTTAACACCTGTGAGCTGATGGAGATTGCCATGAAAATGAGAAAACAAAGGAAAAACCAAGAAAGACAAACTGCCCCTCTTCCCATGTCTATAGCAAGGATGCAAGGAGTCTTGGGTGCTAAGATCACATGCATGGGTCCTCCAATCAGAAGTCCTGCTGGAGGAGAGCATTCTGGTAGCTAAGTGAACGAATGTGAATCCCACTCTAAGGAAAAGAGAAGCCATTGCGCTTTCTTATCCCATCTTAGAAGAAAAGAACAATCTGCTCTCATCAAACGCAGCCCTTCCCCTGTTTGGAAAGACCAGCCACCCCACGGCTCTGTCCGCGGTTTTCCCTGAGCTCCCTGGGTCACCTGCATCAGGCTGCCAGGAGCGTTGGCTAAAATGCAGATGCCTGCGCCCAACCCACAGACCCGCAGATTTGGAGTCTGGGAAACCTGCAAGCGTAACGTACCAGGTGATCCTCGGGTTCCTTGGTGTTCACGAGCTGCTGCGGTCAGTGCTGAGCACAGTTACGCCTTCAGGGCCCCGAAGCGAAGATCCATCCTGCAGGCAGCGTGGGGCGAGCAGGTCCCAGGGCCCCGAAGCGAAGATCCTGTAGGCAGCATGGGGCGAGCAGGTCCCAGGGCCCCGAAGCGAAGATCCTGCAGGCAGCGTGGGGCGAGCAGGTCCCAGGGCCCCGAAGCGAAGATCCTGCAGGCAGCGTGGGGCGAGCAGGCCCCAGGGCCCCGAAGCGGAGATCCTGCAGGCAGCGTGGGGCGAGCAGGCCCCAGGGCCCCGAAGCGGAGATCCTGCAGGCAGCGTGGGGCGAGCAGGTCCCAGGGCCCCGAAGCGGAGATCCTGCAGGCAGCGTGGGGTGAGCAGGTCCCTGGGTTAATTCGGGTGCCTTGCAGTATATGCGAGGGTTCATCTGAAGTGCCTGGGATAAGGAACACCAACACAGAGACTCAGAACCCTGCGAGCTTCCCCTGGTGCTGGACGCGCTCAGTCTCCCGGGTGGTTTTCTGCAGTACTTCATGCACACGTGTGATAACATCAAAATGAGGGCAGTCTTCTTCCTGGCCTCGACCTGGGTAGATGCTTTATTAAAGATCACAGCACGGTACTTGGACACACTGGTGATTGACTGTCAGGACGTAGATCTGCTGATTAGGAAGCATGCAGCCCCTTGATCGTTATACTGGACAAGAATTCACGTTCAAGTACCTGGGCATTGAAATGCCATAAAACTGCATCTGTTTTGGCCCAACCCCCACCCCCATTCCATTCTGTTATGTACTGTCATTACTGTGTTAGTCTGGGCAGTTGTCAAGCCTGGGTGTTTGATTTCTGTTAATTTTGGCTTCTGGACTTTGATCCTGTGATGTCGAGCCTGGGTGAGTGATTGAATTCCAGTCTAGACCCAGCAGAGATGGGGGACTCTGCTGGGGAGTCGGGGGCTGAGGTCAGGAGTGGGGGTGCTCTTTGGAATTGTGTGTGCTGATCCCATGGAGGAGCCTGGATTCATCCCCCATGCACACCTGTGCCCCCAAGCCCCAGCCGTCCTCCAGAAGGCATCTTCCCTCTTCTGTGAAGCTGAGAACCTGCATCCAGGTGCTCCTGGGCCTGGTGAAGGTGATTGCTGAAATCTGATTATCCCCATCAACACAAACACCATTAAATAAGCTCAGTATAGACTCCAGCAGAGCAAAACCAACTCCCCAGTCAGAGGAACTTTTCCAGAATGTCTAATCATTTCACAAGCAGATACAGGTGTCCTGCCCTTTGGATGCTCAGAGGTGGTGAGTGTCAGGTGTGTGATGAACAGCCTTGGGTGAGAAACACTTGAGTGTTAGGAAGGACACTCTCCAGCATCCTCTTGGCCCTTGAAAGAGTTATCTGCCTGCATTACAACAAGCCGCTTGAATAATTGCCATCTTTTTCCATTTGCAGGGGACTCTGGCATCTCAGAATACAAAAATGATTTCATCCATAGTCATTTCACAGCTGATTGATGAGAATAAATCAAAAGAAAATGGGGCCATGCTGCCTGCGCCGTGTGCATATCCCATGAAGCCGTCTCTGGCTAATCGCAGCAGAGTCACCATTAACAGGGCCTTCGAGTTCCTTCCCGGAGGGCTGGGAGTTCAGACCCCGGCGGGGGAGCCAGGACTCGAGGCCAGGCCGCTGCCCAGGGAGGAGAAGCCATGCGCTGGTTCCCAGAAGGGCTTTGCGTCCATCACCATCACGGCCAGGCGCGTGGGCCCCCCTGCCAGCACCCTGGTGTGGGAGGCTGTTGGGGACCCACTCTGCGTCAAGTGCAGGGCCCAGGGCGCTCTG
The DNA here is from genome assembly GCA_006410675.1 of Oreotragus oreotragus. Classification (NCBI taxonomy): domain Eukaryota; kingdom Metazoa; phylum Chordata; class Mammalia; order Artiodactyla; family Bovidae; genus Oreotragus; species Oreotragus oreotragus. The sequence goes on from SJYX01011109.1 coordinate 1,361,416, forward strand.
CTTGGGGACCCCTCTGCTTTGGCTGGCGGTGCCAATCCAACTCAGCACCATGGACCGTTCCCCTGTACAGAGTTCTCCAGAAACAGCTGTGTGATGGGGCTGAAGGTCCCCGAGGCCCATGCACAGCTGTGTGAGGGACACGGGTACTGGATCACCAACATGGACCACAGGGAGGATCCTTTCTCTCCAGGCGCCTCGCGGTCCCGGGCAGGAAAGAGCCCGCTGGTGTTCAGCTCGTGTGTCCATCTCAGGGTGTCCCAGTCGTGTCCCAGTCCCATCTGCTATCTGGACAGATCCCTCTCGGTCCCTGTGGAGCCGCCTCAGCTTGCTGGCCCCAAGAGGCACAGATCCGTCCTGTCCCTCAATCTGAGCTGCAGTTCACACAGGCTGACACCAGATGGAGTAGACGACACAGAGAACCGAGAGCCTGGAAGCAGAGCCCTGAAGCCCGAGCTCCGGGAGGGAGACCAGGACCTCTTTGGCCCACGCTGGAACCCGGGTTTGCAAGGAAGTTTCTTGAAGGAAAACCCATCACTGGGGCAGATGCGTTTCGGGACCTTGGAGGCTGGCAGGGGTCCTTGGAGAGGTTCTCCTCCTTCGGAAAATGCAGAGGCGGGAGCTAACCAGATCACCATGAGAAAAGGGGAGGAGGACCAGGCGACGCGTCGTCCCACCCGTGGCCACAATCAGGCCAACCAACTGTCCATTCACATCCCGGGCTGGAGTTACACAGCAGGTGAGTGACGCGCCCATCCTCCCTGCCACCAAGGGCAGACCCCTCCCCACTTCAGGTAATTGGTGTAATTGCCAAGGTGCTTAGTGAGTTTCTTCTAAGTCAGTTACTCCAAGAAGCAGTTCTCAGTAGTGGCTTCATCTGTTCCACTCAGAGCTGACTGTAGCTCCATTATCGATGTCTGATTGCATCGATGTTCTTAGATGATGCTTCTGTAAATTATGAAAGGTCTTCCCATAAACTTGTTTCCATCAGTAGCTCCAGACCATATGTAATGAGTAGGAAACTCACCCCAAGTGAAGTTCATTTAGGCCCTTGTCGTTCCAGGGTAGGATGAGAAGAACCAAGGGCCATCTACTCCCAGATGTCTTATCCCTCTGCTCTGAACATCTGCATGTCTGGAAGTGTCCAGGCTTCTGTGCTGTTTACTTTTCAACTGGGTCATTTATATTGATGGTTTGGCCTTAGAAACCTGGGCCATCATGGAGTATATATGTGAGAGTGTGAGTGTCTGTATGTGAGTGTGGATAGCAATTATGGGATGTTTACAAAAAGAGGCAAAATGGGGACTCTCCATACCAAACAGCAAAAGCAGCAGTTTTCTGTTCCCTTAGTTACGTTTTCTGGGGGCACACTGGCCGGGATGTTTGCCTTTCTGCCATTGCCCAGGGCCAGGCAGAGTTCCTAGGGTCAGCTGTGCCCATCACCTTTCTAGGGAGATTGGAGTTGGAGGGGGCCTTAATCAGTGGTCAGATTTCTTTCCTTCCCTGTGTATATTTCTGTGAGAAACTCTGGTTTATGAATTAGTGACTTACCACTTGGGGGAAATATTTAAAGATAATACTAGTAAAATTGAGTAAAATCCATATGCAGCATATGCATAATAATTTTATGGTACAATTTTTGCCCATTAAAAGCTTTATTAATTAATAAAAATGACTGTAACACATTTTAAAGCTATAATGTGTGTAGAAATGTTAAATGATGTAATTAATTTTAACAAGTGTATATATATATATTGAATGCTCAGAGAATTTTAAGGCGATTTGACATGGCTTTCAGAACTGATGAGACTGTTGAATGCCTCGGAGCCTGGCAGACTTATTGCAACTAGGAAAATGTAAGCAGTCATCAGTGTTGCAAAGCTGGGCCTCACTTTGGTTTTTAAAAGACATTTCTCAAGCCAGCCATTTCTTCTTCCCTGTTGATGAAGATTCTGGAAATATATGGCCTGTACTGTTGCACGCTTCCCTGTTGAAGCATACCCTAGTCTCTGTGCAGTGTCTCATGCTATGAAATAATAATTGAGATTTACAGCACTTTCAACAAAAGAGTCTTAAAAATCACTAGAGCCAGGACTCAAACATTTATCTCAGAGGAGCATGAACAAAGAAAATCCCCCATCTTATTCTTGACTTCGGCGCAGAGAAGATTTTTGCTTGTGACTTTGTGAGATGACTGCTCCTGAAACTGGCTTTCTTAAGCAAAAAGCATGAGTTAATTTTTACCTCCCCTGAGCTGACCTCCCTCAGAATAGTTCTAGTCCCGATGAGGCAGGTGTGAAGCGTTTGAAAGGCTCTAAACCGCCTGGCCCTGCTCTACCGTTTGAGGAAGGAGAAGCTCACGGAGGCCAGATCCACTTTCTTAAAGTTGCTCATCTGTTATTTTGCAGCACACGGAACATGGAGAAGCCACAGTAACTCTCTGAACCTGTTTCCTCGTCTGGGTAACTACAGAAGGGGCTGGATTTGGTATTCTTGAAGCTTCCCTTAAGCTTTAACGAATTCTGCTCTTTTTGAGATGAAATCTATAGGGGAAAGAGGTTCCATGTGACTCTGGGCCCTCAGTCATAAAGTTCAAAGTTATAGAACCTTGGGCTCACTGGGACACATGTGTTGACGTGTATAAATGCACACACGTACACACACACACCCATGCACGCACACACAAACACATATCCTCCTAGTGTTGTGCTCTCTCACTCAGAAACTCATTTGCAGTGGGATGCATTTCTTCCCAGTGACAAGAAAGCACTTCTTGTCCATGTTATAGGATTCTTGCCTGAAATGTATACTCAGCTCATCACGAACTCTTAACTACCACAGTCTGGCCTAGCGCAGTCAACACAAGTCTGCAAGGGTGAGCTCTCTGACCTTCAGTCTTGACAAAGCTTTTTAACCTTAATGCGTGTACTTGCCAACAGTGGTGATGCTCATTAAAACGCGAAGGAACTGTTTGTGTTTTTTTCATTTGAAACTGGAATCTTATCTGAGGCGTTCTTGACAGCCTCCTGTGGCTACACGTGGTATTAGTGGTCTTCGTACTTCTAGGTGAAGTATGGTTCACCTGTGGCTCATCAGAAGACTGATTCTTTGTTTCTGAAGGATTCCAAAATATCAAATAAGCAGCAAACTCACTGGTCGACTAGCATTCTGCTGCAGGAAGGTGCAGCCCTGGAGATTCGGCACAAATGGAGGCAAAGCAATTTCAGCTCTAGTTATTAGGTCATCAGACAGACAGTCCTATAAATTGTATTCTTGAAAGAGCCTCCAGGACACACACCCAGAAAGATTACTAAGATTAGGGAAAATGAGATGCTATCAAGTGCTTTGTGCAATGCAGATTGGCTGTGTCTGCCAGGACATGCATTTTTAACAGACCCTGGGGGTACTTGTTCTTTTTTCAGAGGCTGAGGGCTTGGGAACGGGTTCCCTCTTTATTCATTTCCTCAGGTCCTGTAAGTTTTTTACTTCTCCACTGTTAGAAGCATCCTGCTGGCACCTGGTGGGTGGGCATTCAACAAATCCCGGCATCTACTGGTAGAGAAGAATTTCACCATCACCACCATCCCACCATCACCATCCCATCACTACCTACAACACACACTGTGGAAATCCTAGAGGCTAAGCCCTGGGCTACATGCATCGTATTCATTACTTTGAATCACTCAAATCCTTCTATAAAGAGGATATCATCATTCCTATTTTGCAGAAAAGACAGACAAGGCTTGAATGTTAAATAACTTACCCGAGCCCACCTGGCCAGGAGGTGCCAGAGCTGAGCTCAGTCCTGTGGGTTTGGCTCCGGCTGTGCCCTCCTCAGTGAGAGCACAGGATAGATCAAGTTAGGAAGGTGGGGACGCTCTCAGTGGTGGCCCACTGTCCAGGGTGATGCTCAAACACTGCTCCTGGGTGTATAAATAAGACCAGCATTTGGTGCCGAGTTACCCTGGTAGAATCTGTTAGGAATAAGCAGCACATTTAATTTCTAGCCAAATGTAACAAGCCCTGTCATTGACACAGTTAAAACTTACTGGCTCAGACATCCTTCCTAGCCTGAGATCTGTTCTCCTGGTGTTCTGTGGGGCATCCAGGTTGACCTGGATGTCTCTCTCTACAGTGGGTGCTGCATGCCTAAGCCAGTATTGAGTTCCATACGTTACTTATTGCCAGTTTCATTTCCCATCCGTGGTCTAGATCTGGAGCTTTCTGCTGTTCCCAAGACACCCAAGTAGATGAGCCAGAACCCCCTGGTTCTATGTTGCTGCTTGTGGAGAAGACCCTGTTGAGTGGATACTGTCTGCCAACATGCTGGCGTGTTCTAGGTGGATCCTGACCTTCTAGGTGGATCCCGACATTCTAGGTGGACGTGCCGTCTTAGAATGGCTGTGGTGGCGTTGGCCTGAGAGTCCTCGGTTTGCATTTAGTCAGAAGACTGAGAAACACAGCATCCCTTCTGAGACCCGCAGGCACTAGTGGCCAAAGCTGGGAATGACTGGAGAGGGAGGAACCCCTTCCAGGTCACGGAAGGAGAGCTGTGTCTACTGGCGTTCTGATGCGGTGATCGAATGCATATGCAGCAGTGAGGTTTATCTCATGAAGAAGCCACTCCCACCATTCAAGGGGAGGCTGCACGACACTGTGTATCCATGCCAGGCCTGCCAGAGACGCCTGCATCACACTCGGCTCTCAAGCCCGTGAAGACTTCTTGCTAGAAATGCCAGGAGACGTTTGAGGAGGAGCCCTTGTTTTACAACTGTGCTTTTTTCTTAAATGATCTAGAACTGGGGTTGGCAAACCTTTTCTTTCTTTCTTTTTGGAAAGGGCCAGGTAGCAAGTATAGGCTTTGCCGCTCATGTGGTCTCCATAGCAACTACTCAGCTCTGCCATCATAGGATGAAAGCAGCTTCAGACAATGTGTAAATAAATAAGCATGACTCTGTTCCAATAAAACTTTATTGACAAAAGCTAGCAGTGGGCCAGATTTGACTTGCCAGCCATAATTTGCCTGCTCCTTATTGTCTATTCTCCAAGACAAAGTTTACCCTGTTGGCCATTATTCCATGTTGGAGTCTGTGGAAATCCAGCTCTCTCTGAGATGGTCGTGAATGGGCGTTACTTGCTAGGTGCTCTTGGAGTGGCACTCACAGATGGGGTTGTTGACGGGCTTAGAATATGAATGTTCTGTGATACAGTCAGAATGAAAGCCTCAGAGGGCTCTGAACTTGGGGTGGCCTTTCAGAGTTACTCGGGGGGCAAGGGGACAGGGTCTCAGTCCTAGAAAGGGTATTGACCTTTGGTGAGCCTTCCGGTTGCCGTAGTTACACTGAACTTATGAGAACTGTCTTTCTGCAGGACCCCAGCAGCAGTGGGGGACTACATCCTTCATCCCAGAGGAGAGGATCTGAGTGCATCCCAGCTGGCCTGTCCGAAGTTTAATCATTCTCTCCTCTCTGTGACCTCATAATTCTCTAAAACAACTCGAGGATCTTTCAGGGCTGGACCTGGGGCAGTGAGGGTTGGGGAGTGGGGTATGGATCTTAGCACCTGTTTGAAGAAATCCTTCTTTCCCACCCTGGACCATTTTCGTTTGGGTTTTTCTTTCTCTTTTTTTTTTTTTTTTGGGCTGTTTTTTTATAGGACCTCCAAAAAACCTAAGCCCTTTGGGTTACTCAAGCAGATCTGCTCTTCACTGCCCCACTCCCGAGAGGCACTTGCTTCTCATTTTGCCTTCTCTGCCTTCTCCCTGCTGTTCCCTTTGCTTAGGAAAGCCCTCTTTCTCTCGTCACTGATGCTGATTTCCCCAAAACCTTTCTTGGAATGTTTTCTTGGGGTGTAGCTTCCATTTGGGAAAGCTCTCACTCTTCCTAACTGATCCTACTACTGACATTCACTCAACAAACGTATACTGAACAGTGGAGCTGACAGCAGTGACTTGGGCACAGGGTGGCAGCGGTGCTGAGAAGCGGTCAGGTTCAGGGGCTGTTGTGCCAAGGATGGGATGGGAGGGCAGTGCCCTCAGTGGCCAGAAGTGCCCACAGGATGCATCTAACCCTCTGCAGAGTCCTGAGGCTCCTCGCCTCTCAGAGCTTCTCAACCAGAGGGCGAGCCTCGCACCCCACTGCCCAGCGCCTGGCCAGCACTCACACGGGGACCGCATGCCCTCCTGCCATGGTGGGGGGTGGCCGAGGACCAGGTGCGCGATCTTAGGACGGTGCCTGCTTGCTGGGAAGCAGTAAGAGGAGACTTGAGAAGAATGAGATTTCGCATTTTGGGTAATCGTTCATAGCAAGAGCAGCTAGGGAGCCTTAGGTTCCGCTGACAAACGGAGGATGAAACGGGCCCCCTGGTGTGCAGCAACAGCTGAGAGCAGGACGAGGAAACCTCAGCCCGGGGACTGAACCAGCCCTCAGCCTGTCCTTGTAAATCAGGTTTCACTGGGACTTTGTTGCTTGCTCTCTAAGTCTCTGCACGCCAGGCTTTTCTGTCCTTCCCTATCTCCTGGCCTTTGCTGAGATTCATGTCCTTTGAGTCGGAGATGCTGTCTTACCATCTCCTCCTCTGCCGCCCCTGCCTTTTTCTTTTGCCTTCAACCTTTACCAGGATCCGAGTCTTTTCCAACGAGTCAGCTCTTCACATCAGGTGGCCAAAGTATTGGCGCTTCAGCATCAGCCCTTCCAACAGGTATTCAGGTTGATTTCCTTTAGGAGGGACTGGTTTGATCCCCTTGCTGTATGAGGGGGGTCTTCTCCAGCACCACTGGGACACAGCCGTGGCTGCCCCTTCACGCTCTGGCCTGTGGCTGCGTTGCACCGCCTGGTGGTGGTGGGTGGCTGGGACAGAGACTGACCCACAAAGCTCGCGGTATTTACCACTGCGTCTTTACAGAAAAGGTGCGCCAGCCCCTCTCAAGGGCGCGCTCCGGTGACTGTGGGCAGGTCTCCTCCCCCCAGGGTCTCTGTGTCTTTATCTTTCCTAGGATGTGAACTTATGCATCCTCCTGGCTCTGGTTTTCTGTCACAGTAGCTGTTCAGACACGTCTGGTTGTTGGGCTGGAGAGATACTCAGGGTCAAAGGGCAAAGCTCTCTCCTGGTGACCTCGCTTACTCTGGGGTCTCCTCTGCCTCTCTCACCTGTCCCTGTCTGGCTTCCTCTGATTCTTTCCTCCCCCTCCCCAGAGGTATGTCCCCGCTGAGGCTCATCTTTGGTACGCAGCTCTCCTGCCTCTGTACACATCAGCAGCAAAATTAGGTACTTGCATGCCACCCCCCACCCCGTCCTTGAAAAGTGGCTGGGATGTGTGTCCAGCCCTGGCACCTCCTGGCGGTGCCAGACCAGACCCCTGTCTAGACAACTTTCCCTCCCTCCCGTGGGGGCCATGGGCAAGCCTTCCGTTCCACAGAGCAGACAGGAAACCCAGACATGGTCAGCTCACCACGCAGGTTACACTCTGCTGGGGACACAGACATCCAATGATACCCCTAAATATGTATGTCATCATAGATTGTGGTCGGTGAGGAGAGGACCGTGAGAGAGTAACAAGGGAGGTTTCCTTTAGAAGAGGGGACTCCCCAAGATGATCTTTCTGAGGAAGGGGCTTCTTTATTTTTACAATTTTGTTGGAGAATTGTTGATTGCAGTGTCGTGTTAGCTTCAGGTGTACAGCAAAGTGATTCAGTTATACGTACGCATTCATTCTGCCCTTTGCAGATGGTTTTCCCATATTTATTACGGAGTATTGAGTAGAGTTCCCTGTGCTCTACGGGAGGTCCCCAGTGGTTACCTGTTTTATATGCAGGAGTGTGTGTATGTGGTTCTTTTTCTAATAAAGGTTTTTGATGTGGATCATTTTGAAAGACTTGATTGAATTTGTTCCGATACTGCTTGTTTCAAGTTTTGGTTTTCTGGTATGTGGGACCTTGTCTCCTGCGAAAGTGAAAGTGAAGTCGTGTCCGACTCTCTGCGACCCCGTGAGGGATCAAACCCTCACCCCTGGCACTGAAAGGCCAAGTCTTAACCCCTGGACTACCACGGAAGTCCCTGTATGTGATTCTTGAGAAGCATCTGCATGAGGGACGGGCAGTGAGGATGCTTCTAGGCAGAGATGAGCTTGGCATCTTTGAGATGCTGAGAAGGCCAGTGTGTCTGCAGCATAGCAAGCAGGCCCACGAGGTTGAAGCTCGAGGCTGAAGAAGGAAGCTCGTGAAATGGTTCGGATTGGGGTTTTGAGACCAGAATAAGGATGGACAATTTTATCCTAACAGCAGTGAGATGTAGTGATATGGTGTACGCTTTAAGACGATCACCTTTACCTTTTGGAAGGTGAGGGATAAAGGTGGTGAGGTCATTGCAATGGAGTAGACGAGAGTCGTATGGGAGGATGGAGGCTGGGGAAAGAGTCTGATGGTGGAATTCACAAATCTTGAGTATTGATGTGTCAGAAGGGGGATGGGAGTGGCAAGGATGACATCTGACTTCCCAGCTTGGGCACTGGGAGATTTGGGGGCTTTTAAAAAAGACTTTGTGTTTTCGAGCAGTTCTGGGTTCACAGCCAAATTGAGAGGAAGGTGCAGAGATCCCCCCCTCCATTCACAGCCTCCCCTGCTCTGAACATCCACCAGCAGAGTGATGTATTTGCTACAACTGATGAGCCTAACTGATGCATCATTGCCACCCAAAGTCCATGGTTTATTAGGGTTCACTCCTGGTGTGGCCCTCCGATGAGTTTGGAAAAAAATGTATAATGACATGGATCATATAGAACAGCCTCACTGCCCCCAAATCCTCTGTGTCCCTGTATTCATCCTTCCCCACCCAAAGTCTGGCAACCAGTGACCCTTTTACTGACTCCATAATTTTGCCCTTTCCAAAATGTCATATATTTGGAATCATCCTATATGCAGCCTTTTCAAATTGGCTTCTTTCACTTATTAATAGGCACTTAAAACCCCTCCATGTCTTTCCGTTGTGTGAAAGCTCATTTCATTTGAAGTATGAATAATATTCCATTGTCTGGATGGACCACATTTTATTAATCTATTGACCTAAACAAGGACATCTTGATTGCTTCCAAGTTTTTGGCAATTACGAATGAAGCTGCTATAAACATCCATGTGTAGTTTTTTTGTGTAGACATAAGTTTTCAACTCCTTTGGGAAATACCAAGAAACATGATTGCCAGATCATATGGTAAGAGAATATCTGGTTTTGTAAGAACCTGCCAAACTGTCTTCCAAAGTGGCTGCACCATTTTGCATTCTCACCAGTAATGAATGAGAGTTCTGGTAACTCTGTATCCTTGCCAGCATTTGGTGGTGGCAGTGTTCTGGACTGTGACTGTTCTAATAGTTGCATGGTGTACCTTCTTGTTTTTGTAATTTGCCAATCCCTCGTAATGTATGACGGGCATCTTTCCATATGCTTATTTTCCATCTGTGTGTCTTCTTTGATGATGTGTCTATAAAAAGTTTTGGTCTTTTTTTTTTTTTAATTTGAGTTGTTTGCTTTCTGACAGTTAAATTTTAAGAGTTCTTCACATATGTTGAATAACAGGGGAGAAGCTTGTTATCCAGATGGAGAGAATGTGAGGAGAGGTGTAGGAGATCCCAGGTACCATGAGGACAGGTTATGTCTAAAGTGTCAGGGGAACATGCAGGTACAAGCTGCAAGTTGAAAGTTAGACCCAGGAATCCAGAGCCAAAAACAGTGTTCCAGGATAGAGTTATAGTTTGGGGGGTGTTCTCCCTAGAGTTGATGTTCTATGCCACAGCAGTGTTTGAGAGCATCTAGGAAAAGAGAAGGATAGGAGGCAACAGGGATCTGGGCATGCTAAGGTGTAAAGGTCTGGCAAGAGCTGCCGTTTCAACTCCACACTAGTACGACAATCACCAAGGCCCCTCTCTTATTTCTGTGGTCTTGCGGTGTGTCCTGCGCTGTTCCAGATACTTCTTGGGTTTTAATCTAGTTACTCCTCCCTGAAAGTTTGTAGGAAAGGTACACCAATTACCTTCATTTTCCAGGAATGCACAGCTACCTGGGTGGGGGCGCTCATGCCTCTGGCTGTGTTCCGTGGCCTTCGGATGGCATGTCCCAGACCACTGTGGCCACTTTTCTGCTCAGATTTCCTCGTGCTCTTGGTAAGGGTCCCCTTCCCTCCTGGCTCCCAGGCTTACGAGTTAGTGCCAGCTTTGCTTCCTCCCTCTTCTTGCTTCCACATTAAAAAGAAGTGGAAAGTAGAAAGTCTCTGATGCCCATCCCTTTTTCTCCATGGCCACAGCCACTCTCCTCACTCAAACCTTTATTCTCTTCATGAAATTTCTGTGCACCAGGAGATTTATTTTCCTGAGTGTAATACATTATAGGCAACTATGAATAACAAAGAGCAAAATAAAAAGCTCGGTGCCCTTAAGTAATCACGCTTCACATTTTGGTGTCTTGCCTTCCATTCTCTTTCTATGCATGTCTGTTTTTTGCTCACAAATGGCTGAGATCCTGCTGCATATGTGATTTCCCTCTGGGTCTCTGCCACTCAATGCTGTATCATAAATTTTCCCTGATATTAGCAGGACTTTATGAAGATAGCTTTCATTGACTATGCAGTGATGTGCTTTATGGATATATCGTAGTTTAACTAATTCTTCATTGCTGGCCCTTAGGCTAGTTACTCGTTTTTCACTTTTTGGAGTAATACTGATGTGAACACTGGGCTTATAAGGCTTTCTGTGTGCTGAGTTATTTTCCTTCGAAAAAAATACCCTTGAAATGGAATGTCTATCAGAGAGTATCAGCCCTTTTAAGGTACTTGACCCATATGCCAATTTAGACTCCAAGAGAAGCCTAGGTGAGTGCCCTTCTGTACATGCTTGGCCAAGATTAGGTATTAATTTGCAAATTCTCCCGAATTTCCAAATGAAAAAATGCTGCTCTGTTGAGATTTGGGCTGGTGTTTCCATGGTCGCTAGTAAGAGGGAACATTTTGCCTCGTGGTTCCTGCTTCTCACCGTGACCTTGACCATAGCTGACTCAGTGCCCCCCACCCCAGTGTTGCCTTCCATCTCTCCTCCTTGGCATCATCAGCATTTGGGGCCAGATAATTCTCTGTTGTTGGGGCTGTCTGTGCACTGCAGGATGTTTAACAGCATCCCTAGCCTTACCCACGAGATGCCAATAGACAACCCCCCTCCCCGGCCCGCTCAGTGGTGACAAGCACAGATGTCTCCAGAATGTATTTGGGTTGGGGGAGAAATGACAGAATCATCCTTGGTGAAGAACCCCAAACCCTGCTCTGTGTGCAGCCTCCCTATAGCCCACCGGTACTGGGGACCACCTGCTTAGCAGTCCTCATGGCTCAGCAGATCGTGACATAGCCTCAGGGCATCTTCCCAGTTCCGGCTCTTCAAGGCTCAACTCCCAAGAATTCAGTTGCCTTTTAATGTCGTGTATTTGCTGTGTCTTGGGGGCCATTTTTCTTCTTCTAGACAGTACTGTCCTGGAGGTCAGACTCCAAGTCCGAGTTAGTGGCAGTGAGCCCTCCATACCCAGCAGTGAGCCCTGGAGCCAGCACACGTGCTCAGGACCTGGGTGCTGGGCAGAGGACAGGCCGTTCTGCTGGCCCAGCAAGGCCTTGCGGATGTCAGGGGCACTTAAAAGCTTGCCGCCTTTTCTTCTTGACCGCCTCTCCCTGTGACCACATCCAAAACCTCTCTGGCCAGGAAAGGGTGGCGAGCCACGTAAGATTCACTGTCCAGAGGTAGGTGGTGAACGGAAAGTGAAAGCCTTCCTGCTTTGTTTTAAAAGGTAGGGAGAAAAGTCTCAAAAATATTGTCTCTCTCCAAGAACTTAGTAAGAATAATCAAATTTTGTTCAAGGAAGAACTTTATTATCCTTCAGATGGTCAAAGGTAAAAAAAAAAAACAGAAAATGCATGAACAATATTAAAAATATTGTGAAGTTTTTTTGGGGTGGGGGTTTATTTCTATCTATTACTTTGGTAAGGCTTGGTGAGACTTTCCCTATAATCTGACATTCAGAACGTTCCCCAGAGTCTGTCTGGTCTCTAAAGTTTGCTCATGTCAGCCACCCAAGCTGTCTCTATGGAGAAAAAGGGTGTGTGTGTGTGTCTGTGTGTGTTTTCCTTCTTTCTGAGTAACCCCCTCAATTATACGAATGGGTTGTGTCCCATGTTGCTTAGTAAATGCTCACTCTCATGGGCCCCTTGCTCGGGTTTGCCTGAGATAGATTAGGAGAAAAGGATTCGAGTCCATGTGTGCACACTAAGTCACTGGAGTTGTGTCCACTGCGACGCTATGGACTGGAGCCCACCAGGATCCTTGGTCCAGGGATCCTCCAAGCAAGAATGCTGGAGTGGGTTGCCATCCCCTCCTCCAGGAGATATTCCAGACCCAGGGGTCAAACCACATCTCTTAGTCTCCTGCATTGGCAGGCGGGTTCTTTACCATGAGGGCCACCTGGGAAGCCCCAAGGCCCACAGCCGACTGATAGGATAATGGTCTGCTCTTTGAAATAGAAATCTGCATATCAACCCTCTCTACATGGTTGAGAAACAGTGATAGGGTCACCTGGCAGAAGCCCCGTGATTTGGAAATGAGACCCATCTGAGTTTCTTTCGGTTGGTTTCTGGCCTTGCATCCTCCGTGAGGCCATTTACCTGAAGAGCCCTGGGCTGTGTGGTGGACGGTGGGAACTCAGTACACTTCATTATCATCACCAGGCTTTGTTATCATCTGGGCTCTCTGCAGGAAATCAGCTGAGACATGGTCTTGGAAAGAGGACGTGGTCACAACATTCTGTAAGGAAAAGCATTCCAGATATAGATCACCCTGGGAACAACCAGGGGAATACAAGAAATAGGTGGTATGAAACCTTTGGGGTCTGTTCAACTGATAAATGACTCTGATGAAAGGTAGAGGCTTATCCATGGTTTGAGTATTGATGGACCATATTTAGGTGATTTCGTTCAGACAGCCTGTGTAGAGAGTGAACAAATGACTTCGAGGTCCTGCAGCATCCTGTCGTGGACCTGCATAAATATATGTGCATATACCAAGTGACCTGCCTCAGTTCAGAAATGGTAGCAAAGGAGCTGTGGAAAGTGGAGCGTCAGAGCCCGGGCGGCAGAGTTTGGGAGAAGTGGTCCAAAAAATACACTGAGCCCCACAGGGCGGTGCGTTTGGGAGCTAGAGCTGAGCGAGGCCTCAGGGAGAATTTGTGACGATGTAACAGGCTGTGGCAAAGCCTGTTCTGATTTTCTCGGCCACAAGATCTGTCTCGGCTGTTGGCACTGCTGGTCACACCGTGGTGTCTCTCCAGGTCTAAAACCAGCCGTGAGAATACACCTTAGAAAAAGGTGTACATTTCAACTCCATTGCTTTTGTAAAGTTTTTGCCCCCCCTTATAGAAAACATAAAAAAGTGTGTCCATTGTAAAAATTAAAATGTTGATAAGCAAAAGGAGGAAAGTGAAAACCAACCATACCACTACCCTTGGATAAACATCACTGTTAATATTTTAGTCGGATCATCTCATCTATGCAACAGACTTTTTAAAAAATATTTTTCTTTCCTTTTCTTAACAGAGGATCAGGCAAAACATCATTTTAGAGGTTGCTTTTTCTCAGCAATTGACTGTCAAGTTTCCTTTCATGTCCTACATATTCCTCTATTAATCATTTAATAGCTGCCAAGGCTTCTGTTGTAAGGATTTACCTAAGCAATTTTTTGAAAAATCTTCCGAGTGTTGTCATTTTTGCCTGTTATAACAGTGTGTTGATAAATGTCCTTGTAGAGAAATTTTTGTGGGCATTTCATGTGATTTCTTTGAGTCAGAGTCCTAGAATTTCTCAGTCAAAGGAAAGGCACAATTCTAAGGCTTTTTAATACTGATTTCCAAATGATACTCTGTAACAGCTGTATCAAGCTACACTATCAGTACCTAAATAGTGGCTGCCTTGAAAATCTGCAGGCATTGGGTATTAACATTACAAAACTTTCATGTGATTTTGACAAGTGAAAAAATAATATTTATGATATATATATATTAATTTCTCAGGTGGTGCTAGTGGTAAAGAACCTTCCTGTCAATGCAGGAGACGTAAGAAATATGGGTTTGATCCCTGGGTCGGGAAGATCCCCTGGAGGAGGGCATGGCAACCCACTCCAGTATTCTTGTCTGGAGAATCCCATNATATATATATATTAATTTCTCAGGTGGTGCTAGTGGTAAAGAACCTTCCTGTCAATGCAGGAGACGTAAGAAATATGGGTTTGATCCCTGGGTCGGGAAGATCCCCTGGAGGAGGGCATGGCAACCCACTCCAGTATTCTTGTCTGGAGAATCCCATGGACAGAGGCGCCTGGGGGGCTGCAGTCCATGGGGCCACAAAGAGTCGGACATGACTGAAGTGACTTAGCATGCATATTAATTTGTTTTTTTTTAATGGAGATGTTAAACTTTCTCATGTGCTTGTTACACATCCATGTTTCTTCTTCTGTAAATTTCCTCTGTGTTTTCTTTGGTTATTTTTTTCTTCAGCCTTTTTTTCTTTTGAATCTTTATGTTAACTATATCCTTTGTATTTACATTTTAATGTTTATCATTGCTTTTTAAACTTTGGATTTTGAAATAATTTTAGGTTATCAGAGTTCCAAAGAGTACAAAGAGTGCCTGTGTATCCTGTACATACAGCTTCTCCTTACAATCACTGGACTCTATCTAAGCCAGAGTTGCTCAGCCTCGGCACTGCTGACATCTTGGGCTGGATGATGCTTGGTTGCAGAGGGCTATCTTGTGTGCTGAAGGATATTTAGCAGCGTCCCTGGCCTCTGCCCATGAGATGCTAGTTTACAAAGGCTCCCTAGTTTACAAACAAAAACGTCTCCAGACATTGCTAAATGTTCCCTGGGGAGCAAAATCACTCGCATTTTGAGAATCGCTGAACTAAGCAATTCGTATTGCCACAGTGTTATTAACTAAACTACAGACTTTCTTCAGGTTTCACCAGTTTTTCCACTAATGTCCTTTTTCTGTTCCAGGACCCCATCCAGGACACCACGTTGCATTTAGTCATCATGTCTGTTTATGGTAATTTTTGACATTCAGATGTTTTTGTCTTCTTAATCTCTTCCCTTTTGTTCTCACTGACAGGGTTACAATGGCCTTTTCTAGGCCATTTCTCTCTAGCTCCTTTATTTAAATCTGTAATCCCTCTGAATGTATTTTCTCAGATGGGGTAAGGTTGGGATCTATTTTTCATAAATGGTTTGCCAGTTGTCTGTGGCTGTTGATGGAATAAGCCTTTATTTCTTTCCTGGTTGGAAATGCCAATCATTTATAGAATTTGGGTTTTATATAAGGATTTTCCTGACTTATGCAGTTGTTTTCTTCTAGAAATTTCCATGCCACTTGAATATTATACGACTTTCAAAAGCCATCCTACTAGCATCTGTGGATTTGAGCGATGGAGGATCTTTCAGATGCTCCTAAATTAGAATGTTAGCATTTCCTGTATTGCGTTACTGCAGAATTCAGTCAGTGAGACACTCCGACTACCATTATACTTTTTTTCAAATTTTAATTTTATATTTTAAAAATGCCCTCTCAATCTAATCCTACATTCTGCTTTTAAAATTTTGATTAGCTGTATTGAGCTATAATAGCTACATTGAGGTATAATTTACATAAAGTGTAAGCATTTAACATATATGTCCATGTAATCAATACCACATTGATATGCAGAATATTTCTCTCACCTCAGAGAAACATTTGACTCCTTTTCAGTCAACTTACTTGCTACCCCAGCTTCAAGAAATCACAGATTATTTTTTTCTGTTGTTATCCTAGAGTTTATATAAATTAAGGCAACTTGGATTTTCTTTGTATAAGATTTCTTTCACTCAGACTAATGCCTTTGAAATTCTTTCATGTCACTGTAAATATCTCTAATTTCTCTCTTCAGTATTTTGTAGTTTTTATTATAAAGATCTTTCACATATTTTGTTGAATGTATCCTTATTTATTTCATGTTCTGAATGCTACTATAAATGCATCACACTGGTTTTTTTACAAATTTAATTTACAACATTTTTTAGTTACACATAATTGATATCTGCATAGTGACCTCAAATGCTGCTGCTGCTAAATCACTTCAGTTGTGTCCAACTCTGTGCGACCCCATAGACAGCAGCCCACCAGGCTCCCCCGTCCCTGGGATCCTCCAGGCAAGAACACTGGAGTGGGTTGCCATTTCCTTCTCCAACGCATGAAAGTGAAAAGTGAAAGTGAAGTCGTTCAGTCTTGTCTGACCCTCAGTGACCCCATGGACTTCAGCCTTCTAGGCTCCTCCGTCCATGGGATTTTCCAGGCTGCATCCTTGCTAAAAGCACTTAATAATTGTAATACTGTTTTTTTTGTAGATTCCTTAGGATTTTCTATGTGCATGATAATATTATGTATAAATAGAGTTTTACTTACTCTTTTTCCATCTTGACTCCTTTAGTTTCTTTTTTTCTTGGCTAATTGCACTAAGACACAGTAAAATGTTGAATAAAAATAGACGTGACGAAAGTGAGCATCTTTGACTATTTCCTGGTTTGCCGTGAGGACTGAATAGAGAAGATTTCATCTATCAGGTTGAGGACGTTTCCTTTTATTCCTAATTTATTCTCTTTCTTTCTTCACTCTGATAAATATATATATAATACATACATATATAATACATGTATCAGTTCAGTTCAGTCGCTCAGTCGTGTCTGACTCTTTGTGACCCCATGAATCGCAGCACACCAGGCCGCCCTGTCCATCACCAACTCCCGGAGTTCACTCAGACTCAAGTCCATCGAGTCGGTGATGCCATCCAGCCATCTCATCCTCTGTTGTCCCCTTCTCCTCCTGCCCCCAATCCCTCCCAGCATCACAGTCTTTTCCAATGAGTCAACTCTTCGCATGAGGTGGCCAAAGTACTGGAGTTTCAACTTTAGCATCATTCCTTCCAAAGAAATCCCAGGGCTGATCTCCTTCAGGATGGACTGGCTGGATCTCCTTGCAGTCCAAGGGACTCTCAAGAGTCTTCTCCAACACCACAGTTCAAACACATCAATTCTTCGGTGCTCAGCCTTCTTCACAGACCAACTCTCACATCCATACATGACCACAGGAAAGACCATAGCCTTGACTAGACGGACCTTAGTCGGCAAAGTAATGTCTCTGCTTTCGAATATGCTATCTAGGTTGGTCATAACTTTTCTTCCAATACATGCATAATACATGTATAAGTGTATAAAATATATATAATACAACACTCACCATTTTAATACTTTAGCTGTGTTCCGTTCCGTGACATTAAGTATATTCACTTTGTTTTGCAACTGTGACCCCCATTCATCCACAGACATATTTTCGTCTTGCAAAAATGAAGCTCCACATCCGTTAAACATCGATTATACCCCCTACTCCCAGTCCTCACCGTTCACTGTGTTTCTGTGAGTTTCCCTTGTATCAGTGGAATCGTAACATGTCTACCCTTTCGTGAGGCTTATTTCACTTAGCATCATGTCCTCAGGGTTCATCCATGTTGTCTCATGAGTCAGAATTTGAAACCTTATTGAGGCTGGATCATATTCCACTGTATGGATAATGCTGTATTTTGTTGATCCCATTCACCTCTTGATGGGTACGTGGGTTGCTTCCACATTTTGACTGATGTGAACAATGCTGCTACGAACATAGGTGTACAAAAGTCTGAGTTTCTGCTTTTGATTCTTCTGGGTATCTACGCAGAAGCAGATTTGCTGTTTAATTTTCTGAGGAACCGCCATACTGTTTTCTATAATGGTTGCACCTTTTATATTCTCGCGAGATGGACACCTTCTCCATATCCTTGCCAACACATTTTGTTTCGTTTTTCTGTGATAGTCATCCCAATAGGTGAAAAGTGGTATCTCACTGTGGTTTTGATTTGCGTTTCCCTAGTGATCTAGCAGTGTTGAACATCTTTTTATGTGCCTGTTGGCCATTCGTATATCTTTTTTGAAGAGGTGTCTTTTCAAATCCTTTGCCAGTTTTCGTGTTGGTGGTGTAGCGGTGAAGCGTAGCTGTCTTCCAGATCCTCTGCCAACTTTATATTCAGGATCTTCTGCTGTTTATTTCTACTTCTAAAGTGATAAAAGCTTTTTATCATGCATGGATGTTGAAACGGACATAATTTTAACATACCTGTTAGGATAATAATATAGTTTTTCTCCTTTTATTTTGTAAGTATGGGGAATTATATGGATTTTCATATGTCAAATTACCTGTGTATTTCTAGGTTAAACTCTATTTAGCCATGATGCACTATAATTTAAAAATAAATATATTGCTGAATTCTATTTGCTAATCTTTTAGGGAATTTTTTTTTCATTTATGCTCTTAAGGAATGTTGGCGTGCCATTTTCTTTTTCTGAAATGACTTTGGTTTTGATATCAGGAAAATACTAGCTTTATATAATAAACTGGTAACTGGGAAGTGTTCTCTATTTCTGAAAGAAATTTTGGGAGATGAACATTATTTCTTGAGTGGTTTGTAGAAATCAACAGTGAGGTCATTTTGGCTTGAGGTTTTCCTTGTGGGAGCACTTTAATTATGAATTCAGTCCCTTTAATTGCTCTCTGACTAGTCAGGGTTTCTGCGGCTTCTTGAGTCTGGTAATTTGTGTCTTTCAAGGAATTTACCAATTCATCAAGTTGTTGAAATTATTGCCATAATGTTGTTCATAATATCTTCTTGTTATCCTGGGATGTGCAGTGATGTGCCCACGTTTATTCCTGATACTGGGAATCTGTGTCTTTTTTCTTGATCAATCTGCGTGGTTAGTCACTCAGCTGTGTCCAACACTTTGTGACCCAATGAACTAGAACCCACAGGGTTCCCCTGTCCATGGGACTTCTCAGGCAAGAATCCTGGAATGGGCTGCTATATCCTTCTCCAAGGCATCTTCCTGACCCAGGGATCAAACCCACCTCTCCTGTGTCTCCTGCATTACAGGCAGATTTCTTTACACACTCAGCCATCAGGGAAGACTTGTTCAGTCTAGCTAGAGCTTTATTCATTTTATTGAATTTTTTCAAAGATCTAGGTTTTAACCGATTCATTTTTCTCTTATTTTTTGACTTTCTGTTACACTGATTCTGCTTTATTATTCCTATGTTTCTATTTGCTATCTCCTGAATGTCTTCCTTTTAATTTCTTAGCCTAAGGGGGAAGCTTAGATTAAATGCTCATATCAAATGTTTTTCTATAATCAGTTCAAGATAAAAATTTCCTTCCAGTTCTGATATGTAAGTTTTTTCATTCCATTCTGAATATTTTCTACATTTACTCCAGTATCATGTGTGCGTGTCCAGTCACTCCAGTCACGTCCAATTCTTTGCAACCATATGGACTGTCACTCACCAGGCTCCTCTGTCCATGGAATTCTCCAGGAAAGAATACTGGAGTTGGTTGCTGTGTCCTCTTTCAGGGGATCTTCCTGACCTAGGTATCGAACCCATGTCTCCTGCATTACAGGAGTATTCTTTACCGCTGAGCCACTGGGAAAGCCCATACTCCAGTATCACTTTGTTTTCATTGTAGCTTCATGATAAGCTTAATATCTGACAGAGAAAGATTGGATTATGACCATTATTGTTTTGTTTTTCTTTTTTGAAAAATCTTATTAGCTGCCTTATGTATTTATTTTAACTAGAAAATCTAGACCATTTATACTCATTTTGATTATTGATACATATGGGTTATTTATTTACATCATATTTTTTAGGTTTTCTGTCTTTTTAACAGCCTTGTATTGAATTAGTTTTTTTCTCATTCTATTGTTTTCTCTGCTATTTGGAAATTACGCAATTTATTTTGATCATTTCAGTTACCAGCTAGAAATTATAACATGTGAACCTAACAAAGCCAAGAGATGATGAGTATTTTTAATCATGCCCCAAACTGTTTATTCCCTTAGAGCACGTTAGCTGTCTGTGGTCCCAGGCAGACACATCCCTCTGTTCCATGCTTCGGTCCCGTCTTGTTTTGTTTCTGTGGCTCCTCCAAGCTGGATGTTACTTTCCTGAGATCGGTGCTTAGCTTTGCCTTATGCTGTCCACTTTTATGCTCGCCATTTCTTTGTGCGTGTGGATCTTTGCTGTTGACAGCAGTTTATCTTTCTAAAGTACATGTGTTAGGTGGTACATCTTCATGGTGATACATCCACAGTGAAGGGACTTTTGATGGTCAACTCTCCCAGGCGTGTTTGGGAGCTGGGAAAAGCGGAAATTCTAAAAACATCTTCTTTTTACTTTGTTCTTGAAAGAAGACTTTCCGTGGTATACAATTCTTCTAAAGTACATGTGTTAGGTGGTACATCTTCATGGTGATACATCCACAGTGAAGGGACTTTTGATGGTCAACTCTCCCAGGTGTGTTTGGGAGCTGGGAAAAGCGGAAATTCTAAAAACATCTTCTTTTTACTTTGTTCTTGAAAGAAGACTTTCCGTGGTATACAATTCTAACATTTACAATTATTTCCTCCAAGCCCTTTGAAAACGTCATCCGAGTGCCTTAAGCTTGGACTGTAACTTGGAGAAAGTAGCTGCAGGTCTAGCCGTCGCACCTGCCTTTCCTTTGAGCTGTTTTTAAGGTCTTCTCTTTCTGTTTGATGTTACACTTCATTATGATGTTTCTAGATGTGGGTTTTCTCTTTGGGTATTGTACTCCATAAATCTGGTGGTTCTTTTTCATAGTTGNTGCCTTTCCTTTGAGCTGTTTTTAAGGTCTTCTCTTTCTGTTTGATGTTACACTTCATTATGATGTTTCTAGATGTGGGTTTTCTCTTTGGGTATTGTACTCCATAAATCTGGTGGTTCTTTTTCATAGTTGTGGAGATGTCCCAGTCATGTCTGGATTTCCTCTCCTTCATTTCTTCCATTTTCTCCTTTCAATTCTGATCAGATTATTTCCCATGGTCTTATTCCATCCCCCTTCCTCATAGCCTGTCTTTCACACTTCCTATTTGTTGGACTCCTGACAACACATTCATGAAACTTTTTTAGGTTTGTATTCTACTTCTCTCATTGTGCTTTCAGCTCTACCTGTGTTCATCAGAGCTTTGAATCTCAGTTGCTGTATTTTTCACTTTTCGTTTCTTCAAAGTCACTCTTAAGTTTTGTAGTGTCTTGTTCTTCATAATTTTGATTAGCTCTTTTATTCCTTGAAACATGCCATGATTTCATGTCCTGTATCTGGTATTCCTCGTGTCTACAGTATCTGTAGATCTGATTCTATAATCTAGCTCATCTGCTGACCCATGTTTATGGTGACTGTTCCTAGGATGTGTTGTGATTTCTGATTCACATGTTAGTACATTGTTGCTGTGGACCTGAGCTCATGCTCACTGGGACTTTATCTGTGGACATTCTGAGTCCTAGGTGGAGGAGAGTTCCTCCAGAGACTTCCATGCCTTCTAAAGTGCACTCACATGACACTGCCTTTTCAGCCGTAGCTGCTCACACGAGATACGTTGTGTGCATCTGGCCCCGAGGCTGTGATTGTGAATGGAGCATCTATGCAGTGTCTAGTCCCACATTCTTGTTTCCTTCACTCTGTCTGTCCTCAGATCCAGAGCTCCAGATGACCAGCAACCAGCAGTTGCCTTTAGGGCAGCTGGATTCATTCCCCACCTGATCTCTGAAGCCTTCCTTTACTATTCTACAAGCTGAGCTATAGGGTAAATATGTATTTATGTTTGTGTCCAAGAGTTTTAGTTGTTTTTGGCTATGTATTTATGTAATATGGATATTATAGGAAACAAAAGATCTCATTCCTTTATTTTTTTCTAGTAGAATTTTGTTAAGTTGGTCATCCATAAATAATTTTAGGATTTTGGGGCAGGAGCTGCAATAATTAAATCTATAAATTAATGGTCATTATTGCAATACTAGTTTCCTATATTGAATGTCTCTTCATTTATACAAGTAGACTTAAATTATGTCTATTCTTGAAGTTTTATTGTTGTTGAATTTTTAAGCTTTTTCTAACATTATAGGTTTTATTTAGGTATGAATCAGAATGACCTGTTTTCTATGCTATTAAAACTTCTCTGTGAGCATATGAGATAACTGTCTAACATTCAGATCATGTGGTGACATAAATTTTTAAACAATTAACATTGCGCATTTAATTTCCTAATTTTCACCATGATACTTAATGTATGATACTTAATGATACTAATGTACAAATAATACTTAATGTATGTTTGGGTGTGTACAGTTTTGACCACACTGCTTGTATTCTCAAGCTGTGCTCCTAGAAGGAAAATCATTGGGTAAATGATTTAAATTATGAATTGAGTGTCTATGCAGTGTCTAAGTCCCACATTCTCAGGGGCCAGGTTTTGTCTCCTTCACTCTATTTGTCCTCAGATGAGAGCTCTAGATGACCTAGAGCTCACATTCCTAGAAGTAGAATCAGTGGGTAAATGACTTGAAATTCTCTGTGGCCTTTGATTCTATATTCCCAACTATTTACAAAAATGTTGCAGCAGTGTGTGCTGCCAGGGGCTTTGCAGGAGAGTGTCTGTCTGCTGATTTTCTCTCTAGAATTGAACACATAGATCCTTACCCTTTGCCTGTTTGATAGGTGAAAGTTTCTTCTCGACTGATTTCAAATTGCACGGCAGAAGTACGGTAGACTCTGAACTGAGCAGATCACCTGTATGCAGATTTTTTCGGTACTAACACTACAGTATTACACGGCCTGCTGTTGGTTGATTCTGCGAATGTGGAGCAGCTATATGGAGGGCTGACTGTAAAGTCACGAGATCTTGATGTCAGTGCCCCTAACGCCCTGTATTGCTCAAGGTCAACTGTATCTGCTTGTTTACTGGGCTGTGTGTATTTCCTGCCTTGGAGACTGGCTTCTGTTCCATCTTCCCTTCTGCTCTTTGAGTGGTAGGTTTTTCCCAGGAGTCTTTAATGCACTGTTTAATGTCAGTAGGGGCCTTGATGATTAGCCATCCCCATTTGGGCCTCTGCATCCTGGGCCCGAAGTCATTTTGGACTTCACTTGACATTCCCTCTACTGCATTCTGACTTTTCTTTGTCTTTTGAGAATTGAAGTTGTTATGACCACACAAAATAATGATGGATCTAGAGGGAACTGGCAGGCTTATGGAGAAACCTTACATGTAACTTTAACACATTTTGTTAAAGTTTTGCTGCAAATGCACGTGCTGTGCTCTGCATTATTGGTGATACAGGGAAGAGAAAAACAACTTTCTCTGTCCCAAGTTATACTGGCTAACGAGACGAGGGGAATGCAAAATGAGTCAGTCAGGCTGATGGTATAACCCACAATCTGCTGCGCCTGCAGAGTGAGAGGGGTTGGTCTCCAGTGAGTGAACTGGTGAAGCTCCAGGGAAAAGTTGACATTGGTCAGATGGAGCCCAGGAGAGGGACAGACGAGCAGAATATCTTGGAGAATGACAAACAGAATGTGTATGTGGATCCCTGGAGGTTGAAGGGTTGCAAACAGGATGTAGGGATGGAGAAGCAGTTCAGAACCCAGGGTGGAGAGCGTGTGTGTGCGTGCCTACATGCTAAGTCACTTCAGTCGTGTCCAGCTCTTTGCGACCCCATGAACTGTAGCCCACCAGGCTCCTCTGTCCATGAAATTCTCCAGGCAAGAATACTGGAGTGGGTTGTCATTTCCTTCTCTAGGGGATCTTCCTGACCTAGGGATCAAACCCAGGTCTCCTGCAGTGGAGGCAGATTCTTTACTATCTGAGCCACCAGGGAAGCCTGTGGAGGGAGATCCATAGCAAAGCTTTCAGTCTTCCTTCTGGGGCAGCATGGAGCTCTCTGGGGCTACGAGGAATGAGGTGATTGGTATGATAGCCATGTTCACGGAGCTAATGTGAAAACCTCATTCTGAAGACATAGTCCTATTTTCTTAGGGTTTCCTTACAGAAAGACACCCATTGATCTCAAATCACAAGCTGGAAGTAGGCGTGTACTTTGAGACAATTTTGACTAGACTAAAATATTGCTGATCACGGCAGGCTCAGGTCCATGCTTGACAATGAGTTTTCTGCTCTTCTCCCGAGCATCAGTCCAGTTAGCACACAGGTACTGAGTCTAGGACTAGTACAGAAAGAACTGGAAAAGAATTTTTAACGTGATGTAATTGGATGTGAATTGTTAATTACGTTATAAAACTTGAAGCACAAAACTTGTCTCTGCAGCTGAGTTGGATTAGTTTCTCAACCAAAAGAAATTAGGCTGCAAGTCAAGAGACTAGCAAAGACCAGCATGCTAAGTGTGCTAGGGCGTACTTCCCTGGGGCTTCCCCTGCCAAGCATGAAATGCTCTTACTTTAATTCCATGTGACTCCCAGCTGTCCTGGCCTCATGCAAAACCTGCTGGCCACATGCCTATCAGCATGGTGAACGGTCTTGCTTTTTAAAAGATTTATTTAATAGCAGCTTCATTGGAGTATAAGCCATTTAACTGTCTTGCATTGTGTTACTTCAGTCAGCAATATCTTCCAGACAGTAACCTTAAAATGCATCAAATTTCTGAATGTTGCCTGTTGGTAAGTACTGTTCAGCAGGAGTGCCTAATACCCACCCACAGGTGCAGGGAACTTAAAATTAAGGATCGCCCAAACCAAACTCAGTCCTTAACTCCTTTTCCAGCAGAGAAACTTCCCTTTAAAATTTGGTTTAATTTTTCTTGCAAGGAAATGCACACCCCGCCCCTCTTCTAAGCTCAGACAAAGTCTGACCATCTTGCTCTCCCCGGCGACACATCAGGGTTTGCTGTCTGGTCTCAGTGGCCTGGAAAGCTGATCTGCTCCTTCCTTTCTGAAAATTGCCCTCACATGGCTAGTCTGGTGGTCATGTCAGAAATGGAAAATATGTAATTTCAAATCCAGGGGAAAGCCACAGTGACGACCCCCGGCTATTTAGGAAGTAAATGACTTCAGTCAAAGTGTAGCTGAGCTCTTTGCTTCTCTGTCTCCTGTTTTCCGTCCACCTGGCTTTCGTCTGATTTTCTGTCCATCTGTGCTTCTGCTGAGACAGCCTGCAGAGAGTGTGAAGACGGAGTTGGTCAAGTTTGCCACTTTTATTTGCAAACGTTTTGGAGAAGAAAAGGGCACGAGCTGATGTCCGTAGTGGAATGGTTCTAGTGGGAGCTGTACATCTGACTGTTAATGTCCAGTCTCCGTTGGCCTGGGATGCCCACACCCAGCATTCTCGCTTCCCTCCTTGTCATTTTAGGCTAAACTGATATTCGGCGTCTGATGAGATGATGGCCCAGTTAAGACAAGCGAGTTTTCCAGCACCTTCCTGGGCAGGGTGGATGATTCAGAAAACAAAGGGCCACAAGAGTAAGAAACGGCCTGCTTTTCAGGACTCAGTCTCATTGTTCCTTTCCTTAAGGCCACTGAGATGGAGAGAACTCAGGCTCCTCTAGAATAACCTTTCCGTTATTGTAAGAGTGAGGATGGATGTACCCTCAAGTTTAAGGCATTTAACCTGGCCCAAAGTCCCCACCTTGCTTCTGCCTTTGCTTAGGTCATACCTGATCACAGGAGGCACCTAAGAAATACTTGTGAATTATTAAGTTAATGTTCACCCCTAACAAGCTGTCAAAATTTCCCTGATGATATTTTTGGGTAGAGATTCTGTATCTCTTCATTATTATTGTTATCTGGTAGGCAAGTGAGACTTTAGGATATTACCAGGCTCCTCAAAGGCTAAAAGCCCTGCAGACAGGCACCATCAGTTAAATGCCGATGCGTCACTTGACAGATGTTTCTTGCATGGGCGGGGTGTCACCTGGGCACTGCAGCAGGCAGAGCAAGGCCCCGGCTCTCGTGGAGCTTCCTGCTGAGTGGCTGACAGAGATGGACAACAGAGAGAAGCATTAACATGAGAAATTTCAAGTGGAGATAGAGCTTTAGCACAGCATTAGAATCAGGTGATGTGATTGAGTTGGCCACTTGCTGGCTTCTTAGAGGGGTCTGGAAGGTATCTCTGAGCAAGGGCATTTCGGCCAAGATCTCCATGATGATGAGGAGTCCACCTTGTGAAGGCAGAAAGGAGGAGCATTTCTAGACAAAAGGAGCGACTGGTGAGAAGCCCTTGATGTGATAAAGGATGGAATAGGTACATTCAAGGGACAAGGCTGAAACCAGCAGGGCTGGGATGGGTGGGGGGCAAAGAGAGAGGCCACTGGAGGGGTCATGTGAGCTCAAGGAGATGGGCAGATCACATGGGGAGGAGTCTGAGACATATTTTAGCTGCGGTGGAAAGCCACGGGCAAGATTTAAGCAGAGGATTGTCATGATTTGACTTACAATTTCTCAAGACCTCAAGGTGGGAGCAGGAAAATCAGCAGAGCAGGAAAGCTACCCAGGGGAATGCCACGAGTGGAGATCAGGGAGCAGGCGTGGTCCAGGAAGCTTTTAGGTGGGTAGACTTAAACAGACTTGCTGATGGATTCCATGTGAAGCAGAAGGAAGGAGGGAATCAAAGGACTGCCTAGATTTGGGCATTAATAAGACCCTGTATTACTTTACTAGCATGTGAGATGAGTACAATTGTGTGGTAGTTTGAGCATTCTTTGGCATTGCCTTTGTCTGGTATTCCCATCTCTTTCAGAATTTTCCACACTTTATTGTGATCCACACAAAGGCTTTGGCATAGTCAATAAGGCAGAAATAGATGTTTTTCTGGAACTCTCTTGCTTTTTCCATGATCCAGCGGATGTTGACAATTTGATCTTTGGTTCCTTTGCCTTTTCTAAAAGCAGCTTGAACATCTAGAAGTTCACAGTTAACATATTGCTGAAGCCTGCCTTGGAGAATTTTGAGCATTACTTTACTCAAATATGAGATGAGTGCAATTGTGCGGTAGTTTGAGCATTCTTTGGCATTGCCTTTCTTTGGGATCACAATGAAAACTGACCTTTTCCAGTCCTGTGGCTACTGCTGAGTTTTCCAAATTTGCTGGCATATTGAGTGCAGCACTTTCACAGCATCATCCTTCAGGATTTGAAATAGCTCAACTGGAATTCCATCACCTCCACTAGCTTTGTTCGTAGTGATGCTTTCTAAGACCCACTTGACTTCACATTCCAGGATATCTGGCTCTAGGTGAGTGATCACACCATCATGATTATCTTGGTCATGAAGATCTTTTTTGTACAGTTCTTCTATGTATTCTTGCCACCTCTTCTTAATATCTTCTGCTTCTGTTAGGTCCATACCATTTCTGTCCTTTATCGAGCCCATCTTTGCATGAAATGTTCCCTTGGTATCTCTAATTTTCTTGAAGAGATCTCTAGTCTTTCCCATTCTGTTCTTTTCCTCTATTTCTTTGCACTGATTGCTGAGGAAGGCTTTCTTATCTCTTCTTGCTATTCTCTGGAACTCTGCATTCAGATGCTTGTATCTTTCCTTTTCTCCTTTGCTTTTCGCTTCTCTTCATTTCACAGCTGTTTGTAAGGCCTCCCCAGACAGCCATTTTGCTTTTTTGCATTTCTTAGTTAGCCTCTCAGTCATGTCCAACTCTCTGGACACGACGCATGGATTGTAGCTGCCAGGCTCCTCTGTCCACGGGATTCTCCAGGCAAGAATACAGGAGTGGGTTGCCATTCCCTTCTCCAGGGGATCTTCCCTACTCGAGGATCAAGTCTGGGTCACATGCTTTGTAGGTGGATTTTTATCGTATGAGCCACCAGGGGAACCCAAAGAGGGTAGATAAGCCCCTTCAAATAAATAATAAGGTAGAGAAAATTCACAGTCTCTCCAAGCCAACCTACACCTGTGAAGTTTCTCTGTGTATTAAGCACTCCAAAAAAAAAGTAGGAAAAAATACTGTCGAAATGACATTTCAAAGTACTACTCATTATGACGAGATAGATCTTGTAAGTTTTAGTACTGCTAAGTTGTGTTCTTGCCTGGAGAATCCCAGGGACGAGGGAGCCTGGTGGGCTGCCGTTGCTGGGGTCACACCGTTGGACATGACTAAAGCAAGTTGCTAGCACTCAGTTATAAGTTAGATCATATTCTATGATCCAAACTTTAATATCAAAGAGTGCAAGCTGTTTGAATACTAAATATTATTATTTATTTATGACTGTTGTTTCACTCATGGTGTTAGATATTAATGTAGTATATTCCACAAGTCTTGTAAATTAAAATATTTTAAAGTTAAGTTGTATTCTGAAGTGTATTATTAACATTCAAGAGTTTGTAAAAACATCAAAATCATCAAAAGGAGTAGAGATGAAGACAAAGATCAAAATGTGTATTTTTCAGAGTTATGTTTACTCACTCTAGGATTAGTTGTATAAGGAAACATCTTTTGTTCAATTTCTCTGGCAGTTTTCATGTAAAAGTAAGATAAAATTGTTATCTCCAGTTGGTTTCTACCTGCAACTGATTTCTTATTAATAGTTTAGGTTATGTTCAGCACTAGTTATAAAAACTAAAAGTTTAAAATTTCTATAATGGTAGACTAACACTTATTTTTTAAAATCAAAATTATGACTCACTTCCAAATTGGTGTTAGTAGATGCTGCTAGAATTTAGAAATATAAGATTTTATGTTTTGTTTTGTTTGGACCACTTAATTCATCATTAGGGGGGAAAAAAAATCTCTTTTTCTAACTTGATGGCAGTTTTGCTTTCTGTAATTATGCCTTTCTCAGACTTTTAGAGATACAAATAAATCAACTTGAATTTTCTTGATTGCTAACAGAACAAGTCTGGTGTTAATAATCTTTTAGGTCGTGACATACAACTTGATATAAAGAAATAGTACACTGAAATTCCCCCAAGGATATAATGTATGGATATTATACCTTTAAATATATATTATGTTTCAGATTGATTTATGCATGAAAGTAATAATATCTTATGCTTTAATAGCAACTTTTATTTCCTTTTTCTTGTTATAGGGGGCAAGATATGTTTACAATATATAGGAAGAGACCCAGAATATATAGATGATGAATTTTAAGCAGAATAAATATTATCTCACTACCTAGAAACAAGCAGTAACAACGTCAATCATCAGAAACATGAACTGCTGAGAACATTTCCTTCAAGGCCTCCTTTCATTCATTCTCTCTCATGCCCTCCCATCTATTTTATGTATTTACAGTATTTTGAGCTTTTCTTTTACTTAAAAAAGACCATAAACTGTCTTCTCCACACATATGGACATCTGATTCTCTTTGACTGCTGTTTAACACTCCACAGGGTGATTGTTAATATCATTTATTTTATGAATGGACATGTGGGTTATTTCCAATTGTTTGCTGTGATAAACGCTGTTGCGAAGAACAGAATTCTATGTACCTCTGTATCCACCTGTCTGTTTCCTTAAGGTATTTCCTAGATGTGGACTTGAACATGAAAGGATGTGCACATTTTCAGTTTGAGGGCAGTTTTAGATTTCAGTTCTCAATTTCAAAGAAAGTTTCTACTTGTCAGGAGTGCACTGGAGTGCCACTCTCACTCCTCTTCACCTGGCCACACTGGGCAGTGGTTTAGTCACTAAGCTGTGTCTGACTCTTTGCTACCCATGGACTATAATGAGCCAGGCTCCTCTGTCCATGGGATTCCCCAGGCAAAAATACTGGAGTGGGTGGCCATTTCCTTCTCCAGCGGATCTTTCTGACCCAGGAATCGAACCCATGTCTCCTGCATTGGCAGGCAGGTTTTTTTTTTACCACTGAGCCACCGGGGCAGTACTTTCTTTTTAAATTCAGTGAGGAAAATTGCCTCATTTTAATTTGAATGAATTTGATTATCGTGACAACTGAGCATCTTTTACAACTCTTTGCACTCCTTCTGAGATTAACCTATTTGTATTTTCCCCATCCTTCTACTGTATATTCTTTGCATCATCTATTCGAACCACTGCTATAGATCATAGGTTTTAAGACTCTGGTCCCTGCTTACCTCCTCAGCATCCTCTATTATCTTATCAAGTCCCTGATAGTGTTTAAACTTAATTCTTATTTATATTAAAATTTTTTTACTTGTAGGCATTTTCTCTGGTTATTGCTCAGACTAATGCCCATTTTTAAACTGCTATCTGTCCTCCTAGGTGCTCAGACTTAATTATGTGATTATAGTCATCTCTTATATAATAAACAGAGTACCAATCTGCAATGGCAAACCAGCAATCCATGGGCCAGATCCAGACCACTAATGTATTTATTTTGGCTCATGGAGTGGCTTTATTTTTTTTTAATATTTCACTTCTGCATTTTAATTTGGATTGGTTTTCAACATTATAAAATTTATTTCCAGCATTTATAAAAAACCATAATGACACTGTTTACAATGATATAAATCACCCATTGAGAACCCAGATTCCTTTCCTCTCTTCATAAATTGTCATCACTGGCCCCATACTGCTGTATCCTAGAGCAATACTGTCCCCGTGTTGCCCTGTGAATTCACAGCCAGCCTCACATTTCCTGTGGTCCAGCTGTGTCCACTGACCTTTGAGCAGGATCTCTGAATCTCAGAACTGCTGCCGTACTGAGCCAGATGATTCTTGTTGGGAACTGGAAGGCTGTCCAGTGAATGTTAAGATGGTTAGATGCCTCTCTGACTCTTACTTACTGGATGCCAGTGGTCTACCCTCTGCCACTCAGCCGTGATAACAAGGAAGCCTCTGGCCGTGGCTAACCTCCCCTGGAGAGGAGAGGGGAGGGGGCTGAAAACTGTCCCTCTGTGAGGGCCACTGCCTTGGGGTTTGGGACCTCTGATCTAGATCGGGTGACACCTGCAGAAGATTTGTGCTTAGCGGGCATTTGTGCTGAGTGCCTTATGCTATCTCCTATGGAAACCGTCCCCTCTATGTTTTTTAGTGTGGAGGGCGCGCTACAGAAACCTGGGAATGAGCCCAGATTTAGGACCTGTGAGTAGATGGAGATGGAACTGCTGATGGATTTTCCTTCAGAATATGTGTCTGTCAAGATCAAGCAACTGTTGGGTGTCCTGGCCCTTTCCCCTTCCACTAATAAGGTGCTTGACTGTGGGATTCTATAAACAGCAAAGCCTCCATTTCTGTCAGCTGGCCAACCACAAGAACAAAGCAGGAATCTTCGTTGTTAAAGGTGTGATAAAGCTTGGCCCTAGCAGAGTTGACAGTATCATTTTCTTTGATTTAGTGCCTTCTCACAATATCTCCAGAGAGTATATATTTCCTCCCAGCAACAGTTATCAGTGGGAGATAGAAAGGACATTTCCAGAGAGCGTGCACTGAGGTCTTACTCCTAGGCTGAGCCAAGTTTCTTCCTTTATTTGTTTGTTGTTTTCTACTTTGGAAGACTGAAAGGAGCTGGTGTTGGGAGCACTGTCATTTTCCCCTTAGTCTTTCTGTTAGCCCTCACCCACTGACTTAATCCCTGCCTTTGCATCTGGTACCTGGTGATCCAAGATTGTACGTTTTCCTGGAACTGGTTGACGATGTTCCTTCTCCTATAAGTAAGTCAATAATATAATTTTACAGGGTGATGATGTTTACCATGAAAATAAAAGTGGCAGGTGGAGAATTACAGAAACTGAGCAAGAGGCGATTTCAGATCAATCAGAAGGTCCTCGGAGGGGTTGGCTTTTGAGCAGAGGTCTGAGTAATATACAGTAGCAAGCAAGCTATGCAGAGTTCAGGAGGAAGCTTATCTAAGGCTGAAACAGCTTGAAGCTTGGCTGGTCAGAGAAAAAACAAATCCACCAGTGTTCAGGCAAGGATGAGATGAGAGAAGTCACACAAATCCTTGAAAAAAAGAAAGCTTGAATTTTTTTTTTTTTTTTTGGCCTAAATATCATAAGTAGCCATTAGAGATGTTTAAGAAGAAGAATCTGGCATGTTCTTTTCCAAAGCTCTCTTTGGTGGCTGTGGGGAGAGGGGCAGAGTGGGTGAGACCAGATGGGGAATAGCTTCAGTCATGTGGGGTGGGGCTGGCGGGGGGGGGAGCTGATAACACGGTGTGTGAAGGGCAGCAGAAACAAGGAGAAGTGAACAGATTTGGGGTGTTTGGAATTAGATCCTGTTGCCAGATTGACTGTGGGAGCAGAACAAGAGAGAAGAATTAACGATTACTTCTTGGTTTCGGATTTAAATGACTGGGTGGATGATGGAATGTTCACTAAGATGATGGTGAGGATAAGTCTGGGAGTTCACTTGGGGAGGGAGGAAATCAATAGCTCTGGAAGGCTGGGGTTTCTGGTGGTGAGATCAGTGACTCTGGAAGGTTTGGACTTGTGGATGTGACTACACTAACCAAGCGTGGAGGATGGTGGGAATAGTCCTGATCGGGGGGGAGGCAGTCAGCCCTAAGTGTAGCCTCCTCTTCTTGACCGGTGGCTCAGGGACTCTTTTTAATCAAGTGTGGTCAGCACCATCAGAGCTTGTTAGAAATGCAGAACCAGATAAATAACAAGGATCCACTGTGTAGCAAAGAGAACTGTATTCAGTATTTTGTAATACCTATAGTGGAAAAGATGTATTGTTTTCCAGATATATGTGTATAGTATATATATATATCCGAATCACTTTACTATATACCTGAAACTAACAACATTGTATATACATCAACTGTATTTCAATTAAAAAAAATGCAGAACCAAGAATCTCACCAGATTCTCACTCATCTTCTTAATCAGAATCTGCATTTTAACAGGAATGGCACCCCACTCCAGTATTCTTGCCTGGAGAATCCCAGGGTCGAGGGAGCCTGGTGGGCTGCCATCTATGGGGTCGCACAGAGTTGGAAATGACTGAAGTGACTTAGCAGCCATGAAGCTATGTACATTAAAATGTGACTGTTTGGAAGGTGTAACTGAATCTATGAGGAAACATAAAACAAAACCAAACTGAGAGATGCTAAAGAATTTTGTACTCTTCAGAAATGTCAAGTTCATGAAGATCCAAGGAGGGCTGCAGAACTGTTCCTGATTAAAGAAAATTAAAGAGATGTGATAATTAAGTGCAGTACATGATTCCTGACTGAAGTTGGATTCTCCTGGTCCAAATGATGTTCTTGGGACATTGGGCCAAACTTGAGTGGGGTCTTTGGGTGAAAGATATATGGGAGTCTCTTACTGTGTAGACACCTTTTTCACATATGTTTGAAGGTTTTGTTTTCTGGGTTTTTTAAAGTTTTGACTCATATGGGCTGTTTGTATGCAGTGTTGAGAAAGATGTGATGGAGCTGAGAGAGGGTCTCTGGAGATCTCACTTCCACTCAAGGGCACCCTCTCAAATATGCAGCTAGTGGTCAACAAAGCCATACCAGTTGCAGAACGCACCGTGTAGACCCCTTAGGTTTTATTTGAAGTGGTGTTGCAGGCAGGAAGTGGGTATTTTCATCAAGTGTCGAAGAAGTAGAAAGAGGAGAAACTTGGGTAGATGAGGGGGTCAGTATGGCTTTCATTCCCAAAAAGGTTCTACAAGAAAACACCACAGAAATATTTTTAGTGTCTGATCTCTTTTCCTTCTGCTTCACTTTTCCCCATGAGT
The DNA here is from genome assembly GCA_006410675.1 of Oreotragus oreotragus. Classification (NCBI taxonomy): domain Eukaryota; kingdom Metazoa; phylum Chordata; class Mammalia; order Artiodactyla; family Bovidae; genus Oreotragus; species Oreotragus oreotragus. Next base: position 1,395,015 of record SJYX01011109.1, read on the forward strand.
GTTTCATGGTAACATTCTCCGTTTGCCTTTTTCTCCACTTGTAGAAATTTATGTCTTTCTATTCAAAATTGATGGGGATAGTATCCCAGGTATAGATTCAAAGCACAAAACAATTTTCTCAACCTTAGATACTGATGATTTCCTCCCTGTTTTCGGAGAATCCGTGAGTAGGTTTGTCTTTATCCCAGTGTGGTTGAAGACATCCTTCTCTAAAAAGATGACAATCCAGGAGTGATGACTTGAAAATCCTAGCTTGGGTTTGTGATTTTAGAGATCTGTGCTATCATGCCCTGAAAACAAGGGGCATATAATATTTTTAAAATATTAATAAAATTGAAGGCAATCTCAAGGCTGACTCACTATTCACTAAACAGGTACCTTACCTTGTTGTTTGAAACATCAGTTTCTAAACTAAAGATCAGTTTCAAAAGACTGGGTTTCATGTTGACTGGTAAGAATGTTTCAGAGAATCAATTTTTTTTTTTTTTACTCCATTGAAAAATGTAATGGAGGTCCCCAAATGCATGGATTGAATAAGTAAATACTCCTCCATCAAAAGCATGCATCTCTTTCTCGGAAGTTGAGACAAAGCTGTGCCGTATGAAGTTGTGGGCTCATTTGTTTTGTGGCTCTGTGATAGAGCATCTGATTTAGCTGCTTCTTCAGGATAAAAGTGAATGATGTATTCAGTCCACTGAGTTTGCTTGCGAGCTGTGGGATTTCCTTAGAGATATCAAACACTTTGCTGCTGCTTCCTTATTTGTTTCTGGTGCCCACATCCTGTGCTCAGTGGAGAGCACAATTTTTGAGATAATGTTGACAGCCAGTACAGATAAGCAGCAGACTCAGCCTTAGGTCAAGGACTGTGAATCCTTTTGGTATCTGAGTCATCTGCTTAACTCAGAACCCATTTCTTCTTAAAGAGATGAAGCCTGTTGTGACACGGAGACTATTGTGTGTTACTTTGTAGGGGGCATATAAGATTTGATTAGAGGAGCGTCTTTCTTTTTATCTCCTTGTTTAGCTAGTCACTTTGATTTCAAGTGTACACAAGCATTGAGGATCTAAATAACAAAGGAAACAATTCAGCCTACCCAGCACTCTTGGACACTGTTGCTTTCTCATTCATATTTTTAAGAACTTAAATGTATGCCTAACTCAAAGTTATTACAAGAATTATCACAGTGAAAATTATCATCATAATTCTCTAGTTCAGACTCTTTGCTTTCTGTTAGGTCTCTTAGGTGTTTTTAAAAAAATTAAGCATGCCTTCTTTTCGTCTGTCACTTGACATGTTTCTCGCTTACAAGGTAAGCTACACGTGGAGAAGGTGTTAGGAGTAAGACTGCATTTAAAGGCTTCACTGGTGGTCTAGTGGCTAAGAATATACCTGCCAAGGCAGGGAACATGGGTTTGATCCCTGGTCCGGGAGGATTCCCCATGCCAAAGAGCAACTAAGCCCTCGCGCTGCAACTATTGAGCCCACGCACCACAACCACTGAAGCCCGTGGGCCCTAGAGCCCGGCTCCAGAACAAGGAAGCCGCCACAAAGAGAAGCCTGCACACCACAGCCAGAGCGTACCCCCTGCTTGGCACAAGTGGAGCAAGCCCCTGTGCAGCAAAGAAGACCCAGGGCGGCCAAAAAGAAGTGTAAAAGGGAGAAAAACCCCAAACAACATAGTATTCATCTGCACGTATCTGCAGAAAAAGAAACACATTTCTAAGACTCCTATCAAAGAGGGGAAGAGTTACCGGAGGCTGAAACAGTGGTAGATGGGGCATGCTGCAGGGGGCGCTAGTGATGGAGAACCCACCTGCCAATGCAGGAGACATAAGAGCCGCGGGTTCGATCCCTGGGTCAGGAAGATCCCTTGGAAGAGGAAATGGCAGCCCACTCCAGTATTCTTGCCTGGAGAATCCCATGGACAGAGGAGTGTGGTGGGCTACATCTGTAGCGTCACAAAGAGTCGGACACGACTGGAGCGATTTAGCATGCATGAGGCAATCTCTGCTTAGTCTGTGTATTTTGAAAAATATTTAAAATTTGTTCACCTAAATGATTCTGAAATTGGTGTAAAGAGTCCCTGGCCTGCCCTTATTTGTAGGAAATTAATGTTTTTCTGAAATAAAGGCATTAGACATATTATTTAAGAATCTGTGTTTTTGTTTTTGTTTTTTGTTTTTTGTTTTATGGAAAGGAAAGTTTGCTTTATTTCAGATGCCAGCAACTGGGGGGAGAGTGGCGGACATCTGTCCAAAGGCCAACTCCCTCCACTGCCAACAAGCAAGGGGTGAGAGCATTTGTAGAGAGTCGAGGGTGATGGGGTTACATGAAGAAACAGCATAGTCATCTCTAACAGTCATCTTCAACTGGTCATCAGTGAACCTGTGGCTTTTTAATCATTGATTCATATGACTTCTAGTACTAAGACAAAGTAGCTGCACATTGGAATTCTTCCCATGAAAGGCACATGACATTCCAATAGCCGAATCTGTTTGCTTCATTTTGGACACCCTTGCCTGTTGGCCACTGTGAAGCAAATATGAGTTTTCCTTGAATCTGAGGGGGTCAATGGACAGCTAATGCTGACTTGTGACTTTTCTTTGGGTTGGTTAGTTGAAGTTGTTGTCTCTCATGGATCTCATAGAAAATTTCAAGTTCCATTTTGCGGTCTTTACATCAAGAGATAATGTTAATTTTAATACCTTTTTTGCAGGCCTCTGCTTCTCAATTAGGAGCTAGTCAGTGTCCTTCTAGTTGCTAACTCTAGGGAAAACAAGCAGTCACCAAGATTGGTCCTGCCATCAATGAATCAATGATGGTTGATTGCAGTAAATCCAGTCTTCATCAGTTCCTCAAAGCCACACCAATTAAACCTATTATTTTCAAAAAAAATACAAAAACCGAAAAACAAAAACCGTAGCCCACTCATTTTGCCCTCTCTTCGGTGAATTTGTATAATATTCCACTCTATTTGAGCACCAAACTTCAAGTTTATGAAGATATTACTGGTTCCCTACTTTCCTTCAATACCTCAGTGTCGTCTTCTTTTTTTCGCTTTGCTGCACAGCTTATGCATTCTTAGTTCCCCAAATAGGAATTGAACTCAGGTCCTCAGCAGTGAAAGCATGGAGTCCTAACCACTGGTCCTCCAGGGACCCTTGAGTGTCCTCTAAGTGTCCCTTAATTCTTCAGCACTCAGCCTTCTTTGTGGTCCGACTCTCACATCCATACCTGTGGTTTAGTTGCTAGGTCATGTCTGACTCTTGTGACCCCATGGACTGTAGCCAGCCAGGCCCTTCTGTCCATGGGATTTTCCAGGCAAGCGTACTGGAGTGGGTTGCCATTTCCTTCTCCAGGGAATCTTCCAGGCCTGGGAGTCGAACTCTTGGGTTCCCAGGTCTCCTGCATTGCAGGCGGACTCCTGCACTGCCGGTGGATTCTTTACTGACTGAGCTACATACCCGACTGCTGGAAAAACCATAGCTTTGACTGTACTATAATTGGTCTTAATATGTAATCCTTCTCATGCTAGAATTCTTGATCTCAGGGACTTTACATTCTGGCAAGGGAGAAAACACAAATAAATTTGAAACAATCCAGGTATCCTATGATCAGTCCATTCAACATAGGGTGTGTTATCATCAGTAGTTTTTAGAGAAAACTATTTGAGATGGCAGGACTTTCGTGCTATAGGAATATATGAAGAATTTGAACTAGTCAAGGTGGTGGGTTTGGTATCCAGAGGGGAAAGAAACCTAAACAAAGATACTGAAGTGGAAAGGGATTTGCTCTGACAGACTTTGAGGAAATTGATTTCATTTATGTGAGAAATTTACATTAGAAACTACTAGATAGGAAACATCAGATATTGAAAGTGAGGCCAAAGAATATATTTAATGCTGTAAGACTGAAACCAAATTTTGAGACATGGCAGGGCATGATTTTTAAAACCCACACTTACACATTAAGCTAACTGAAAGAAACCGCACTCAAAGACGACTGAACATATGATCCCATTTATTTGAAATTCTTGAAAAGGCAAAACCATTGGGACAAAAATCATATCAGTAATTGCTGAGAGGTTGGGGTCAGGGAGCATGGAGGATTTTTTTGAGATGATGGAACTGTTCTGTATCTGACAGAGGTGGTGACTAAATGACATTTACCAAAGTTTCCAGAATTACACACCAAGAATGGTGAATCTACTGTCTCAATATTATTATACTCTTAAAAATAGAAGAAAAAAAAAACACCTTAACAAATACGGATTGAAAATGATAATGAATTTGTTGACAGGAACAAATAGAAGGAAGAATTGTTAAAATTTAATGATGATATGGTAATCAAAAGCTTTGAAATTTTTAAACCTATGGAAGAAGATGGGCTTCCCTAGTGGCTAAGGTAGAAAAGAATCTGCCTGCACTGCAGAAGATATGGGTTCGATCCCTGGGTCATAAAGACCCCCTAGAGATGGGAATGGCTACCCATTCCAGTATTCTTGCCTGGAGAATTCCATGGACAGAGGAGCCTGGTGGGCTATATAGTTCCTGGGGTTGCAAAAAAAAGTTGATTGCAACTGAGTGACTAAGCACACACACAATAGAAGATAACAAATATGGAATTTCCAACCAGTCCCTCCTAAAGGAGATCAGTCCTGGGTGTTCATTGGAAGGACTGATGTTGAAACTGAAGCCCCAATACTTTGGTCACCTGATGCGAAGAACGGACTCATTTGAAAAGACCCTAATGCTGGGAAAGACTGAGGGCAGGAGGAGAGGGGATGACAGAGGATGAGATGGTTGGATGGCATCACCGACTCAATGGACATGGGTTTGGGTGGACTCCGGAAGTTGGTGATGGACAGGCAGGCCTGGCGCGCTGCAGTTCATGGGGTTGCAAAGAGTCAGACACGACTGAGTGACTGAACTGAACTGAGGACTATATATATATATAATTTTATAACATCTGTTGGATGTATAATGGCATAGTTGGATTAACTTTCAGGATGTTTGTTAGCTGCTATCAAGCTGGAATTGTTACATGGGTAGGAAATATGAGTCTCTAAGCGCTTTGCTGGTGGCTCAAACAGTAAAGAATCCGCCTGCAATGCAGGAGACCCAAGTTTGATACCTGGGTCGGGAAGATCTGAAGAAGGGGACGGCAACCCACTTCACTATTCTTTCCTGGAGAATCCCATGGACAGAGGATTCTGTCCTGGTGGGCTATCATCCATGGGGTCACAAAGAGTTGGACACAACTGAGAGACTAACACTTTCACTTTCAACGCCATTTTTAAACTGTTAACGACTAGAAAACAAAATAACATTAAAAAAAACTAAAGAATCACATCAATATTGATCAGCTCAATATCAGAAATAAACATTCTAAATCTCTTACAAACAAACATGAGTAGGTTTGAGCTCTTAAGTATGGTAAGCTTATTCTGAAATTCTGAACCATTTTCTGAGGTTTATTTAAATTAAATGGCTTTTAGTTTTCATTTAACTGTTCTTGTCCTGCTTTGAGACATAGCCCTTTATGTGTGATGTCAGTATTCAAAACAAAAAAGTTTCCAAATGTTAATGGGCCCTGGCTTTGAAGATAATCCTCTGTTTTGAGGGTTGAACTTATCATGCAGGAGTGGGCAGCGGAAGAAAAGGGTTAGGCAGGCTTTGTAAAAGTCCTTATCTTTTTTATACTAAAAATGCAACCTCCTCAGGAACCTGGGGCTTTGCAGGGGTGACCACAATAGCTTGACTTCCACCACTAACCCTCAACTTTTGACAAAACCAGCTAATTTCTTAACTATGTCAATAGGCGTATCATTTGACAGCCGGCTGTGGAAACAAGCTCATCATATTCCTGCTGAATGTGTGTCAGTGATGATACCTTTGTGAGATTCAAGCGCCACCTGCAAGGTCTTGTTAGTAGCAAAATAGTTTGTTCTTGAACCCTCAGTAGGAAACAGACCAAGTTTACAAAGTCCTTCATCTACACTTGCACTCACAGATGAGTTCTGAAAATGGGATAAGTCCGTGCTGGCAAGACACATGCTGTGAAAACCACTCATGTCCGAACTAGGGGGATAAAGTGCTCAGAAAGTAAATGGGATGTTAAAGCTTGCTTATTATTTCATTACTTCAAAGGATATCTCTCTCTGAACGTAGACATACATGGTACTAGGCTTGGTCTTTTAAGTTTTTCTCTTGTCCCCAGTCCCTTTCAAAGTAGAAGTGCATTTTGCAGTATCTGCATGTTACATGTTGATAAAAGCTAGTAAAAAGCCAGAGGAGTTTCGATTCTAACTGAAGCAAGGACAAATAAAATTGGTTACATATTATGCCATGATGAATACTTAAACTTTGTTCATCGTTTACTACTTAAGGTGCTATATATTCTTTGTACTCGTCTGGGTAAGATCAGTAATGCTGTAGTAACAAATAGTCCCTGTCTCTGAGCAGTTATTTGTTATTCGCTTGTGGCCTAGGCGATCCTTCCACGCAACTGTCCCTCCATCAGTTGGCACAGCATCCCAGCTTTCTTTCTTATCATTTTCTAGAGTACACTCATGCCTATTCATGTACAGATAATCATATTTGGATTATACTGATTTTGAAAAAGCTTTAAAAATTAGGTTTTCCTATCAATTAAGAATCTAACCATAATTTTGTTTTTCTCCATCTTTGCAACATTTGTCTAAGTTGTTTGAAAAATACTGATCTGAAAACATTATTGAAAATATACCACATGAGAACAAGTAAACATCTTTAAAGTATAAAATAGGGGAACCAGTACTTACAAAGCACTCCACATTGTGGGAGACAGAGTAGGAGGGGAAGGAGCTAAATGAAAAGATGATAGTGTCTCCTTTCAGTTCAGTTCAGTCTCTCAGTCGTGTCTTCTAGGAAATACTATGCTTTCTCTTATATATGTATATTTATCACAAATATCTATCAAAGTATTTTCAGGAATGCAGCTCTATGAAGTGGTCATTGTTATTCTTTTTATATAAAAGGGGAACAAAGGACTAGAGAGACTATGCAATTTCTTTGAGTTAATATAATTTTAAAATTCAAACTAGGGATCTCACAAAATTTGTAGGTACTCACTAGACTAACTAGATCATTATCTTAAAAAGCCAGCAAAAGTTTGTGAGCTCCTTGAACCGCTGCAGTTGTAAACTATACTAAACTTTAAGACCAAGAATCACGGCTTTCGTATAAATCTTACTGTTCAGTAATCTTTGTATCCCCAGCACTAGTCCATTGTTCTCATGTAGTTAGTGCTCAGTGATGGTGACCTGAAACTAGAGCATTTCCTATGGAAAAGTAAATAATTGTTAGAATCTAGATTGTTTTATTGGGCTTCCCTGGTGATTTAGGCAGTAATGAATTGGCCCACAATGTAGGAAGCCTGGGTTCTATGCCTGGGGCAGGAGGAGCCCATGGAGAAGGAAATGGCACCCCACTCCAGTATTCTTGCCTGGGAAATCCCATGGACAGAGGCGCCTGGAGGGCTACAGTCCATGGGGTTGCAAAGAGTCAAACATGACTGAGTAACTAACACTTTCGAGATTTTATTACTTTTCAGCTAGCCTTCCTGTGCTTCGTTGACCATGAGAGGAGGTTCTATATAGTTCAGTCAATCCTTATGTGTCATCTTGGTTCTGCGTTGCCTCCAATGAATCCGTCACCCTCCTCTGTGTTTCCCCGCTACCCCCATGCAGGGACTTGGTGGGTTTCCACCACTCTGCCAAGGCGGGTAGCACACTTCTGCTTGCTGCTGTCAAAAGAGCTGTTGCTCCTTTCTCTTGCTCTTGTCTGTATGGATTCATACCTTTCTAATTCCTTCATTGCCGTCTTTCAGAGTCTGGGGATCGAGAGACGATAAACATGCATTCAACAGGACTTTGGGATCTAGAAACCGTTTATGTCAATGGTTGACAAACAGAAATGAACTGAGGACAGCAGTTTCTAAGTTCGGTTTTTTGTCATGTGGTTGTTCAGTTGCCCAGTCGTGGCTGACTCTTTGCGACCCCATGGACNGATCGAGAGACGATAAACATGCATTCAACAGGACTTTGGGATCTAGAAACCGTTTATGTCAATGGTTGACAAACAGAAATGAACTGAGGACAGCAGTTTCTAAGTTCGGTTTTTTGTCATGTGGTTGTTCAGTTGCCCAGTCGTGGCTGACTCTTTGCGACCCCATGGACTGCAGCAGGCCAGGCCTCCCTGTCCCTCACCATCTCCTGGAGTTTGTCCGAGTTCATATCCATTACCTCGGTGATGCCATCCAGCCATCTCAACCTCTGATGCCACTTTCTCCTTCTCCTTTTTTTGTCATACACCATGACATTTCCTTATATCTAGAATGAGTGACTTAAACTAGATGAAGACTTACAGATGTTTTGGGAAGAATGCATCTAGAAGATGTAAAAAAAAGGAGTCTATGAGTAAGAAGCTTTATTACCTAGGATAAGACAGGCTCCATAGGATAGAAAGGTTTTATTATTGCAGACTTAAATGTGCTTGTGCTCATTGTGAATTTGAGGAGGCAGTAGCAGAAGCAGTGTTTCCCAAAGTGGTTTGCCTAAGGAAGCCTTCTTATACTTGCGCACAATTAGTCCTGCTCATATACAGTTTCTTGGAAGAGAGTTTGGAAAATTCTGACCTAGATGATTGCTTTCAAATTTTGAGTTTCTGTGTCTCCAAATTAAGTAACAAGAACATTTTTGAGAATTACCTTGGTTAATAACTTCCTTAATTTTTTAATGATGTAAGGATAAAATGAAGGATTTAGTGTTAGGAAAAAATACATACACATATGTGTGTATATATACATGTAGATACACATATACAATATTGTTGTTGTTGTCCAGTTACTAAGTCAAATCAAACTCTTTGTGACTCCATGGACTACAGAACTCCAGGCTTCCCTGTCCTTCATTATCTCCTGGAGTTTGCTCAAACTCATGTCCATTTAGACAGGGGATGCTATCCAACCATGTCATCCGCTGTTGCCCTCTTTTCCTCCGGCCCTCAATCTTTCCCAGCATCAGGGTCTTTTCCAATGAGTTGGTTCTTTGCATCAGGTGGCCAAAGTATTGGAGCTTCAGCTTTAGCATCAGTCCTTCCAATGAATATTCAGGGTTGATTTCCCTTAGAATTGATTGGTTTGATCTCCTTGCAATCCAAGAGACTCTCTAGAGTCTTCTCCAGCACCACAATTCAAAAGCATCAATTCTTTGATGCTCAATCTTCTTCATGGTTCAACTCTCACATCCATACATGACTACTGGAAAAACCATAGCTTTGACTGGATGGACCTTTGTTGGCAAAGTGATGTCTCTGCTCTTTAATATGCTGTCAAGGTTTGTCACAGCTTTCCNAGACCAGGCCTCCCTGTCCCTCACCATCTCCTGGAGTTTGTCCGAGTTCATATCCATTACCTCGGTGATGCCATCCAGCCATCTCAACCTCTGATGCCACTTTCTCCTTCTCCTTTTTTTGTCATACACCATGACATTTCCTTATATCTAGAATGAGTGACTTAAACTAGATGAAGACTTACAGATGTTTTGGGAAGAATGCATCTAGAAGATGTAAAAAAAGGAGTCTATGAGTCAGAAGCTTTATTACCTAGGATAAGACAGGCTCCATAGGATGGAAGGGTTTTATTATTGCAGACTTAAATGTGCTTGTGCTCATTGTGAATTTGAGGGGGCAGTAGCAGAAGCAGTGTTTCCCAAAGTGGTTTGCCTAAGGAAGCCTTCTTATACTTGCGCACAATTAGTACTGCTCATATACAGTTTCTTGGAAGAGAGTTTGGAAAATTCTGACCTAGATGATTGTTTTCATATTTTGAGTTTCTGTGTCTCCAAATTAAGTAACAAGAACATTTTTGAGAATTACCTTGGTTAATAACTTCCTTAATTTTTTAATGATGTAAGGATAAAATGAAGGATTTAGTGTTGGGAAAAAATACATACACATATGTGTGTATATATACATGTACATACACATAGATAATATTGTTGTTGTTGTCCAGTTACTAAGTCATATCAAACTCTTTGTGACTCCATGGACTACAGAACACCAGGCTTCCCTGTCCTTCATTATCTCCTGGAGTTTGCTCAAACTCATGTCCATTTAGACAGGGGATGCTATCCAACCATGTCATCTGCTGTTGCCTTCTTTTCCTCCGGCCCTCAATCTTTCCCAGCATCAGGGTCTTTTCCAATGAGTTGGTTCTTCGCATCAGGTGGCCAAAGTATTGGAGCTTCAGCTTTAGCATCAGTCCTTCCAAAGAATATTCAGGGTTGATTTCCCTTAGAATTGACTGGTTTGATCTCCTTGCAATCCAAGAGACTCTAGAGTCTTCTCCAGCACCACAATTCAAAAGCATCAGTTCTTTGATGCTCAGTCTTCTTCATGATTCAACTCTCACATCCATACATGACTACTGGAAAAACCATAGCTTTGACTGGATGGACCTTTGTTGGCAAAGTGATGTCTCTGCTCTTTAATATGCTGTCAAGGTTTGTCACAGCTTTCCTTCCAAGGAGCAAGCATCTTTTAATTTCTTGGCTGCAATCACTATCTGCAGTGATTTTGGAGCCTATGAAAATAAAGTCTGTCACTGTTTCCACCCCCCCACACCTTTTTTTTGCCATGAAGTAATGAGACTGGATGCCATGATCTTAGTTTTTTGAATGTTCAGTTTTAAGCCAGCTTTTTCACTCTCATCTTCCACCCTCATCAAGAGGCTCTTTAGTTCCCCTTTGCTTTCTGCCATTAGAGTGGTGTCATCTGCATATCTGAGGTTGTTGATATTTCTCCCGGCAATCTTGGTTCCAGCTTGTGCTTCATCCAGCCCGGCATTTCGCATGATTTCCTCTGCATATAAGTTAAATAAGCAGGATGACAATAGTATGTATATAAATTTAGACCTACATACAATATGAATATACAAACTAGGGGCAAATAAAACTATTAACAAGATTTTTTTAACCATTTCTTGATGAAAACATGGGGTTCTCAAGGCAAGAATACTGAAGTGGCTTGCCATTCCCTTCTCCAGTGGACCACGTTCTGTCAGACCTTTCTGCATATAAGTTAAATAAGCAGGATGACAATATACAGCTTGTATGTATATAAATTTAGACATACATACAATATGAATATACAAAATAGGGGCAAATAAAACTATTAACAAGATTTTTTTAACCATTTCTTGATGAAAACAGGAACTAGAATGAATGAAGAAGCATAGCTCCTCCGTCATCCTCTGCAGTCATGGTCTTAATTGGCATAATTTGGAGAGGAAACCTGATGTCATGGCCTAGAAATATATTCATACGCTTTTCTCATGCTGCTCTCAGTTGTGGCCTTTTTCTCTGGGACTCTGTGGTCCTTTCACTGTGGGAAAGAATGGCCCAGGCTTTGAAAAGTTTTTCTTTACTCCTTTCTCCAAGCCATCTATTTATTGAAGAAGAAATGTTAGGAGTTTCTTGTCTCTTCTCTTGTCTATTTGAAACTGAGATAAGAGGAACATTTAAAAATGTAGTATATCTTTTTATGTCATGTTACAACTTTTCTGTGTTTTATTTTATAACTAAATCACCATAAAGGATGGACATTGTAATGTTAATTTATCTTAAATCAATTTTTGGAAGGGAGGGGGAGAGCTATCTATATTTGATTATCTCCAGTGTGTAAAAAAAGAGAAATGGAGCAGAAAAGTCAGGTAACTTATCTGTTTAAACACAATTGGTAATTAGCTGGGTCAGAAATGGAACTTGTCAGACAACTGAGCTCCTTCAGTTCCAAGCACAGTGGCCCACAGGTATCATCTATGTATTTATCTATTTAACTAATTAGAATGAATGAAGAAGCATAGCTCCTCCGTCATCCTCTGCAATCATGGTCTTAATCGGCATAATTTGGAGAGGAAACCTGATGTCATGGCCTAGAAATATATTCATACGCTTTTCTCATGCTGCTCTCAGTTGTGGCCTTTTTCTCTGGGACTCTGTGGTCCTTTCACTGTGGGAAAGAATGGCCCAGGCTTTGAAAAGTTTTTCTTTACTCCTTTCTCCAAGCCATCTAATTATTGAAAAAGAAATGTTAGGAGTTTCTTGTCTCTTCTCTTGTCTATTTGAAACTGAGATAAGAGGAACATTTAAAAATGTAGTATATCTTTTTATATCATGTTACAACTTTTCTGTGTTTTATTTTATAACTAAATCACCATAAAGGATGGACATTGTAATGTCAATTTATCTTAAATCAATTTTTGGAAGGGAAGGGGAGAGCTATCTATATTTGATTATCTCCAGTGTGTAAAAAAAGAGAAATGGAGCAGAAAAGTCGGGTAACTTATCTGTTTAAACACAATTGGTAATTAGCTGGGTCAGAAATGGAACTTGTCAGACAATTGAGCTCCTTGAGTTCCAAGCACAGTGGCCCACAGGTATCATCTATGTATTTATCTATTTAACTAACTATAAACATAGATATGCATATCTCTCTATATGTTGCATATTTTACCCACTCCAGTGTTCTTGCCTGGAGAATCCCAGGGACGGGGGAGCCTGGTGGGCTGCCGTCTATGGGGTCGCACAGAGTTGGACACGATTGAAGCGACTTAGCAGAAGCAGCAGCATTGCATATTTAGCTGAAATTGACTTCTACCATGTATATTGTTTTCAATTGCTTGGTTCATATGCATTGTGAGTCTCTTTTCATCTAATTACACATTATGTTATAATAACATTGTACTGGATTCAGTCTTGCATGAAATAAATAAACAAGAAATTATTATTATTTGTTAGGGACAACAAACTTTCTTTGTAAAGGGTCAGATATTAAGTGCTTTAGGCCCATGGCTTATTTGGCAACTACTTTATAGCAGCAGCTAATCAACTTTGATACTGTACTGGGAAAGCAGTTATAGACCAAAATTTATGATCCAGATTTATTTATTATAACTAGTCTTTTTAAAAAAAACCTGTATATGAACATTAAGAAGCTTCTGTATACGTGTAAGGGTCAACTAATATTTGAAAAAACAATCAAAATACACAATAGAGAAAAGAGTTTTTTCAATAAATGGTGCTGGGAAAATTGGATATTCACATGCAAAAGAATGAAACTGTACTTTTTCCTTTTACTGCTTATTGAAATTTACTCAAAACGGATTAAAAACTTAAAAAATGAGACTTGAAACCATAAAACTCCTAGGAAAAACAAACAGAGAGAGCGCTCTTTGACATTGGCCTTTGCAGTGATTTTATGGATATGACATCCAAAGCACATGCAGCAAGAGCAAAGTAATCCAGTAGGACTACATCAGACTAAGTAAAAAGTGAACCACAAGGTGAAAAGACAACCTACAGGATGGGAGAAAATATTTGCAAACCATATATCTGATAAAGAATTAACATCCAAATTATATAAGGAACTTTTACAAATCAATAGCATGAATACCAAATAATTCAACTATACATGGGCAAAGGACCTGAATAGACATTCTTCCAAAGAAGATATTCAAATGGCCAACAGGTACATGACAAAGTGCTCGACATCACTAATCATCAGGGAAATGCAGATGAAAACCATGAGATATCATCTCATGCGCATTGGAATGGCCATTATCAAAAGGCCAAGAGATAACAGGAGTTGGTGAGGAAGTGGAGAAAAGGGAAGCCTTGTGCCAGGTTGGTGAGAATGCAAACTGTTGCAGTCACTGTGAAAAAGTTATAGAGGTTCCTCAAGAAATTAAAACTAGGACTAACATGTGATCCAGCAATTCCACTTCTGAGCATATAGCCGAATGAAATGAAATCACTCTCTTAATGAGATATCTGCACCCCGTGTTCACTGCAGCATTATTTACAATAGCCAAGACACCGAAGCTATCTATGTATCCGTTGACACAAGAATGGATAAAGAAATGTGATACACACACAACAGAATATTATTCAGCCATAAGAGAAGAAATTCCACCATCTGCAGCAACATGGATGAAACTTGAGGACATTATGCTTAGTGAAACAGGTACGAAATAAAAAGACACGTATGATCTCACTTATGTGGAATCTGAAAACAAACAAACAAACAAACAAAAACGTACTTGGGGCTTCTCTGGTGGCTCAATGGTAAAGAATCTGCCTGCCAATGCAGGAGACACGGGTTCAGTCCCTGATCTGGGAAGATCCCACATGCCACGGAGCAACCAAGCCTGTGCGCCACAGCTGTTGAGCCTGTGCCCGAGAGGCCAGGAGCCGCAACTGCTGCGCCCAGGTGGCCTGGAGCCCAGGCGCTGCAATGAGAGAAGCCGCTGCAGTGCGGAGTCTGCGCAGCGACGAGAGAGAAGCCCCCGCTCACCGTCGCTCAGAAGCCCGGGTTCACTCCATTACTCTTGCCTGGAGAATCCCAGGGACGGGGGAGCCTGGTGGGCTGCCATCTATGGGGTCACACAGAGTCGGACACAACTGAAGTGACTTAGCAGCAGTAGCAGCAACATGGATGAAACTTGAGGACATTATGCTTAGTGAAACAGGTCCGAAATAAAAAGACACGTATGATCTCACTTATGTGGAATCTGAAAACAAACAAACAAACAAACAAAAAAAGTACTTGGGGCTTCTCTGGTGGCTCAATGGTAAAGAATCTGCCTGCCAATGCAGGAGACACGGGTTCAGTCCCTGATCTGGGAAGCTCCCACATGCCACGGAGCAACCAAGCCTGTGCACCACAGCTGTTGAGCCTGTGCCCGAGAGGCCAGGAGCCGCAACTGCTGCGCCCACGTGGCCTGGAGCCCAGGCGCTGCAATGAGAGAAGCCGCTGCAGTGCGGAGTCTGCGCAGCGACGAGAGAGAAGCCCCCGCTCACCGTCGCTCAGAAGCCCGGGTACTGCAACCAGCACCCAAACACAGCCCAGAAGGAAAGGTCATGAGATTCAAAACCCTGATTCACAGAGAGCAGGTTGGCAGTCATCAGAGGCAAGAGCTGGAGGGTGAGGGATGAGAAAGGGGGCTAAAGGATCCAAATTTCCAGGTATACGATGAATCAGTTTCTGGGGATGTAAGGTAAGGTGATGTATAGTACGTGAATATAGTTCACAATACTGTTTGTAGATCTGAAAGTTATCTAAGAGAGTAGATTTTAAAAGTTCTCACCACCCACACACACCCACAGACACACACAATTGTAACTATGTGAGGTGATTTCTCTATTAACTGACTTTATTGTAATCAATTTGCAATATACACATATATAACGATTATTTCATTGTACAGCTTAAACTTACACAATGTTATATGGCAATTATATCTCAATAAAGTGGGGGGAAATAGTTTGTGGAAATACCTTTGATTAACTCAAGCGTGTAGGACAAAATGGAGTAAGGGAATTTATGGCTTTATATGCTTTTGCATTGTTTCACCAATTACATTGAAGACTTTCTATTTTTTTTTTTTTTTAAGAAGCTAATTTCAGTGATTCCTCTTCAGTGCTCCAGAGCATATTACCCTCTGGCTACTTTTTATTTTTAACAACCACAAAATACACATCTTGAGTGAGCTGTAGCTACTCCCTCCTACTGTAGACCATAAAAAGACAGGGGTTGTTAAGCAGTATAACACAATTTTTACTTTCCCAACACAGGACTGACATTAATAGAACAACAACCAAGCCAAAATATTAATATTGTAAACCCAAATTCATCTTTTTACTAGACATGGTCCTACATTTAACTTAGTTAACTTATTCATTTTGAGAGTATATTAATACATTATAAATTATTTATATTAAATGATACTGAATGAGGTTATGGTGGAAGTTTAAATATTTAAATAGCTAATAGCTGTGAATCAGGGCTGGAGAAAGGAAGCTGCTATTGTTTTGTGTATGGCATTTGATCACATCAGTTTTTCTTAATCTTTGTTTCATACCCCACCCCAATCCAAGAAGCCTTTTCAGTTGTTTTTTTCCCCTCAATTGCTACCCCCACCATGAACTTTTAATACCACAGATATGTAGTATCTGTGTATATGCTGTATGTATATCTACGTCTTATATATACAAAGAATAAGATTATTTCACTCTCCAAGAATGAATTTCGCCTACTTATTGGTAGTAGTGTTTCCATTGAAAATGCATGGATCACACCTACATGACTTTTTTCCCTAAAGATTGGATTAATGCATCATGAAGTGGAACTTCAGGAATGTGATGACTGTATGGTAGGGAAGAGCCTCAAACGGCTTACCGAGGAGCCTGTCTTGGTCTAACCTTGAGCAGAAATGGGTAACTCTTCTATCAGACACACACCTTTACAAGTTTCTCGGCTTTCGTAACAGTGTATCACTTTTATGTATCGGCTAAAACCCACGAATCCTGATGTAACCAGCAATATAATGGCTGCTGTCCATGTATTCCTGGGGAGATACAGTCTGACATCCATTTGCCTCAGGGCTTATCAAAATCTACAATTGATACAGTCTATCAATCCCTTGCTCTAAAACCATTTCCTCAACTAGATTAAACTTGCAAAGAACCCCTCATTTGCTGGTAAAACTGCTTAATTTCCTATTAATACCCTCTTTCTACACTGATAGCTGATTTAAGAAACCACCCTAAACCAATTCATTGTGGTATTTTACTATCAAAGTGCTCTGGAAACCATAGCTTATTACACAGCCAAGATCATTGGTTATGCAAGGGAACAGAGATCTTAGTTATATGAACAGGCAGGTGTCTCTTAAGCAACAGGTTTGTTTTTATGGACGTAATGGATGATATTGACCTTATGGTCTCTAACAAATGTTAGAGAAGGTATTTTTTTGTGTGTGCTAGCCTAACTTCTGACTTCATCCATTCACATTCTCTTTTAATAATCTGATTTCAGTTTTCATTTGTTGTTAATTTATCTTTTAAGATAATTTTACGGCTGGACAAAGTGCATGCAGACATGTGTACAAATTGTACATGTGATCACAGAACAAATGCATCTTGTAACCAGCACACAAATGAAGAGCTGGAACATCCCTAGAATTTCTCTCCAGTCTCTTCTTAGCCACTGCCATCAACCCCGACGAGATAACCACTATCTTGACGGCTAACTCTATAGATTAATTTTGCCTGCCTTCGAATATATACATATTCAACATATATATTGTTTTGTGGCTGGATTTTCTTTTGCAGCATTATGCCTGCATGATTCACTAATATTGCAGGTAAAAGCACTCTGTCCCTGTTGATGTGTAATATTCCATTTTTATGAACACAAGTAACTTTAGGTTTTTTGTTGTCGTTCATTCACTCAGTCGAGTCCGACTCTTTGCGACCTCATGTCCTGCAGCATGCCCGTCTTCCCTGATCCTGGAGTTTGCTCTAACTCATGTCCATTGAGTTGATGATGTTTAATTTGTTATGTTATTATTAATGAACATTTAAGTTGTTTTCAGTTTGCAGTTATTAATACTACAAGTAGCTCTTGTAAAAGACTTCTGGTGGACATGTTACAGAGTTATGTGTGGTTAGTCACTCAGTCGTGTCCAACTCTTTGCAATCCCATGGACTGTAGCCCATCAGTCTCCTCTGTCCATGGGATTCTCCAGGCAAGAATACTGGAGTGGGTTGCCATGCCCTCCTCCAGGGGAATTCACCTAATCCAGGGATTGAACCAAGGTCTCCCACGTTGCAGGCAAATTCTTTACTATCTGAGCCACCAGGGAAGCCCAAAGTTCTACAAATCATATATTTAAATCATATATCATATATATCTCTGCCCAAGTTTAGTTTTCCAAAATAGTCAAACCAATTTAGACTTCCACTAGCAATAAACAAGCATTTCATTTGCCCCACGCCCTCACCAACACCTGGTATTTGGTTTTATTCATCCTCATAGATGCGTAGTTGAATCTCATTATGGTTTAATTTGCATTTCTTTGCTGGCTAATGGGGTTGAGCAACTTTTTCATGTTTACTGGATGTTTGGATTTTTCTCTTTTTATAAAGTGCCTATTCAAATTTATGACCCTTTTTTATATTTATTGATTTCAAGTTTATTTTTATTACTGGATTTTTATGCACTTAAAAGAAACTATCATCTTTATAAAGCAAGTTGAAGTATAAACAGACAAAAATAAGTGAAAAGTATTAGATAGGTGTCAAATCCAAACTAACCATAAGCAAAGCATTAGGGACACAGGGCTTAACTATTTAGTACTAATAAACACTAAGAGGAGGCTGGGAGGGTTAAATCCTGCTTTGTAACAGCAGCATTTTTATGCAGAAACGACAGAGGTGTCATGTTACTGACAGTCCTCACTGATCCTTTGTGCTCATTAAGCTTTAACTAGTCTGGAGGCTCAGCAGTAAAGAATCCTTCTGCAATGCAGGAGACCCAGGTTCGATCCCTGGGTCGGGAAGATCCCCTGGAGAAGGAAATGGCAACCCACTCCACTCCAGTATTCTTGCCTGGGAAATCCCACGGACAGAGGAGCCTGGTGGGCTACAGACCTCAGGGATGCAAAGAGTCGGACACAAATGAGAGATTAAACTACCACCATTCACTGACGAACTTCATGAAGCTCATTCTGAGTAAGTTAAGAACTGTTGGAACTGCGCGGTCACAGATGACAGTTTCAGTTAGTAACAGCATTCTTATGTCCAATATACTGTAGAATTTCATAGTGTAAACTGCTACGCATTTAAAAATATTTATGTGCCAAAGGATAAATCAGCGGCAGTTACCTTTTTTTGGATTAAAATAACTTTAAAAAAATATAGTCTAAGTTTTTGACTACATATTAGTCACTGTGTACAAAAATTGTCATAAGTTATGGCTTTGAGGTGAGGTGAAGGTGAAGTCGCTCAGT
>SJYX01011109.1:1416339-1444480 GCA_006410675.1 Oreotragus oreotragus
ATTCCAGCTTGTGTTTCTTCCATTCCAGCGTTTCTCATGATGTACTCTGCATAGAAGTTAAATAAGCAGGGTGACAATATACAGCCTTGACGTACTCCTTTTCCTATTTGGAACCAGTCTGTTGTTCCATGTCCAGTTCTAACTGTTGCTTCCTGACCTGCATACAGATTTCTCAAGAGGCAGGTTAGGTGGTCTGGTATTCCCATCTCTTTCAGAATTTTCCACAGTTTATTGTGGTCCACACAGTCAAAGGCTTTGGCATAGTCAGTAAAGCAGAAATAGATGTTTTTCTGGAACTCTCTTGCTTTTTTAAAATTGTAGGAAGATATTAATTGAATGAAGAAATATGCATTAAACAGGGACACCTAAAAAGACAAAGTGGAGACAAAGTGTTTTATTTTGAGGATCAGCAAATAAATAGCTGAGATAATTATTCTAGCTGGTGAAATCCGAAAGAGTGAATTTTAATTTTCAAGGTTAAAACACATAAATGCTTGATATTCTACTTAGTATTTTTATTTATCCACTAAATAAATCTCATTTCTTTTTAAAAATTAATTTATGTATTTTAATTGGAAGCTAATTACTTTATAATATTGTAGCGGTTTTTGCCATACATTGAGTGTTTGTATTTATTAAATTTGAATATATAATCCCTTGGTTTCTTCAACTGGTTTATTGACTATTATTAATTGCTTTTGTAAAAACAGAAACTCAGCAGTAGAAATGAAACTATTCATAGTCTCTGTTAACAGTGTAAAATAAAGCGTTATAATAACAAGCAGAGGTGTAAGCAGCAAGCCCTTTTGGAGTTACTGTGGAGAAGCAGATTTAGTAGTTACCTGTCTTAGCTAAAACCCAATTGTACCAGTAAAGTACTGGGAGGTTATTGCTGCTGCTGCTGCTGCTGCTAAGTTGCGTCAGTCGTGTCCGACTTCAAATGATTTATGGCTCCATAGGGGCATATTGAAAGCAAGAAGCTAATGTCAAATCAAAATTAACTTGCATACAATAATAGTTGCAACTCCATAAATCACGGGGTCATTGAGTTATGGGGTCAGGGACTGTATTCAACTTTGAGATATTTTACAAATTTCCAGTGTTATCAAAAGCCTTTATCTTTGTTCTTTTTCTATCTGTAAATATATTTATCCCCCAATAACTGAGGAATGGCCATGTGTGGTTTTACATATTAAATGTTCCCTCTAACTTATTGGGTGGTTATTAACAATTGAATGAATTATTTAAGCAAATATTTCATTTTAATACCTAACTAAAACAGAAGCATGAATGATAATAGTTTTGTCTTTACAATGAAAGTCTCAAGGAGGAAGAAGAGACAGAAAACTTGTAACCACTTGCTCTGAGTTGGAGAAAGCAGATTGCAAAGGGTGATGACCAGTGTTAAAAGATCTTAGATAATCAAGTGCAAGTCCGGCGGGCGTTTCTGATTGTTACAGATTAGTCACTAATGAGATGCGACAAGGCTGAGGGTGCCCAGGAACAGCCGAGGCATTTCTGTGATTTATTTATCTTGCGTTACATAGTAGAAGAGTTGCCAATATGTTTACTTTTAATTGTAGCATAAGTTGATGATGACTAAAATGAGAGAATCAAAGTTTCTAATTTTCATTGAAAAAAAATACACACATTTGTATCATGCTGCCTCGAGGAGTTTCCTTAATTTGCTGTGATTGCTTTTATCTCAGATCACATTCACTTTGAGAGTCTGATATACAGCTCTTTGAATCATTTTTACAAATCTATTTTTTGAACTTTTAATTTTTCAGTTATGAAAAATAAGATTTGATGAAATATATTAAAATCAGAATGGAAAAGAGACTCTTCTCCATCCCACCACTCCCACTTTTTGAGAAAATTTCTTTGCTAAGGATGTCAAGGTAGTGAACAAATTCGTTTATTTATTGACTCATTAAACAAACATTCATTCTTTGGACATGTATACTATTGTCAGACATATGAAATCTTTATAAGCAGAATGAATTATCTTAAATCTCTCTGTTTCTGACATGTAAAAATCAAAGAAGAATCACCACAAATGTCTTTTGGCCAACTATGGAGGGAAAGCCAAGCCTTTTGATTTGGAATGCTTATTCACCTTACTTTATCCTGAACCTGGGAAGACTTTCCATTCTATGATTTTACACAGAGAAGCTTCCAAAATGATTTCCCTTCTAGGAGATTCCAAAGTTCTGTATAGTACACTACTACAGATAATTCTTTTATTATAAACCTCTTAGACTTAAAGTACAAGAAACAGAAATGCTCTGTCTAAATCTGGATCAACTGGAGAGACTTTCAGGTAACTCAGTAAATAAATGATTTAGAGTCATCTATCCAAGTATATCGACTTCCCTGATGACTCTAAAGAATCTGCCTGCAGTGCAGAAGACCTGAGTTCAATCCCTGGGTTGGGAAGATTTCCTGGAAAAGAAAATGGCAACTCACTCTGGTATTCTTGCCTGAAGAATCTCAAGGACAGAGAAGCCTGGTGGGCTACAGTCCATGGGGTCACAAAGAGTTGGACATGACTGAGCAACTAACGCTTTCACATTTTCATCCAAGTATATCATATAAGAAGCTACCTTAGAAACTGTGTCTATTTAATTGAATTAGTTGCAGTTAAAATCATCTGATTAAGTGTAGAGATGTTTATTGACATTCTCGAAGACCCATTCACCTTCAACACAGGTCATTGTAGAGAATCAAGTGGAGATGTGATAGGAATCCTTTTTTGCATCTTTCCTAGTAATGACACGAATATCTATCATTCTTTCAGAGAAAAACTATGCAATTGGAAGTGTCCTCTATGGTTGCATTGCATAGTTTCAATATAATGATTTAGAGTCATCTATCCAAGTATATCGACTTCCCTGATGACTCTAAAGAATCTGCCTGCAGTGCGGAAGACCTGAGTTCAATCCCTGGGTTGGGAAGATTTCCGAAAAGAAAATGGCAACCCACTCTGGTATTCTTGCCTGAAGAATCTCAAGGACAGAGAAGCCTGGCGGGCTACAGTCCATGGTTTCACAAAGAGTTGGACATGACTGAGCAACTAACGCTTTCACATTTTCATCCAAGTATATCATGTAAGAAGCTACCTTAGAAACTGTGTCTATTTAATTCAGTTAGTTGCAGTTGAAATCATCTGATTAAGTGTAGAGATGTTTATTGACATTCTCGAAGACCCATTCACCTTCAACACAGGTCGTTGTAGAGAATCAAGTGGAGATGTGATAGGAATCCTTTTTTGCATCTTTCCTAGTAATATATCATTCTTTCAGAGAAAAACTATGCAATTGGAAGTGTCCTCTATGGTTGCA
Source organism: Oreotragus oreotragus (assembly GCA_006410675.1). Lineage (NCBI taxonomy): Eukaryota > Metazoa > Chordata > Mammalia > Artiodactyla > Bovidae > Oreotragus > Oreotragus oreotragus. Next base: position 1,419,684 of record SJYX01011109.1, read on the forward strand.
TTGCATAGTTTCAATATNCGAAGACCCATTCACCTTCAACACAGGTCGTTGTAGAGAATCAAGTGGAGATGTGATAGGAATCCTTTTTTGCATCTTTCCTAGTAATATATCATTCTTTCAGAGAAAAACTATGCAATTGGAAGTGTCCTCTATGGTTGCATTGCATAGTTTCAATATCTTCAAATTAGCTTTCTTCACATTTACCCTGTTGGTTAGAGAAAAATGAGATGGGTTTGAGTTCCTTTTGAGCCCACTGTGAAGCTGAATTTGATTAAGGCATCAGCCCTGACTCCTATCTTTGAATTGCAGTGACTTTCTTATTACTCAGACATTAATGATATCTCAGGGTTGACTTTCTGCTGTTCGGGAAAAGATCGTGTTTCCCCAATATCACCTTGGGAATTTGTAATAGCAACATGATCTTTTGGGAAAACGTACAAAGAAGACATTCTGCATGGCATTTGCAGAGCTGTTCAGTGTCCTTCCGAAAGATCAAGGGAAGCGACTTAGCAGCAGCAGCAGCAGGGCTTACTCTAGGTTTGAATTTCATCAAACTGAAAACAATTGCAAGCATTCGGAGCAATCAGATTAGTACATTTTATCCTGAACATCCATATTAACCAGCCATCCTGTTCTAAAACTGTGTTCCTTCCTCCCTGGAATAAGCACCTTTTGAATCCATTCCCATATGTATTTTTCACTTCTTTGCTTGTGTAAATTAACAGGTTTCATATTTCTTCTAGTTGTAAGATTCCTTTTTCCAGGTTTGATATTTTGTGGTCTCCACTCCAGGGTATGCTGCCATAGAGCTAGAGTCATAAGTCTGAACGCACTCGATCATGTCATTAGAACAGCATCATTGGAACCACTCCACGTTATTGCATTCTACCCACATTCACATTCTGCCACCGCTGTCATGAGTATCTGAGCCCTTTGGTTTTTATAGGGGGCTCTCACCAAGATGTGAATCAAGACCCCACAAACAAAATATGGGGTTTGAATGCTTTATAAGATGAATGCTTACCACATTTTACAGACAGTGGCTTCCCAGGTAGCTCAAACAGTAAAGAATCTGCCTGCAAGGTGAGAGACCTGTGTTCGATCCCTGGATCAGGAAGAGCTGCTGGAGAAGGGCATGGCACCCCACTCTAGTACCCTTGCCTGGAAAATCCCACGGACAGAGGAACCTGGTGGGCTATGGTCCATGAGTCGCAAAGAGTTGGACATGACTGAACAACTAACACTTTACTTTCCCAGACAGTGTAATGCAAGAGGAGAAGCTCTTATGAGCTGTGGGCTCTTCATTCCGATCTTGTGTTCTTTTAGCAGTTCTTTAAAAACATTGTCTATCCCAAGACTTGCACTAAATATATGACTATAAAAATAAATTACTTACCGTTTCTTTAAAATAAGTTGAATAGTTCTAACAAAACACGTAGTTTATATGATATAGAGAATTTCTTCCATTCTCCCAATCTTCAGGAGCAATAAAATATGTATAGAAGTTACACAGAATCGGGACCTATTTAGTGGTTATGGCAGTGATGCACATTTCAGGAGGTATTATATGGGCTAAGGTACCTACAGTTTTCATGCTATTTTGGAAGCAAGAAATTTAAATATATCTTACAAATATGATAGACTTATTACAGGTATATAAACTGTTGCCATATTGATTACCAAAAAATATTAGATGATATTTCATATAATTATAATTTAAGATCATTTATTAAAAATGTAGCTTTAATCAGATTAGTACATTTTATCCTGAACATCCATATTAACCAGCCATCCTGTTCTAAAACTGTGTTCCTTCCTCCCTGGAATAAGCACCTTTTGAATCCATTCCCATATGTATTTTTCACTTCTTTGCTTGTGTAAATTAACAGGTTTCATATTTCTTCTAGTTGTAAGATTCCTTTTTCCAGGTTTGATATTTTGTGGTCTCCACTCCAGGGTATGCTGCCATAGAGCTAGAGTCATAAGTCTGAACGCACTCGATCATGTCATTAGAACAGCATCATTGGAACCACTCCACGTTATTGCATTCTACCCACATTCACATTCTGCCACTGCTGTCATGAGTATCTGAGCCCTTTGGTTTTTATAGGGGGCTCTCACCAAGATGTGAATCAAGACCCCACAAACAAAATATGGGGTTTGAATGCTTTATAAGATGAATGCTTACCACATTTTACAGACAGTGGCTTCCCAGGTAGCTCAAACAGTAAAGAATCTGCCTGCAAGGTGAGAGACCTGTGTTCGATCCCTGGATCAGGAAGAGCTGCTGGAGAAGGGCATGGCACCCCACTCTAGTACCCTTGCCTGGAAAATCCCACGGACAGAGGAACCTGGTGGGCTATGGTCCATGAGTCGCAAAGAGTTGGACATGACTGAACAACTAACACTTTACTTTCCCAGACAGTGTAATGCAAGAGGAGAAGCTCTTATGAGCTGTGGGCTCTTCATTCCGATCTTGTGTTCTTTTAGCAGTTCTTTAAAAACATTGTCTATCCCAAGACTTGCACTAAATATATGACTATAAAAATAAATTACTTACCGTTTCTTTAAAATAAGTTGAATAGTTCTAACAAAACACGTAGTTTATATGATATAGAGAATTTCTTCCATTCTCCCAATCTTCAGGAGCAATAAAATATGTATAGAAGTTACACAGAATCGGGACCTATTTAGTGGTTATGGCAGTGATGCACATTTCAGGAGGTATTATATGGGCTAAGGTACCTACAGTTTTCATGCTATTTTGGAAGCAAGAAATTTAAATATATCTTACAAATATGATAGACTTATTACAGGTATATAAACTGTTGCCATATTGATTACCAAAAAATATTAGATGATATTTCATATAATTATAATTTAAGATCATTTATTAAAAATGTAGCTTTAAAAAGTAATCATTTATGGATAGGAGGGAAGTTAGAGGGAGGGGATATATTCATAGATAGGCTTATAGCTAAATGACGTTGTACAGCAGAAACCAGTGCAACATTGTAAAACAGTTACACTCCAATTAAAAATAAATTTTAAAAAAGTAATTATTTAACATGGGATTCTGGGATATCACCGAATCTTCATTTGCTAATTGTTATTTTTGCAAATTATCTTCTAATATCATATATGATCAGACATAAGGCACATCATTTCCCAGATTATGCCTAAAAAAAGATGTTTATCTTATATTGGTGTCACTCTAGATCTTTTATAATGGAATATTAATGAAAGAACTTTAATTTGATCAAAAAAGTATTGGAAGAAAAAGGCATATTTACCTGAAATTACATCAATCAATGTCAGTTTGGATGCTTGAACAGATTACCTGATAATTTACTAAAAGGCCAGCAAAGGAATCTAAAACAGATTACATTATTCCTGGGTATGTGGCATCTCAGTTGAAATGTTTGCCGTTAAAAAGTAGCAAAAATTGTGAACAAGAACACTGTTCTTTGATATTTTGGGAAAATGACGGAATCACTCTATGGCTGTTTAATTTACATTTACGTGGCAGGCTCATACGACATTTTATCTTTTATCTCACTGTAAAGCTAGCTTTACGCATATATACCTACACACTTCACATGTGCTTTTAAATGAGCGTGCCAACGTTCATATGTGCAATTATATATGTGGATATATGACTATATTTATGTGTATGCATATGTGTCATCACTGTATTCTTTCCTGTCTCCTTAGTTTTTATCAATATGAATCTATTTCTCCTTAATCAATTTGATAAATTGATAAAAGAGTTTTATCATTGTAATTTTTCCCATAATTATAACATTTTTTGTTTTTTGTCTATATGCAAATATTATTCATGAAACCATTTGGTCCTTTTCCACAGACTGTTTCTTTAACATAGAGAGAATTAGGCTAAGTTACATAATTTCCATGTAAAATTCCAGTGTATGTCCATTTCACATTTTAAGAAACTGAGTCAAAATGAAATTAGAAGTGGGGAAATTAAGACATCACCATAGAATAGATGCTATACATATAACGATGTGAACAGGTCCACTTTAATGCCTAAAATAGGTCTTGATGTGTGACACATTTAAAATAATTGCCAGTAAAAATTCATTCAGGTATATATATTCCTTGACATCATGTCTTTAAAAGTAGTTAGGAAAACTAGCATGACCTGGGAGTCCAGTCTTGTGAGTTTTAATCATACCGTGGGGCCTCCTCAGCCTAGGGCGGGGTTGAGTTTTATTTGTGATTAGAGAGACCTCATAGGGACTGCAGGTCAGCAGAGGGTGGAGGCAAACCTGAGCATGACTACCTGGCAGAGCCTTCACTTCAGACCCAGAAGAGGGCTGAGTTAGGAAAGCTCTGATCTCATCCATGTGGACCTTTTATAAGAGGATTTTGAAGTACAAAAGGCAGGACAAGAGAGAGGAAACCAAATATATTTTTTGTTTAAAACTTTGAAATGCTCCTTTTCTCAGTGTAAGTGGAAAGTGAAGTCGCTCGGTTGTGTCTGACTCTTTGTGACCCCGTGGACCGTAATCTACCACACTCCTCTGTCCATGGGATTTCCCAGGCAAGAGTACTGGAGTGGGTTGCCATTTCCTTCTCCAGGGGATCNAGAGAGGAAACCAAATATATTTTTTGTTTAAAACTTTGAAATGCTCCTTTTCTCAGTGTAAGTGGAAAGTGAAGTCGCTCGGTTGTGTCTGACTCTTTGTGACCCCATGGACCGTAATCTACCACACTCCTCTGTCCATGGGATTTCCCAGGCAAGAGTACTGGAGTGGGTTGCCATTTCCTTCTCCAGGGGATCTTCCCGACCCAGCGATCGAACCCAGGTCTCCCGCATTGCAGGCAGTAGCTTTGCCGTCTGACCACCAGGGAACCTTTTCTCAGTGTACCTTACGTTTTTCCTTCAAGTTCGCCATTTCATCTCTAGTGCCTGATAGCCCTAAGGATCAGGCGCATGTTGCTTAATAAATGTTTGCTGAGTCAATAAACGACTGTGCAAACCTCTCAAATCTATCTTCAGTCTGCACCCCAGATTCACTTTCTCCACTGCTCTTAGGCTATTACGCAAAAATATATGAAAGTAATAATGAATTATAATGTTTTCTCTATTGAACAAGTATTTTTTGTTTTCCTCTGTATATTTTAAAAATACTTTAATATTATTTTTACTAAGGCAAAAACATTTCACAGTTTTTAAAAAAGGTGTTCAAATTCTTTAAAAATAGCACAGATTTCCTCTTAAGTCCTAATCTCAATCCCTACAGAAAAACTTTTGACTTTGACTCTTTCAGTGGATTTTTATTATATTTACTTGCATATTTCTAAAAAGTTTTCTTATCCTGCCTCCTTTACTTAGCAGTTTAACACACTGTATTGACTCTGTGTATAATACTTGAGTATTTAGTTCTCTTGCGCATATGTACCTTTCCCTATACTCACACTTCATATGCAGGTATACCATGGCTTATGTTTACTCGCTTGTTAGAGTTCCCATTATTCTGATTATATTCACATCTGAATGAAATGCTATATTATTATTACTTTTCTTTAGTCATAACCTTTTGTTTCTCCTGGAGTTATTAATAACCTTTTCCAATTTGTTTAGTATACTTTGTACCTAGTATAAATTATTCATGCATGTGTACTAAGTTGCTTTAGTCAGGTCTAACTCTTTGCGACCCTGTGGATGGTAGCCTGCCAGGCTCCTCTCTCCATGGGATTCTGGGAAGGATACTGGGTGCCATGCCTTCTGCCAGGGCATCTTCCTGACCCAGGGATCAAACCTGTGCCTCCTGCATTGGCAGGCAGGTTCCTTACCACTAGCACCATCTGGGAAGCCCACAAACGACTCATAAATGCCCCCAAATGGTCTTTCAAACTGTAACAGAACAGTATAACTACTTTAAAAAACAACTCCAGAAGCTCTCAGTGGCTTATCTCAGTGTGAGTTTGCTTCTTGCTCATGCCATGGCCCAGAGGGTGACAGTTAGGGTTTCTATGCCACACAATCATTCAGAGCCTCAATTTCTTTCATCTTGGGGATTTAATGTCTTGTAGGGCTTCAGAGCTCCTCGCTGAGTCTTTATGTCTGGATACCAGTAAGGAAAGAGAGAAAGCATGGAGGATCTCACAGGTCATTTTATGGGAATGACCCGGAAGTGGTATAGGTCACTACTGCCCACATGCCATTGGCTAGAACTCAGTTACACGCCTCCCTGCCAGCAAAGGGCTAAGAACTGAAATCCACGGGGATGCTCAGAAGAGAAAACCTGGGACTGGATGAACACTTCAGTCTCTGCTACATGGACATTATCAAAAATGTTTCAAGTGTACTCGTCCATACAATAATTATTTCCAGGAGCCTTCGCCTCTGCCGTCCGCTCTTTCGCTTCTGTCTAGGCCTGTTGTTATGGAGAATTCACTTCACTCTCTCCTGTGTTGGGCCTTCATTTCCTGGGTTCCATCTCCTCTTTCTTGATTTATAAGCCTATTTTGGGGATCCTTCCTTAAACACAATAAAGGCATTATGTATTCAGTTCCTTACACGTTTAAACACATTTTAATCACACTTGGCTAACATTTTGTATGAGTACACAATTCTCATTTCAAAATAGTTTCACTCATAAATTGTGAAGGCACTTAAAGAGTCTTCTGGATCCATTATTGCTCTTGAGAAATCTAGTACAATTTTTATTATTTTCCTTTGTGTGTTATCCACTTTATGTTTCTGGAAGATGTTTTTGTTCTTTTTATTCCTGGGCTGCTAATATCTCAGAATGACATATCTTGGTGTGTTTAATTGCTTAACAAAAAATTATACTCCTGGACTGTCCATTTTATAATCCACCCATGTTTCAAATTTGTAAAATTTTGAGGGTATTTTGAATTTTGAATTTTTTTTTTTACTATGTTGAAGTCCACTTGTTTTTAATTCATTTTCTACAGGAGCAGAGTAAAAATGCATGTGTTCAGTTCATCTTGTTAAACCACAAAATACTCTAGTTTACTTTTACCAGAAAATAAACCTCCAGTCTCCTGGAGGCTGAATTGAGCAGATGGAGAGACTTATGTACAATTGGTTGATTGTACGGCGGTGGGGAAATGAACTTTGAGTCCAGACATTCTGAATACAGACATCTAACCAAATCCCTGTGCTCACCCCACCAGCTGGCTTCCTTCTCTGATGGTATTTCCGCCTCCTAGGCTTGACCCCCTTAGGTTACACAAGGAGTTACTGCTTCTCATCCATCACCTCTCCTACAGGCAAGCAGTATACAACTCCTCCTCTTCCTGATCAGTTACCCAGCTTCTATCTGACTTAGATTTTTCCAAACTGTCTTTTGCAGTTTATTTATCTCTTGATTTATCTTCTGCTCTTTGTCTTTATGATTTCATAGCATATAAAAATGTATTTTGGATGCAGATCATTTTTAAAGTCTTTATTGAATTTGTTAAATATTGTTTCTGTTTCATGTTTTTTGGCTGTGAGGCATGTAGGATCTTAACATCCCGACCAGGGATCGAATCCATACCTCCTGCATTGGAAACCTTAACCCCTGGGCCTACAGGAAAGTCCTCCAAATGTGTTCATCCTTGTGTCAGAGGAGACTGGGGAGAGAGAGGTGTTTAACCATTTTTAAACACCCAGGTACATTTATTTGTTTGCCTTCGTGCTATATTTATTCAGCGATAAGCTTATTGAGAGAAACGGTGTCTGTTGAATTTGTGCTATGCAAATGCCAGGTGCAGAAAGGCTTCTTTTTAACATCACAGGATGCTGTCACCTTGTTCTCATGGTTTGTTATTCTGCTCTGTCTTTGGTCAAAGTGGCCTTCATGAAGTGGCCGGGAAACATTTTGCTCATATTCTCCCACTGCCATCTCCTCCTTGGAACCCTCTTCCCACAGGGAAGGAAAGGTCCACCCTCTGGGGTAGCTGAAGAGCATGCCCGTGTAACGCTAGCGTCTCTGAGCCTCGGAACTAAAAACACAGGACTTGAGCAGCAGGTGACTCCTAGAGAGTTGTCCCTGCAGGAGTTAGCTATCTCCTCCTTGGAACCCTCTTCCCACAGGGAAGGAAAGGTCCACCCTCTGGGGTAGCTGAAGAGCATGCCCGTGTAATGCTAGCGTCTCTGAGCCTCGGAACTAAAAACACAGGACTTGAGCAGCAGGTGACTCCTAGAGAGTTGTCCCTGCAGGAGTTAGCCCTACGAGGCAGCTGGCACACTTACTTTTTAGAGAAGATGGCAAAGAGAGCAGATGATAAATGGGAGGCACTTTCCCCTAAAACGGAAGGCAGGCAGCATGGTGTCCGACTACTGTGAGCTTTGCCTTCTGGATCAGCAGATCTGAATCCTACATTCCTGGACCTTTGGGATTCTGGGCACGTTGTTGGGACTTTCTCAACCTCAGTTTCTTCATTCTTAAAAATGGGGACAATAAAAAATAATAGATGCCTTGCCTCTTTCAAAGCAACATTGTGAAAGTCCCGTGAGATGATACATGGATAAGGGCACCATCAATGCTGTTGAATATGGGAAATAACAGCTGGTTGGACTTCCCTGGTGGCTCAGACGGTAAAGCGTCTGTCTACAATTCGGGAGACCTGGGTTTGATCCCTGGGTCGGGAAGATTCCCTGGAGAAGGAAATGGCAACCCACTTTTAGTCTGTCTGAGATGTGATCCCAAGAGAGCCAGCCAGGATCGTGGGTGTGGCCAGATAGTAGGTGCTTAATAAAGATGTGTTCAGTGAATGTGTGTGCTGCTCGATTGCCTCTGATCTCACAGACACGACCCCTGTTGATTGAGCTGCAGATCTCCGAAATGACTGTAGGAGGCAAAGGTGAGGGCGGCGCATGGATGGGTTGGATTGGACTGGTGAATCCAATTGGACTGGTGAATGGATTCCTATGAACAGACCCTAACTTTTAAAACACGATTTCCTTCCGAGCCCTTTTATTTCCGGAGACCCCTCGCCTCTCTGCACTGGCAACTCCTTGGTCTCTAGCTAACGAAGACCTCCCTTCGCAGAGGAGAAAATGCAGCGCCCTGGGAGCCGTTCTCACAGTGCCCAGGGGCTCTTTGGAAAAGAGAAATCCAAGAAGACACCGAAAGATCAAGGACTCAGAATGAGCTGGCTGCTGGGGCTTGGAGACTCACAGAGCCGAGAACTCGGAGCAGAAACCGAGCGCCTTTGAGTCACCAGCAGGATTAGCCGGAGGTGCGCCCCGCACGTCCGCCTGAGGACTGGGAGACACGCCTTCGTCACACACGAGCCCTGCAGATCCCGGGCTCGGCGGACTTGGGGGTGGTGCTTCCAGTCCTGCCGCTTGCAGTCCCGACGGGCAGGGGCTGGGGACCCGCCGGCTGTTGGAGCGATCCGGAGCCACAGGTTGGGGGGAAAAAAAATCGGAGCGGTGCCCGGGACCGTCGCCCTGGAAGGCAGACCCCGGGCCGCAGCTGGTGTCCAGGAGTTCCAGGGCTTGGGGAAGCGGGAAGGAAACCTCTGAAACCCGACACCTCTCGCCGAGGAAAACTTCGCAGGCTGGTGAGTTGGGGCGGCCAGCCGGGCTGTTATTGCTGTGGAATGCGTTCCCACCCACTCGCGGGGTTTGCTGAGCGGCTCGCCTGCGAAAAGGAAGTGAGACGTGGATGGGGAGATGTAGGCCGGCGGCGAGGGACCCCGGGATGGAGCGGGGTTCGGGGTGTGAGCGCCCTGGATCGGTGGCTTCCACCCGGGATTCTGGTGCAGGCGTGGTGGGGGCACGGATGTCGTCAGAAAACTGGCTGGTGTCTGTCTTTGTTTTGGTCCTCACCGATCAAACAGCTGGTTGGGATTTGGAAAAAAAAGAACCTGGCTTAGCAATGTCAGTTTCCTTCCATCTGTATCTCAAAGACAACTGAAATAACAGTTCTTCATCATCATCATCATGTGTTTCGAGGTTCATTTAAGAAGTCATTTCGTGAGGCAGACAAGGGATTGTCCGTCCTCAGATGAAATCAAGAGTCTGATAGGTGTGTGTGTGTTTTTTTTTTTTTTAAACCTGTTCTTTCAGAATTGTGATCCGGGTATTGCAGTCCTAGAAGGGTGTGTACACGTGTGTTTGTTCAACTGGTCACAATAAATGAGCTTCCAAGAGTTCCCAACTCCCTGCAACACTATCTCATTATCTGATAGCTATTGAATCAGGTGGAATGTCCCTAAGCAGAAGCTGGAGCCTCTATTTCTAGGAAAAGGCTGAGTTTGGTCAAAGTCATCACACTTGCTACTCGCTGTTACACACTGGTTACCATTTTACTGCTTTTTATTTCGAGACCTAAAATTAAGAATATGTATGATTCCAGTTGTGTATCTAGCACCTAATTAAGACAAAGTCAACAACGTGCAGTTTCAGAGTTCTTAGCAACAAAATTATTACTGAACATAGTAATAGTTATAGATTTTTAGTCTGTTTCAAAGATGTACTGTTCTCAATATTCAGTTACATTAACACATCTTCAGTAATATTATAGGTAAATAATATATATGTTTTATGTGCACAGTTATGGAGTTCTAAATTTGAAGTTAACAGAAAAGTTAACTTCAGCAGTATAGTCTCAGGCGTTTCAGTTTATTGAATTTTCAAGCTACTGTAAAGTCCAATTGTAGAAAGAAGTGAGAGCCATACCTGCCTTGTGCTGTTCCCTCATATACTTATTTTTCACAGTTTCCTATCATTAATCCTCTACCTGGAGGGAATCAGTCCTTCTTGAAGGCAAGAGGGGATTTTAGGAATGACCAAAACAAGATAATCTTGGCAGATAGTTTAACGTTAAGGAGGCTTTTCTGCTTAAGAACTGAGAGAGGCCTTCCGTAAATGTTGCCATCTTTGCTTTCGAAAGAACAAACCTTGCCAATGAAACTGGACAAGCCTGTTCCTAAAGATGCCAAGAAGGAATCAAAGGGTATCTGTCAAATGTAAGCAAACCACAACTCTCTCATAGGCCATTTCTGAAACAGGAATCTGACTACCTGATAGGGAAGGTAACTCTAATATAATTGATCTGCTCAGCTCCTTGGCACACCAGCTTATATTAAAATTATCTACTGGTTTCTGAACTGCTTTTCATAACATTTAACTGTACTTCTGGAAAGATAGAAGCCATCCAAAGCCCCAGCTGGTTCAAAACAGAAATCTGCTGTTTTCCCACCTTCAGCCTGGGAAACTTTTGGTTAGATTTTTGGTCTTGCAGATCAGGACAGCATGAAACATAGACCAACTATTCACATAAAGCTCAGCTCACAATTAATCCAGTTTCTTGAGTTGATTCATCAAGGTAGGTTAACCAATGGTTCTGCTCTTAAGCAAGTAATTGCAGTTTTGAGAGACAGGAAAACAATTATTGTAAAAACAGACAGGACAAACTAGGTGTTTGCCATGAAGGGTAAGTCACTTTTTGGAGTTGGTGGCTAAAGGGGTGTAATTTTTCACTCATTATTAGGTGTAGAATGGAGCTGACATTTATTCTGTAATAGTAGGAAGTAGCTACACCACAAAGCATAATAAGAACCAATTGTAAACCCCATAAATGGAGTTGAGAGTATTACTAAACTTGTTTCACTCCCTTTGCAATCAGTATTCATATTCTTTAAATATTAACCTTCTCTCATAAGCCCTCCTTAAATGAAGGAAACTTGTCGGGATTATCAGTAATGAAAATAAAATGCTGTTTAACACATAGCCAAAAATTTTGAAATAAGTTGTCTTTTCTAAGTAAACAACTGGTGAGTGTAATTGAGAAAAAGAACTTTCATTTCTTATTCACTTCTTAAATATTTATTAATAGTGTCAAGCCTTATTCTGGGCTCTGTGTGAACAGAAGTGGACCAAAGGTACAAAAGTGCCTGGACTCCAGAGAACTTGCCTTTTACTTTAGCGAATAAATGGATGTGCAGGTTAGATCTGTGATACGTTGGAGATAAGTGCTAGCCGAGAATGTAAAGCAGAGAAGGAGCGAACAGTGCCGGTGACACGCCCAGTCAGTGCTGAAAGTTTAGATCAGGTGCCCAGGGAAAGTCTAACTGAGAAGGTGACATTTGAATGTCGGTCTTATGGAAGCTCAGGAGTGAGCCATGTGGTTACAAGGAGGAAGAGCTGTCTACACTGAAGGATCAACAAGCAAGAGCTTGCCTGGCGACTTCCAGGAGTGGCAAGAAGGGATGTCTGTGTCCCTGGGGGCAGGGTCGTACTGGGGCAGGTCACAGAGGGCTTTGAAAGCAAGCATATTGGCTTTTGATTTTTACTCTGAGTGAAGGAAGGCGACGCTATCGTTTAGACACTGTCTGTTGAAAAGAAGCTGAATTTCCAATACTTTGGCCACCTGATGCGAAGAGCCAACACATTGGAAAAGACCCTGATGCTGGGAAAGATAGAAGGCAGAAGGCGGGCAACAGAGGATGAGATGCTTGGATGGCATCACCGACTCGATGGACATGAGTTTGAGCAAACTCTGGGAGATGGTGAAGGACAGGGAAGCCCGGCGTGCTGCAGTCTGTGGGGTTGCAAAGAATCAGACACAGCACAGCCTAGGGAATGAAAACAACAGAAGAGACTGGAAAGCAGGGCTGGAGAAGGGCACAGATTGAGGCTGGAGAGACCACCTGGGTAAAGTGAGTGTAAGTCACTCAGTCGTGGCCGACTCTGTGCAACCCCATGGACTATACAGTCCATGGAATTCTCCAGGCTAGAATACTGGAGTGGGTAGCCTTTCCCTTCTCCAGGGGATCTTCCCAACCCAGGAATTGAACCTAGGTCTTCCACGTTGCGGGTAGATTCTTTACCAGCTGAGCCACAAGGAAAGCCCTCCTGGGAAGTCATTGCAAAGATGGATAAGGTCTATCTGAGAAAACTAAGAAGTCTACTCCATGACTTATGTGTTATAGAGAATTGTCTGTACTGAGAAGCTGAACTAAGTGACCTTCAACCTCTCTTTCAAAACCGTAATCCTACAAACCCAAGAAAGAACACACTTTGTTTGATATTTGATAGATTTTGTAGATCACATATTAAGAGATAACAGTGAAAATTTAGTTTATACAGTTGTAGAACATAGCATCAAAGTAAAGTAAATAATATCATAGTATATGGCAGTTGCCTGGAGGAGGAAATGGCAACCCACTCTAGTATTCTTGCCTGGGAAATCCCATGGACAGAGGAGCCTGGCGGGCTACAGTCCATGGGGTTGCAGAGGGTCAGACACAACTGAGCAGTTGAGCTTGCACACACGCGTGTATAGCAATTGTAGCTGCCATAGAAACCAAATGTCTAATATTCAGAAATGCAAGAATAACCTTTTTTAGTAGGTAAAACTATATTCAAAGATATCAAGATCTACATAATTTGGGGAACAATTTTAGAAAAGGCAGAAGTGAAGTGAAATGAAGTCGCTCAGTCGTGTCCGACTCTGCGATCCCGTGGACTGTAGCCTACCAGGCTTCTCCGTCCATGGGATTTTCCAGGCAAGAATACTGGAGTGGGTTACCATTTCCCTCTCCAGGGGAACTTCCCAACCCAGGGATCGAACCCGGGTCTCCCACATTGGAGGCAGGCGCTTTAACCTCTGAGCCACCAGCGAAGCAGGTATAAATTGGTGGGATTTAAATCAAACCTTTAAGAAGTCCTTCATTAATCAAATTATACTGGTGCTGAGTAGTAAAGCTATGAGTATGGCATTTAGTTTCCTTTAAGGCACAGTTTTCTCCTGTGTACAACAAAAGGAATAGACTGATTAGTTTAATATCCCTATTGTCTAGCTCTAGACCTGGGTAACCTACAACTCTTGCTTCCTGTTTAGTTCCTTACCTTCCTTTTTCCCTTGTTTCTTTCCTCTCTTTCATTTATGTACCTATGTATCCAGATAGATAGATATTAATAATTATAGATGTATTTATGTGTATGAGTTTAGATATTCATAGATATAGATGTGTGTATATATATATGTATAAGTATATATGCACAAAGTACACAGAGAGAAAAAGAAAAAGACATAAATTCTATAAAAGAGGGCAAATTTCTTTTTAAGAGGCTTAAGAAAATATTCAAGATTTTATTTTAGCTTTCTTTCTGTAACCCATAAATTTATTGTCAATTAGAGTGAACTTGGAGTCAACCTGATTTGTTTTCTTATTGCTCTCTTCTTAACTTGCTCAGAAAAGTGAAACTGTGTGTTAAATCTTACCTGAGGGATATACCAGAACGAAAAAAATTGGAAAAAGCAAAATGGGTCTGTGTGACATTTGTCCAGTCTAACGTAGGCAAGGTCCTCAGAGTCTGAGAAGCTTGTTAAAAGAGTTGCCCAGCTCTCATGGGCTGTGATTCAAAATACACCATTTTCATAAACAATGCCCTGTTGATATATGTTTCTGGATATGTGAAAATATTTTTTTTTAAGTATAGAATGAAACTAGATTTTTCAAAGAGGGAACAGAAAACCTGGCCTCTCTTAGTGCCTAAAACAGTAGAAGCCTTTTCCAGGATCGGGAGCTTGCTTATATTCACCCAAGGTGCCTCCTTGAGCTGACTTAGACCTCAGATTTTCTGTGTTTCTGGATATGTGAAAATATTTTTTTTTAAGTATAGAATGAAACTAGATTTTTCAAAGAGGGAACAGAAAACCTGGCCTCTCTTAGTGCCTAAAATAGTAGAAGCCTTTTCCAGGATCGGGAGCTTGCTTATATTCACCCAAGGTGCCTCCTTGAGCTGACTTAGACCTCAGATTTTCTGAAACCTTTTTTCCAAATGCTGGGAAGCATTGAAGCAATGCATCTAATTTGCTAATTTCTTTCTTTCTTTCTTTCTTTTTTTTTTTTTTTGAGTGAACAAAACAACTAAACAGGCAGAAACTATCACACCCAGTCTCGGCCCCGTCTCTCCCTCATTCAAACTTTGATCTTAATAATTTCAAGGTTGGCAATGCCAGTTATCAAAGGCTGCCTCTCGGAGCTTGGAGGTGAATGATTCTATGAGAAACAATACAAAAAACACTGCAAAATGTATCCTAGGAAAAAATCACTTTAGTGAAAATATCCTGTTATTTACAACTAAGGGTTAAAAACATGTAAAAACAAATTCAAATAAATACGACATGATATGACAAAGCCCTACTCTTTAATCTTACGTTAGAATTGAGATGCTAAGAAGATGTGGTACACACACACACACACACACACTCTGGAATGCTATGCTCAGTCACTTCAGGTGTGTCCAACTGTTTGTGACCCTATGGACTATAGCCCACCAGGTTCCTCTGTCCATGAAATTCTCAAGGCAAGAATAGCGAAGTGGGTTGCTGTGCCCTCCTCCAGGGATCCTCCCGACCCAGGGATAGAATTTGAGTCTCCTGATCTTCCTGTTCACCACTGAACCACTGGGGAAGCCCACACTGTATACTACTCAGCCATAAAAAAGAACAAAATTTTGCCATTTGCACCAACATGGATGGACTTGAAGGCATTATACTAAGTAAAATAAGTCGAAGAAAGATAAATATTGTATCATATCACTTATATGTGAAATCTAAAATGTTGTTTCCCTGGTGGTAAAAAATCTTCCTGCAATGCAGGAGACCCAGGTTTGACCCCTGGTTTATTTTAGATGCCCTGGAGAAGGCAATGGCAACCCACTCCACTATTCTTGCCTGGCAAATTCCATGGACAGAGGTGCCTGGCGGGCTATAGTCCATGGGATCGCAAAGAGTCAGACACAACTGAACAGCTAACCTGTCATGTCAAAGAAAACTAGTGAATAAAACAAAAAGAAGCAGACTCACAGTTACAGAGAAGAAACCAGTGGTTGTGCACTGGGGGAGGGCAGTGCAAGGATTGGGGAGTGGGAGGTACAAACTACTGGCTGAAAGAGAGTTTCAAGGATGCATCGTACAACATGGGGAATAGAGCCAATATTTTGCAGTAACTCTAACTGGAAAATGACTTTAAAAAATCATATAAAAATTAAAAAAAAAAAAAAATACAGGATGCTAGTTGATGAAGATTGCATAGTAGCAATAAAATGGAATGAGCAACTTTGGGTTTGCCTTTTCCTCAGGACTGCACTAAGCCATCATCAGGTGCTAGTCATTTTGAAACTGACCTAAATACTGCAATTTCCCCAACCCCCCTTGTTAGATAATTTTTTCACTTAGCTACTAGAAAAACCAAGGAGACAAAGGTAGAATATAGAACTCATTATTAGTACTGCTTCTGAATAGTCTCCTAATGGAGGTGCCCTCTTCCCACCCCAGAAGTTTGCACATTTGGTGAGAACTCATCCCATTTAAGATAAGACTGCAATGAGTATGCTTAGACCAAAGTGAGAGCGAGATGAGAAATGGAGGGTGAGGCGCTGTGTCCTGCGTGTGTTCTGCCCTCTGACGGGGATGGTTTCCCCCACTGCAGGCTTGCCCGCCTCTGCAGACTTGGTAAGCTTGGCGAGCATGTGTTTCCGGTGCGAGGTGGGGGAGGTCTCTGAGTTTTCTGGTGTGGTTTCTCTGTGAAACGGCTCTGTGATAATAGCTGAGCTGTGAAGATGAATTTCCTCTGAGCTGGAATGCTCTTCTCTCTGGTCCCCAACACGCTTTGCAAATCAAGTGTGGTTTTCGAGGCTCCGACTCCTTCTGGATTTTCACGCTCGCCAAGTACACTTTGACTTTTAAAGTCAGCTCATACGTGAGGCCCATGGGACCTGAAACTCTTTTCCTATCCTTTACATTCTGGAAGGAACTGGATTAGGGTGGTTTTAGTGGAATAAAGACTGAGGTATGCTGCAATTCGTCCAGAGTAGCAATGATTCTTAAAATCAGTGTAGGGAATATGCAGACACCTAAGGGGATGGAAATGGCAACCCACTCCAGTGTTCTTGCCTGGAGAATCCCAAGGATGGGGGAGCCTGGTGGGCTGCCATCTATGGGGTCGCACAGAGTCGGACACGACTGAAGCGACTTAGCAGCAGCAGCAGCAGCAGCAAGGAAATAGGCTTGGCACCTTGAGAACAGAAAGCTAATTCAAAAGAGTAAATTTCAAGGTTTCATAAACAACTATATATTTAAAGAAAGACATGTATTCTGTTTCATCATGTTTTATTACCAGTAGAAACATTTTTGTCTTATTTTTTAGGAGTTATGTTCCTTAAAAGTATGTAGAAATTGAAATAAGAGGGTTAAAAAATAGTTGACTGCTTTTTAGTCTTTTCTGCCATAAACAGGTTATAGCATACTGTCGCTTGATCCAAAACATGAAAATAAAAATCCAAGAATTCTTGACATCCTTTGGAGAACACAAACTCTACCTGCAGAGTATAAACTTTAGAGAAAGTGAGAAGTTGCTGGGAGGTGATTCATGGGGTCGCGAAGAGTCGGACACGACTGAGAGACTGAACTGAACTGAGTCATGTTAGAGTTGAAATTTAAAATTATTTATTATAATAAAGAGAGCTGCCTACCATGTTAAAACTAATAAAAGCAACTTAGTTTCTGGTATAATTTTTGCATATCTGAATTGTTTATTAGAAATATTCATTATGTGCTGCTTTGTGTCAGCAGCATATTTAGTCACTTGATCGAAAGGATGTGTAAGACATAGTTCCTGCTCTTGAAGAGCTTAGGGTCTGTTGAGGTAGATCTATGAGCAGATAATTTGAGTGTAATCTGGTAAAGTTTGTTAGCGGTTTGAACACAGTATTGTGATAATAAAGAGGAAGATAAAACCTAAGAGGGCTAAAACTGTAGAGAGAGCAGTTGGAAGTGGGACATATAAATGGTCTGAAATTAGCTCAAAAGATGGTTAAGGCTGGAGAAGAGAAGTCAGATTAGAGAAGTAATTAATGAATGGCAGTGACCAGCTGTAGGAGAAAAGAGAAAGTTTTATGGTCTCAGCCATTAGGAGGCATTAGATGAATGAACGGTTCCCAGAATTGAGATTAGGTGTAAAAAAAGTGAAGCACGTTGGAGAAGACCTGCTGCTTTCAGGCACCTATAGGGACTCAACTGGATTTATCAGGAAAACGCCTTCAGGAATCTAAACCTTCTAGGAGAGGTCAGACTGGTAATAGTAACTGGGAAGTGCTGGTCTGCAAGTGATCACCAAAATCCATAAGACCTGATGCCATCTCTGAAGGAGGCTCTGGGAAGAGGGAGGCTTAGTGGCCCTAAGATAGGAGTCATGATTTTCTTCCTTTTCTGTCAGCACCAATCGGCTTTGGCTAATAAGGCCATTTACATTCTGGAAGGACTTAGGGGAAATGTAAGGTTATGTATAATCATGTTAATTGCTATTATTATTAAATTGGGAGGATATATTAAATATGCCTGTAGCTCTTACTTATGAATCGGGCATCATTTATCCCTGTCTGTGGGACAACCACTTTAAATATTTCTGTGCCCTAGGGTTCTGTTCACCCATATTCTCTCCCAGCCCCATCTGTGAAAACTGACATGTCATAGCTCGATTAGGAATGTGTTCTAGTACCACAGAACACAAGACCGAGCAGAGTGCTCAAGTGATTGAATCTATTGATTTTGGCTCATTAATATCATGCTTCAATAATCGATGCCCAGCGCATGTTACCTGAAGAACAAATTAACTGCCATTCCCTTTATTGCACTCAATAGCTTTTTTCCAGCTCTGCTGCGTCTAAATTTATGACACTTCTAATCTCAGGATCTGCTTACCAAAACGTAACACAATGTATCTCGATGTTCTAAAAGAATTAAAGGATAATTATCTAGTAAGGATTACTTTTGAAATTTCCAACCCATGTAAAATACTGTTACATGATTGACTTGTAAATGTGTGTCCACTGACCAAGCGAGTCATTCTCTGTCTCCCACTTCCTCTTCCCCAGGCCTTGTCCATCCCCATGTTAATACTCTTTCCATTTCATTGTTCGAAACAGTTTGGGAAATATGTTGCTACATTTAAGAACATTCCTTATACAACCATCTGACTGCCTCTCACTCTCCATTGCAACTATTTCTGATTATTAGATAATCAGCCTGAGAAGCTTCTGCATGACTACTTGTCCTATTGAGACCTTCTTTCTGTTCTTTCTCTGCAGGTGTTGAAGGTCGTCTTTGTTACGGATGCATCATTTCAGGCATCTAGTTCAGAACAAATGTGTTTTTTTTATAAAGCCTTCTCATAATATGCCAATAGCTCAGTTATCTGTGTTCTGATTATTATAGATAGAGAAAGAAGACTTCTAAACAACATTTTCATGACTCATCTGTGAGTTAGACACATAATCCATGTCTACAAATACCCCAGTCAAGATTCCTAATTAAAACCATGTTGACTTTAGTCTTTTTTGTTCTCTAGCATTTGGTTACTTACATTATTTACAAGCTGTTACCCAACTGTGAATCTTCTAGATTATCCCCCTCTATAAATTCATCAATATTTCATATATTCTCTTGGGAAATATCAGTGTCTTTCTTGTTTGAGCTTTCAGTATAGGTAAGCTAGCATTAGGAACACAGATGTCTTGGTTTTGGCACTCCCACTTGTGTGGTAGTATAGCAATAAACATGAAGAAAAGACAAATATCATTGCAAAAAATGCTTTGTATAACTTATGATGAACATTTATAGATCACTATAAATTATGACTTTGGGGCAGGGTTGTCAAGGGTGAAAACTTGCATTGTTGTTTAATCTTGGATTAAAGACTGATAACAGACATCCTTATTTTCAGCTTTGAAACGGCAGCAGCTGCAGAATGTATCCACTGAAGGAACCAATTTTCAAGTTCAGGCCATTGTGGAAGAAAATGAGAAGTTTGATAATTTTGATTTTAATGGGTGCAGTTTTACAAATTCTGCATTCTCTTACAATTGCTTCCTATTTGGAATAGTTTTTACATGTTACTTGCTGAGATTTCAGCCTGTATTAGTGAATACAGGTTATATGTCAGAGTGTGAAGGGGATGAAAGAAGTTAAACAAACATTTTCCCATTCTAGCCATAATCTATAAACCTAGTTTCTTTTAACATGATTGCCAAAATTGGCCCCAGGCACAATTTAAAGGCAAGCCTGAACTGAGTGACCCAAGCAATAGGAAAGTCAACTCTAAAGCACAGAGTCCCAATGAAAGGGGTGTATATAGGAAAAAATAAAAAATTTTTAATCTATTTAGGGCCTTTCTCTTGGCCTGATGACTTATTTAATACCCCTAGATACTGAGAATATATTTTAAATACTGTACTAATTAAGAAAAGTCTGAATATACTAAATCTTGAATAACATATTCTTGTTTGTTTATTGCACTTAATAAACTTGTTATATCACTCAACTCTGATTACTCAGAAAATATTCTTGTTTAACTGGATCTGAAATGAACTGGTATTAGAATTAACGAGAGTGAATATTTTTATGATATCCGTTCCAGGAGTGAGTTTCCAGAACTATGTTCATATGATAGCAATGGGGTCTATAAGAAAATCCATAACAATAGTAGGTTTTATCATGAAACTTTATTAAGGAAGAAACAGAAGTGCTTTTCTGTAAACTTTTGTAGACATGATATAGCCTCAGCTTCTCTTGTGTAATTGGAAATAATGAAGTTTTTATAAGGCCAAATATTCCCTATGGCCCCTAAAAGTCTGTCTAGGCAAATAATTTTATGTGTCTGTTTTATCAAGGAGGGAAGATTGTTTCCTTGTATCTTTTTTCCTTGTCATTTATTGAAGGTGGAACAAAGAATTTTCTTTTTAGTACAGGTCATGAGTAAAATTGATCGCTCTCAGAACTTTATCTCAGAGCCTACTTTTCTCTCAGAGCCCACTTTTATCTCTTTTGATACTTTTCTACAGTGCTAGTACCAGCGTGTTGCTTTCAAGCTGGGAAATCAATGGCTTACTAACCGATCATTTCAGGGAATTAATTTCTGCTAAAGTAGCTATGACTGAAAACAGCTAATGAATCACTCTTCCAAGTAACCATGGTTGCTTTTTCACATGTAGCAAAAATCCAAAGGCATGCCTACTGTTAGACATTCCAGACTTAAGAACAGAGTTACAGGGTAACAGTTTGGAGCAAAAATAACTTTATCAGTAAAAGCTAATGTAGCCTACGTGGATGGTGACACCCTGGCCCAGAATTCCTGGAGCCACCACCGTTTAAAATCTTCCATTACTAGGGCAGGCTCTGGGTTAAACAGATGTTCAAATCCCTAGTTTTGAAAATATGGTCCTTTTGAAGAAAGGATGCCTTTCTGTAGAGCTTCTTGGAAAGGAAGAGGCTCCACCCTCGGAAAGGAAATTGGTCCTTTCATAGAGTTTGGGGCTTGATCACCAACCTGTTTGAAACACTTCCCTGTGTACCCTTAGCTTCCTGTCTTCTGGGTGAACCTGACAAGTAAATGTAAATAAACTCAGCTGATAAACCGTCAGACACTGGTTAGTCTGCAGGTTAACAGTAACTGCCTTGAGTATTTTTCCAACAGGAACGGTGGCATTTTTTTCTTAGCTAATCTCAGCCAACTGCTCATATAAGAGGTGGGTTCATAAAACCTGTAGTTTCTCTAAAGAGCTCCAGATCCACAAAGGCAAAATAAATAGCCAACCTTATAGACAGCAAAAGATTTCTTGGTTGTTAGCATCTTGGTAATTTTAGAGTAATCCTTAACACCACTACTATCCTCTGATTTGCTGCCTTCAGAAATAAATACCCATCTACTATTCAGTTCACTTTCCAGCCTGCCAGCCTAAAAATACAGACTTGTTGCATAGAATAAAGTGGTTCAAAATTGAGGATTTCGACAATTCTCAGGTACCACAAGGAGATGCCACAATGGTAACACAAAAGGACTTTCCAGGGGGCACAGTGGTAAAGAATCTGCCTGCCAATGCAGGAGATGCCAGTTTGATCCCCGGAAGATCCTACCCCCGGAAGATCCCCTGGAGTAGGAAATGGCAAACCATTCCAGCACTCTTGCCTGGAAAAGTTCGTGGATAGAGGAGCTTGGCAGGTGACAGTTCATGGGATCGAAAAGAGTCAGATACAACTGGGCACACACACACAAAGAGATAACTGTTTGATTTTCTAAGAGACAGAAACACACCTTCTGGATCATAGTAAGCAAAACTGCATCCAGTGTTTGCCACATAAAAATATCTGGAAGCACTGTCAAGTAACAAGAAATATCAGATTGCAGAAGATTTTTATGGCAGAAATAGCCTTAAAGTAAAATTAATAAGTTCATCATGGGAAATTTTAGTCCTGGTTTTCTGTCTGTACTTGGCTTATTTCCCAAATAATTAAGTCGGTTTTAGAAAATTTAGAAAACTGCAGTGAGACGGGTTTACTCTCTTATCTGTAAGCAGTAATATGTACGCAGTTTCTTATTTATTCTACTATATGGAAAACCTGTAGCAGATAACTACTGACATTTTTAGAAATATTTTATGGATTTTTCTTTGCAGAACTTTTAGAACATGTAAACAAATACACTGAAATACTTTCTAGTCTCTTCAATGAGGACTTGAGGTGTTTGAGGTTTTTTTTCCAGAAAAAGAGTTCTATAAAGCCTTATGTTTCAAAGGAAACTTACATAGATATTTTCACATAATTTTTAAGCATGACACAGTATATCAGGGCATTACCAAGTCCATCAAAGCTTACACGATAATGTAAAAAAAAAGTCCACTGAGAACATATCAATAGGCTAGGTTCAGTTCAGTTCTGTGGCTCAGCATGTCCAACTCTTTGTGACCCCATGGACCACAGTATGCCAGGCTTCCCTGTCCATCACCAGTTCTCAGAGCTTGCTCAGACGCCAGCTAGGCTCAAACTCGAAATAGCCTAGGTAGAATTCCTTTTTCCTGTGGGCTAAAGCAGAATTCAAAATATTGACTGTCATATATGTTAAAACACCCACTGCTGCTACTGCTAGGTCGCTTCAGTCATGTCCGACCCTGTGCGACCCCATAGATGGCAGCCCACCAGGCTCCCCTGTCCCTGGGATTCTCCAGGCAAGAACACTGGAGTGGGGTGCCATTCCTTTTCCAGTGCAGGAAAGCGAAAAAGTGAAAGTGAAGTTGCTCAGTTGTATTGGACTCAGTGACCCCATGGACTGCAGCCCACCAGGCTCCTCCGTCCATGGGATTTGCCAGGCAAGAATAAGGAGTGGGGGGCCAAAACACCCACTGCCATTAATTAAGTCTTATCTGTCTCTACTTCTAAGAGCAAAATGCTTATTTAAAAATATTCTTAGTTTGGAGGGCTTCTGCAACTAAAAATTTCACCTTAGATTTGCTAGTTTCAGGCAAAAATATCTTAAATCCATGCATTTGTATTGTTTTTTTCATGAGCAGGAAACTAAACATCTATGAAGTCAGTCACTGTCCTTCAAAATTGTGTGTCCCCTTGTCACTGGACTTTCTGTCAGCAAGTAATCTAACCTGTTGAGAGTTTGTGTATGGTTAAACTTTTTCTGATGATTGAGGTTCAGGAAGACATTAAAAAAAATTAGCACCATGTACCGTTGATATTTATTAAAGCTTTGTGGTAGTAGTGAAGCTATAATTTTAGATTTTCAGTAAAATTCATGATTTTGTTTTAGCATTGCCAAACTGCCTTATATGGAGAAGATGATTCTGAAGGGAGACCTTGGACTTGGGGTTTAGAAAGCGCATCAGGGATGTATTTGCACTCCTCTTTCCTGTTTCCGCTCCTGATTTCTCAAGGGACTGGGGGTTTGTATTAAACACACTAAACAACTGCCGTGGCACCTGGGGACCAATAAGATAACAGGAACATTTAAGCCACACTGGTGTGTACCTGAAGCACATCATCTGGGCCAGCAGACAACGTCAAATCGTTACACAAGAAAGCAAAGCCAACTGGCTTATTTGGAAATTAGACACATTTGAACTTTTAGCTCAGTCTACTTGATTCTACTCCTTGCAAGGAAAGTTATGATCAACCTAGACAGCATATTGAAAAGCAGAGACATTACTTTGCCAACAAAGGTCTGTTTAGTCAAGGCTATGGTTTTTCCAGTGGTCATGTATGGATGTGAGAATTGAACTATAAAGAAAGCTGAGCGCCAAAGAATTGATGCTTTTGGACCATGGTGATAAAGACTCTTGAGAGTCCCTTGGACTTCAAGGAGATCCAACCAGTACATCCTAAAGGAAATCAGTCCTGAATATTCATTGGAAGGACTAATGCTGTAGCTGAAACTCCAATACTTCGGCCATCTGATGCGAAGAGCTAACTCATTTGAAAAGACCCTGATGCTGGGAAAGATTGAGGGCAGGAGGAGAAGCGGATGACAGAGGATGAGATAGTTGAATGGTGTCACTGACTCAATGGACATGGGTTTGGGTGGACTCTGGGAGTTGGTGATGGACAGGGAGGCCTGGCGTGCTGTGGTTCATGGGGTCACAAAGAGTCGGACATGACTGAATGAACTGAACTGAACTTGATTCTAATGCTTTAAGTATCATATGAGAAAAAGATTATTTCCCTTCTCCTGAAATTTTAAAGGTGAGTGATGAAATCTTCTTTGAAAGATTACTTTTAATTCTATAAAGTTAGGCCAAAATCAAGCTATACATTTTCTCCCCTTTCAGATAACCAAGAATAAGCTAATTTTTAAAAACGTGAATATTAAAGCAACGTTCCTCCTGTGCTGGAATCTGTTTGCCAGTTGCTCATTCAAATAGCAGAGAAGGCAATGGCACCCCACTCCAGTACTCTTGCCTGGAAAATCCCATGGATGGAGGAGCCTGGTAGGCTACAGTCCAAGGGGTCATGAAGAGT
>SJYX01011111.1:0-81751 GCA_006410675.1 Oreotragus oreotragus
ACAACAAGAGGATATTCATTCAGTATTTATAGTTGATAACACTGCTCCCATGTCACTTTAGAAATGTAGAAAAGCACCAATTTATAATATTCTAGCTGTGTTTAATATTAACGCAAAACAATCAAAATCAAGAAATGCAGGTTACATCTGTTGTGCCTTTAAATCCACCATTATACAAAGTAGGCATCAGAAGAGGACTTTGATAAAATATGGCTTTCTCTACAACAATGTGAGCAATACTAGCTAACATTTGCTGAGTGTTTACCAGGGGCTGCCGTCTGTGGGGTCGCATGGAGTCGGACACGACTGAAGCAACTCAGCAGCAGCAGCAACAGCAAACACTGTACACAGAACACTGAACACCCATTCTCATTCAGCCCTTACAATAACCACTTTACACACGTGGAGAGACACTTCCGTGCAGCCAGCAAGGAAGCAGGCGAGGACTGGAAGCCCAGCATGCCGCTCTCTGGAATCCAAACTTGCTTCATGCCAAGTGTCAGCCCAGACGGAGTACTTCAACTGGCCATTAGCCACAAGCATCTCAGCAAGAAAAACAATCCAGAGACATGTAAACTTTTGGCAGTGGATTAAAGAAGCTATATGCATGATGGGTGAATAATAAAACAGAGCGACCCAATGAATCTAGAGCTCACCAAACATCATGCCCCGTGCCAACAAAAGATGGAAAACCATGTATTAAAGCACACACAGTTTTTTACACTATCTGTAACTGCTCTAGATTTTATTTCAAACAACATCCTTATTATATACTCACAAATGTTTCCAGTGATGCATTTGTTATTATTTGAATTATGTCTTGCACATGGACGTTAACTAATGGAATGCTCTCTATTTTGCCTTCTTTGTGTCTGGCAAGCAGCAGGGCTGGAAGAGTTACGGTATATTTACTTGACCTGTGGAGAAACGGAGTATTAAAATTCCCAACCAAAATACAGCAAGTCATCAAAAACACGAACAGTTAGGCAAAGAAGACACAATGGAGGCAGCAAACGGGAAGCCCTACTAAGAAAAAAGAAAAAAAAAACAAAACATTTCCAGGCAAACTTAGCTCTTATGTGAGGCTATCTGAGCAAGCTCAAGAGCCTTGACAACCTAGATTAGAAGAAAACAACAGATACTAATCTAGCCAGATTTTTCTTTTTCTAGACAATTTACTCATCAAGAAAATGTCTAAACAGGACTAGGAACACACTGAATGGTTCTTAACTTTTGGACTGCTCACCAAACTGCTGAGCAAGAAGATAGGCATTTATGAGAATAGGCCTATATTTGCAAGGCACTATACCAGGTGCTTCTAGTTACGTTTTTATTTAACCCTCAGAATGGCCCTATAATCCTCATTTCACAGATGATGAAAGAGTGATAAATAGCAGAGACAGAATTCACACTGAGGTATTCCAGATACAGAGTCTGAGCTCTCTCCATTGAAAGAGAACCTGAACTCTGCTTTCTCCTACCACTACTTTTGCTAACTAAACCTAAAAGAAAATCACTAAACAGGAAAAAATGCCTGCGTGAAATTATCAGTGATATGGTAACATTTATATCATGTAAAAACTTAATTCATGCTAAAACAAAGTATAAATGTGAAGACTGAGCTTTCTACTGCCCAGTCTTCAGATTACCTGGAAGGTGCTCTTAGTAGATGAGTCAGTTATAAACAAAACATACTCTGAAAACTACTGGTCTAGAAGACAGTGGGTGATTATCCATGTGTCAGTTGAATAGGTCTCATATTCCCTAAAAGTCTAGAGTTTGGTATTCACTTTTCAAAATCACTGATTTCTTGGATAGAACAGGAGCTCAATCATCAAATGCGTCACCAGTGTTCAGGATGAAAGATTTAATTAAGCTCAGAAATCACAATTGGAAATAATATAGTCAGAGGGTAAGAAACACAACTCCATGTGCATCTGAAGATGAATCATTAGTGTAGAATGTGATGTGTATTAATAACGTCTAAATTTTCAGTTCATTCATTCTGTAGCAACTGAAATATTTGATAGTTTACAGGAGCCCCAAATTCTACAAATAAGGCAACTTAAGTGGCTAGAAAAAGCACTGCTTAAGTGTATGTCTGCAATAACAAAATTAAGTAGAACTATCGGTTCATCACTTAAAACTCTGGGAGAAATATGTAAAAACTCTGATTTTTATGCATACCTTGATGGCAAATTAAAACCCAGACACTCAAGATGTAAAATTCCTCAAAAAACTATAACTGCAAAGAATTTAAACTGTAGGTAACAGAATCCAAAGAGGAAAAATTTTATAGGAAGATGAAGTGTTATGAATCCAATGTTGTCTCATGGGGGGCTCTAGCCTAAAGAAGAATTTGAGAATGTAAAAAATTTTAAATAGCCAGATAGTGCTTTACAGATTTTCCCAGGATGAAATAAAAAATTTAGCTATGTTGCTGCCCTATTTTCCTTAAAAAAAAAATCATGTGAAGACAGGTAATACATTATTTTGCAAACTTCCTCCTCCCTAAAATTATAACACACTTACAGTCTCAAAACATCTTCTTCAGAATAAATTCCTGTGGTTACATATCCTTTTAGGTAGCTTCCTGCTTCAGTGAACTCTTCTTTCGCTATAAATATACAAAGAAGATAAAAATCTGAAACCTTTAAAGTTATATGTGCGATTCAACTGATGAACAGATTTATAGATGATGGTGCTTTATTATTAATTATAAATATATTTCAGTATAGACCTTGTAGCTTCCCTGGTGGTTCAATGGTAAAGAATCCACCTGCCAAAGCAGAAGTGGGTTCAATTCTTGGGGAAGGAAGGTTCCCTGGAGAAGGAAATGGCAACCCATGCCAGTAGTCTTGCCTGGAGAAGTCCATGGACAGAGAAGCCTGGCAGGCTACCGTCCATGGGGTCACAAAGGGCTGGACATGACTGAATGACTAAACAAGTGCAGACCTTACCTACCTTGTTGGTTCTAAAATAAACCTGTGTTATCATGACATTTGATTATTATAATAATGTACATTAATATAATGCAACATATATAATGTACATAGTGATATTCTGAAAATAAATGTACTCTAAATGTACAGTTGACCCTTGAACATTGAGTTTGAATTCACAAGTCCACTTAAACGTGAATTTTTTTCAATAAATAGAGTACCTGTATTTTCATTTTATAGACATTTAAACTAGGTGTGGGGAAAGCTTTATGTTCCCTATGAACTCAGAGATGGGGAGATCACAATGGGGAGATCTCAATCAGAGATGACAAATATGTGGAACCAAAAGAAGGAGGGTTTGAGTCCTAATTCTACCCAAACTAAGCTTCCTGCCCTTGGGTAGATCATTTATCAAACCCATTATTTTTAAGGCAGAGACAGTAGCATGGAGATTTTTCACTGCACAGGGGGTCAGCAACCCAAACCCCCTCATCTTCAAGGGTCAACTGCAATTTATAAGATTTATAGGGTTCTGATCATACAGATTTGTTAAATAAATATATGTTGCCTTTTAATCTACTGGTGCTGCTGCTGCTGCTGCTGCTAAGTCGCTTCAGTCGTGTCCGACTCTGTGCAACCCCAGAGATGGCAGCCCACAAGGCTCCACCATCCTGGGCTTCTCCAGGCAAGAACACTGGAGCGGGTTGCCATTTCCTTCTCCAATGCATGAAAGTGAAAAGTGAAAGTGAAGTCGCTCAGTCATGTCCGACTCTTAGCGACCCCCATGGACTGTAGCCCACCAGGCTCCTCCGTCCAAGGGATTTTCCAGGCAAGAGTACTGGAGTGGGGTGCCACTGCCATCTCCGTAATCTACTCCTAAGGCAAGGTAAATGGAGACAGCTGTGCTATATGGAGCCTGGAAAGACAAGCAGGTATGTGAAATGATGCACACCTTATACCACAAAACCTAAAAGGACCTATATGCACAGAAAAAGACAGAAGACTGGAAATTCTAGTCCTCTGACAGTGTCTGTTAGAGTTCTACAATTATGAGGGATTTGCATCTTCTTTTTTTATTTCTTATATTTTTCTGTAAGGTGTTTTTGTTACTTTTGAATTTTGATTAATTTGTGTATTAGTCTTGTCCCATTTGTTATGATATGCATATTCAAAATAAGAACTATTATCTCTGTAGGTTTTGTGAATATCTTTTCATAAATAATAGCATGTTCTGGATCTTACAACCCAGAAGCAAGTCTGAATTAAACAGCTATGGACTAATGAGAAAAGAGCAGAGATGGACTTTTGTAAATGATGTATTCTTGCCAACTGAAGGTCAGATGATACCTCGGCTGGCTGCATGAAATGTTCAGAGCAGTTCAAATAGAAAAACAATGACGGAAGAACTGAATCATAAAGCACCTAGAGGTCTGGGTATGCTGAACCCAGAAGATCTGTCCCTTAGCAGTCAGTACTATATTCGTGATGTGAGCACCAACACTGTTAACACTGGGTAATCACCCAATTGTCTTTAAAAATGATGCATGCTTTCCACAAGACTGAGAAACACTGTAGTAAAGCCACTTACTAGGGTGGCAAGATCCACCTGCAAGCAGCACTGAGAACTCATTTATAATCATACATTTAATGAGAAATGAGTAACCCATGAAAACATTTTCTCTAGCTTGTGCTATACCAAACTAGAAAAGATACGTAAGAAAACAAGGCAACTAGAAGGAACTGAGTCCCTACACTCTTGTTTCTAAGAGAAATTTCTCTAAATTCTGATCAGTAATTGATGACTGTTACCTAAAGCAGTGACATAATGGAATCTGTTTTAGCTCCTTCTTTTTAAAATAAAAAACAGTGGGGAAAGACACTAACATTCCATATAATTTGCTCACTCATAAGATTCTAAACTCATGAATATGTTTCTTGGAAGGCTCTTCATGAGTCTACTTGTTCATAAATCCTAAGAGTTCCTTGGGGAACGGGAGTATTTAAGACTGTAGACCTCAGATCTATATCCGTTTCCACTAAATCAAAGTATAAATTCCCCTTTGAATGTTTGAAACCAGGCACATTCTCTTCTTTGGTGAAAATTGCCATGTATGTCAGAATATATGGCAACCCAAATATAAGGAAATGATCAGTTATCTAAATAAAAAGTTTTTTAACTGCTATAAATATATTTGAGATGTAATATTAATAGTGACTTACAATATTTAGTTGTTTTAACTTTAGTCATATTTAATTGCATAAAATAAATACATTAATTTAGCAATACTGCTTCTTTCCCCTGTTACATTTTATTACATAGTTATATTTATACACACACATGTGTAGATTCATCTGTATTTTAGCTCTGTTAGCAAGAGGCAAGAACACCCCAGTAACTAAAAGCTTTCCTAACCCCTAGATCTCAGCTTTTAGATTCAATGTCTCACTAAAGGAAACTGGATTCCCTGGAGAACTGGCTGATTCTAGGAATGGGGCTGGGAACATTTTGTGGCAAAAGGATATTCAAAAAACAATGGAGACATATCAAAAGGTCACAGGCACCAGGGATGAGGAGAAAAAAAGTATAATAGAATGAAAGGGATCCTAGGACAACCTGAGCAAATTAATGATAGCACCTGATTATAATCCATTGAATAAAATAAGAACTCAGCTAACCATACTGATAAACAAATGAGTAGTGTGCCAACTAATAAAGGTAGAAGGAATAATGGAATTAGAAATTGCCCACTTGGCAACTATCATAGTAATACCTCTTTCAGGCAGTGAGTGGATTCTAAAACAGGTATGCAAAACTAAGATGAGAAAGAGGACATTTACAGAGTTTTAAATTATATTCCCACAAGGTATTTATTAACTATAAGGGGAAAAGTAGTAACTTTCTAGTGGAAGGGCCTGAAAAATACAACAGCAGATAAAAGAGACATTTCAGCTTTCATGGGACTCACATTAGTCTTCAAACCATTAGAATCTACATGAACAACAATTAGTATACAAAAACTGTTCAGCAAATGATGCTAGTTAGCATTTGTGAATATAACCAAAATGAACATAAAAATTTTATGGATTCATAAGAGCCCTTTATTGTTTTATGTTTTCTCATTCAGTAGATGCTGAAAAACCAACAACTATCACGATAGTTTTTGCAAACAAAAACAAAAAAGAAAGAGGAACGAATAACCTGACTTAAAAGGCAACCAACCCAGTAAAAAAAGCATCATATCCAGACTACATCATTCTGGTACACCAGAACCACCTTTATGTATCAATACTTCAGCATTATGCTTTTGAAGTTTGTTGAGAGGTAATTATATGTAAATGTTATCATCATTTGTATAGAAATATGGTCAAGTACAGTGTATCTGGGGGTCACGCAAGTGCCTAAGCGGTAAGGAATCTGCCTGCCAATGCAGGAGATGTGGGTTCGATCCCTGGGTCAAGAAGATCCCCCAGAGAAGGCAATGGCAACCCGCTCCAGTATTCTTGCCTGGGAAATCCCATGGACAGAGGAGGCTGGCGGGGTGCGGTTTATGGACTTGCAGAAGAGTTGGATACAACTTGGCGACTAAACAACACACTGCTCCTTATGTCGATCTCTAGATAAAATACATATGCATATACACACATATATGAAAAATTCCTCTCAGCATGTACAATCAGAGAAATAGTTTCTCTATGGGTGACTCAGCACCCTAACTTGTATTTTGCCATTTATTATATAATGATGATAAGTTGGCAAAATTTTCATCTTTGTTTCTATTTGCTACCAGATTGCTCAGGGTTAGGTTTTACGATCACTGCATTGTTTCTAGGTATTCTACCTAATTATCTCCTACTTTTATTGCTTGACTCTTATCCTTGTTTTAATGATTTTATTGTATTTGTACTTTTTATTATCTAAAGACTAATTCTGTTCTGAAGGAGGCCCAGTGTAAATAATAAACAAGAACTTCAGGACACCAGGTACCTGAGGCAGGCAGAAAACAAAGTCAATGTGGCTGAAAAAACATGAGAAAGGGAAAAAGGATTAAAACATAGAGTCATCTACTTCATGATTTTTCATAGAATAGAAATTAAAAAGTTATGCCCTCTGGATTTTGCCTTCTAGGATGGTAAGCCACATGGCACATATTAACAGTCTTATTCTTCTTTCTAGTGAGTTCTTTTTTTTTTTAATTTTGAAGACAAAGTAGAAAGAAAAAATTACTAGACAGCAATTTTTAGAAAACAAAATTTAATAAGAATCAATAGTTAACAGTATCAACTATATACAATTATAATGCTGGACATTGGGGATCTTCTTCCCATACAAACATTTCTAAAATATTTCATTCAGATTTTGAAATTCATCTTAAATAAAAGAAAAATGAAAGAGGAAGTTTGCTACATAAATGGAAACAGCATGAGAAAGCCAACTAAACATTGTTACTTGCCATCTGCCTCTATAAGGATGAGGTAACCAACCATTTTAGCTGTGTTCAGTTGAACACACCCTGAAAAGAGTTTGGGGTGGAAATCAGGAATGGGGCACTCTGCACTCTGGGAAAAACTGGAGGAACAAGGCTTCAGATAGATATTTTCAGAAGATTTTATGGACCCAATTTCTTGTATCTTTTCGTATCTAGAAAGGCAGCACTAAAATCATTAACAGAGACATCTGTTCCTTGTGACTAGCAGCAGTCTTCTGTCAAAACGTGTGCCTGACTGCGTGTAATCCTCTTCACCACAATTACACATATACTGCCTCCCCGCTCCGCTCTTCAGAGCAGATCCCCAAAACTACCGGAGAGGTTGGCTCCAGGCTATAATCATTCTGCCCCCAAATAAAACTTAACTCACAACTCTCACATTGTGCTTTTTTTTTTTTCAGTTGACATGATGAAGAAAACACTTTTTGCTACCCAGTCAAGAGGCCATCCATCTCCAAAGCCAAGAGAATAATATTCTAAGCAACACCACTGATTAGAATAAATGCCCTGTGGACTCTCTCTTTAAAACTTGTTGAAAGACACAGTCCTTTGAAGGACAAAAAAAGTAAAGAGAGGCAGTTTAAGTACAGAGAAGTTGTAATATTAAAAGAACACTATAGCCAACAATGTAGACAGAGTTCTAACTGCTCAGTTGTGTCCGACTCTGTGCAACTCCATGCGACCCGCCAAGCTCCTCTGTCCATGAATTCTCCTGGTAAGAATACTAGAGTGGGTATTCCACTCTCCAGGGGATCTTCCCAACCCTGGGATCAAACCCGGGGCTCCTGCCTTGTAGGCAGATTCTTTACCAGCTCAGCCATCAGGGAAGCCCACTGGTGGGCTTATGATACTATGGAAAGCCAATGATACTATGTAAAACAAACAAATTAAACTTATTAGTATAAGCATTGTATCAAAGCTGAAGGCAAAAGCATTAATTTGAAATGCATCAAAAATAAGATGAATTAGTTTTCTTAGGTTAGTCTCCCAAGGTAATAGAAATAAAAGCAAAAATAAATATGACCTAATGAAGCTTACAAGCTTCTGTATAGAAAAGGAAACCAAAAATAAAACAAAAAAAAACCCAACCTTTGAACTGGGAAAAAATATCTGCAAAGGATGCAACCAATAAAGGCTTAATTTCCTAAATACACAAATAGCTCACACAATTCAATAACAAAAAAACAAACAACCCAATTGAAAAGTTGGGCAGAAGGTCTAAACAGACATTTCTCCAAAGAAGACATATAGGGGCCAACAGGCACATGAAAAGATGCTCATCATCGTTAATTATTAGAGAAATGCAAATCAAAACTACAATGAGGTACCACCTCACACCAGTCAGAATGGCCATCATTAAAAAGTCTACAAATAATAAACGTTGGAAAGGGTGTGAAGAAAAAGGTACTCTATTATACTCTGTTTTACTGTTGGTGGGAATATAAAATGGTGCAGCCACTATAGGAAAACAGTATATGAAAGTTGCTCAAAAAAACAAAAATAGAGTTGCCATATGATTCTGTAATTCTACTCCTAAGCATAAAACCAGACAAAACTAAAATTTGAAGGGTTATAAGCACCCCTGTGTTCACAGAAGCACTATTCACAATAGCCAAGACACAAATGTCCATCAAGAGATGAACAGATAAAGAAGATGGGGTACATACATATATGATGGAATACTACTCAGCCATGAAAAAGAATGAATTAACGCCATCTGCAGCAACATGGACGGACCTAGAGATTATCAGACAGTGAAGTAAGTCAGAAAGAGAAAGACAAAGACCATATGGTATCACTTATATGTGGAATCTAAAATACAACATAAATGAAATATCTATGAAACAGAAACAGCCTCAGAAACCAGAACAGACTAGTGGTTGACAAGGAGGGAAGTGTGAGGGAGGGAAGAATTGGGAGCTTGGGATTAACATATACAAACTTTTATACATAGGATGAATAAACAACAAGGTTCTACTGTATAGCATAGTATCTTATGATAAGCCATAATGGAAAAGAATATAAAAAAAATATATGTGTATAACTGAGTCACTTGGAGGTACAGTTGAAATTAATACAACATTATAAATCAACTATCCTTCAGTAAATTAAAAAAATACGTAACAAATTTTTTTTTAAAAAGAAATACCAATGAAGCATAAAACAAGCAACAAAAATTTGAATAAGTTTAGACAATATGTGTAAATAGCTGAAGTTCACTTAGAAGAGGTAATAGGCAAAAAAGATAAATTTTCAAAAAGAAAAAGAGATGACTCAATCATAGTAACATGCTTTATAAAATAAATAGACCAAGTATCAACAGGTAAAGTGAATAAAATAGAAAACATTTAAAAAGATATGTGTATGTATTAGCTATTCAGAAAAGCAAACACTACATGATCTGGCTTTCATGAGGTACTAGAGTAATCAAATGCAGAGAAATGGACAGGAAAATGGTGTTTGCCAAGTGCTAGGGAAACAGGGAAAGGGAGTTGCTCTTTAAAGTGTAAAGAGTTTCAATTTTGTAAGATGAAAAAGCTCTGGAAATCAGAATTTGCACACAATAGAAATACAGTTCTAGTAACTATACACTTATAAATGATTAAGAGGCTAAGTTTCATGTTATCTGTGTCTTATCACTCACAAATTAAAAAAATATTCAAAATAAGAAGACAATATTGCATAAGAAAATATTGTAAAGCAACAAGAAGAGACAGGTAGCTATTAACTGATCAGAATGACAAGGATTTTCTATAGCTAAAGCAATGGAAGAAATCTCAAAATCAATAAATTTGAAAAAAATTTTAACTATTACATATAAAATTACTAGGCAAAGCTAAAAAGCAAACAATAAGCTGGGGAAAACAATTGGAATATTAATAAAATGACAAAAGCTTAATATCTTTAGTATATAATAACTCATAGTAATTCCTTAGACAAATACTAAAACCTTTTTTTAAAAAAAATGAATAACATATATACAGTTTACAGAAGACAAAGTTATTCACCTACTGGGAATCCATAGCTATTAAATAGTCTAAAACCTACACAAAGACTCATACATAAAAATACTCTTTACAATGCAAAGCAAAAAGGAAATAAAAGAAATTATTTGTTGGTAACAGTTAAATAAATTATGGTATATTCATCCAATCAAATATTATACAGCCATGATGTTTCTGAAGAATATTAATCACATGGAAAAATGCACCCACTTAATGTTAAAAATAAAAACAGCAGATACTAACCTAAATACACAGTACTAGCCCAATTACATTAAAATGTATATTAATATTCAACACATAAGTTCACAAAAAAGAGGGAAGAAATTACATTAAAATTTAACAACTTGAAAATTTTTTATTTTTCTTCAAACTTCTTTGTATTTTCAAAATTCTCTACAATTGAGTTCTTTTTAATTTAAAAAGATATTAATTCTTTAAAAAGAAAACAAGTAAACAAGCCTTCAACTATACATTATATAATTTAAATGTTCAGTTCCACTTACCTCTTGTCATGGTTGGACTAAACAGTCCCAGTACTGACATGCTAGAATAGGAGATTAGGTCTTTATATAATTCCCCATTTAAATATTCTTCTGCTTCTTGGACAGATGTAATGTCCACTGGGCATGAAATCCTGTTGCTGGATGAATATTTATAGCCAAAATTAATTTTTAAAAATACTTCTCAGCTTGTAAAATATATATATATGCTGAACTTAGTATATTCCATAGGATAAACATCTGACAAAGACAACATTATTCTAAACAAACAAGTCAGTCTCATTAAATAAAATTTCTATCTCCCCAAAAGTGATAAAAAGTAATAGATAGGCTCTTCTCATCAGTGTTCATACTTCCTTAACCTATCCAAGGTGTGTCAAATAAGTAAGGGAATTAGGAGTTGAATAGATCTAAAACTTAAAAAATCTTAGGGTGAAGCTGAATACTTACAGTTGAATAAATTTTAAGAGATCTTCAGTTCCCAGCATACCAGTGTAAGATACCGGGTTCTGGCCTTCCTTGTACATCTTTACAACAGGAAATTCAGTAACATTTTGCTTGGTACACACATGAGACCAATCTGCACAGTTTACTCTAGCGAGTAGCATAGTGGATGTGCCTAAATAAAAAGAAAATGCACATTTTTATAAATGTTAATGTAGAAAACTCAGTTGTTGAGAACTGTTAATGTCTTTATATCCCGTTCTTATTTCAACTTCTCCGCAGCATGACATACTCCTGGTGCACTCTCTTCCCTTGGTTCTTTGCAGCACCTCCTCCCATAGGCTGCAACCTCTCCCCAGCTGCCTCCTTTTGTTCCATTTTGCAGGCTCTTTGGCCAGTGGACTCGGGAGTTCCCTCAAGGCTCAGTTTAAGTTGCTTTCTCTTTCTGTTCTTCACTCTCTTTTAGACAATCTCAATAATCAACAACAACCTAATAAATCCTAAATTTATAGCTTTGGCCCAGGATCCTCAAAGTTCCAGATCCATGTATCCATACTGCCTTCTCTAGGTCCCTTTGAACAGAAACATTCTCAAATTCAAGACGTCTAAAATGTCTCCTCTGAACAGTAGTGAACGCTGCCATCCTGTGCAACTCTGAAAGCAAAGTATCACCTTCCAAACCTCTTCGTTCCTAAACTCCGCAGGTCTTATATCATCAATCCGCATGCCTTCCAATTTTACCACCTGAATTTTGAGTACCTCTTATATCTGTCCCTTTCTCTTTACTGCCTCCATTCTAGTCATCACTTCTCCTAATTCATCTCCCAGAATTTAATATGTCTCTACACTGAAGCTAGAGGTATCTTTTCAAAACTCAAATCTATTTTGATATCAGCCCACCTCTACCAATTTTACCAGTCAGGTCTTTCCACCCTTCAGATCTCTGCATGTGTGACTATTTCAGAGAAGCCTCCATTGACACCTCGATCTACATCTGATTCTTATACTCCACCATGCTCTTTTCCTACTTCATCATGGAATTATGTACTCATTTGTGTTGTTGTATGATTTGAGCCTCCTGAGAGCAGGGACTGTGTCTGGTTTCCTCATCACTGATTTTCCAGAATCTAGAGCAGTCCTCGTACATGAATACCTTAAATATGTGTGTGAATATACTATCTAGGGCCTCCATGGTATTCACCTAGGGCTTCTCTGATAGCTCAGACTTCCCTAATGGCTCAAGGCGGTAAAGTGTCTGCCTACAATGTGGGAGACCTGGGTTCAATCCCTGGATAGTAAAGATCCCCTGGAGAAGGAAATGGCAACCTACTCTAGTACTTTTGCTTGGAAAATCCCATGGACAGAGGAACCTGGTAGGCTACAGTCCACAGGGTCGGACACGACTGACAACTTCACTTCACTTCACTTCTCTGATAGCTCAGCTGGTAAAGAATGTGCCTGCAATGCAGGAGACCCCAGTTCGATTCCTGAGTTGGGAAGATCCCCTGGAGAAGGGATAAGTTATCCACTCCAGTATTCTTGGGTTTCCCTTGTGGCTCAGCTGGTAAAGA
This sequence comes from Oreotragus oreotragus, assembly GCA_006410675.1. Lineage (NCBI taxonomy): Eukaryota > Metazoa > Chordata > Mammalia > Artiodactyla > Bovidae > Oreotragus > Oreotragus oreotragus. The sequence continues at coordinate 12,950 of SJYX01011111.1, forward strand.
ACTGCCTACAATGTGGGAGACCTGGGTTTGATCCCTGAGTTGGGAAGATCCTCTGGAGAAGGGAAAGGATACCCACTCCAGTATTCTGGCCTGGAGAACTCCACAGACTGTGTAGTCCATGGGGTCACAAAGAGTTGGACACGACTGAGCGACTTTCACTTTTCATTTTCACATACCCAAACTGTCTCAACAGTATAATTTCATACATATTTCTGAGCGACTTTCACTTTTCATTTTCACATACCCAACCTGTCTCAACAGTATAACTTCATACATATTTATTTAATCTAAACAATTTCTTTTAAGCCTGAGAAAACATATAGCAGAACCTCAAAGAGAAATTTCTACTTGTTCTATACTAACAGTGTTGACCCTTGGAAAGCACTGTGCAGGCCCACTTATGGATCTGTTTCAATACTAAATGCTACAATTCCACATGACCCAAGGTTGGATGAATCCATGGATGTGGAAACTTGGATATAGAGCAGACGTGTATGCTGCTGCTGCTGCTAAGTCACTTCAGTCGTGTCCAACTCTGTGCGACCCCAGAGATGGCAGCCCACCAGGCTCCCCTGTCCCTGGGGTTCTCCAGGCAAGAACACTGGAGTGGGTTGCCATTTCCTTCTCCAATGCATGAAAGTGAAAAGTGAAATTGAAAGTGAAGTCGTGTCTGACTCTTAGCGACCTCATGGACTGCAGCCTACCAGGCTCCTCCGTCCATGGGATTTTCCAGGCAAGAGGACTGGACTGGGGTGTCATTGCCTTCTCCGGCAAATGTGTACACGGAGGGCCAAACCTGTTATACTTGGATTTTCTCCTGTATGGAAAGTCAACGCCCCTAATCCCTGCGTTGTCTAAGTCAACTGTATATGCAAAGTTCTCCAGTTCTCCAAAATATACAGTTAGGTGCAGAGATAGCAAAAATCAAATAACAAAGTACCATACAACTCAGTTAATGAAAGAAAGGAAGAAAATCTAGTAAAAGGAAATTTTAATATAGTATTAGATCAAAGAAGGAATCTTTATATATCAATTTGATCCTAAATTCAAAATTAGGATGTAACCTATCCATATGACTAAAATTGTGAAATGCAATATTTTAATATTTTATCATCAAAAGTTTTAATACTAAAAATCCATCCTTACATTATGATCCTAGATTCTATCTCACAGGGTCTAGTCTGTCTTATAAACCTGCTACCTAGAACAATGTCTATTAAGTCACTTCAGTCATGTCTGACTCTGTGTGGCCCCATAGACAGCAGCCCACCAGGGTCCTCTGTCCCTGGGATTCTCCAGGCAAGAACACTGGAGTGGGTTGCCATTTCCTTCTCCAATGCGTAAAAGTGAAAAGTGAAAGTGAAGTTGCGCAGTCGTGCCTGACTCTTAGCGACCCCATGGACTGCAGCCCACCAGGCTCCTCCGTCCATGGGATTTTCCAGGCAAGAGTACTGGAGTGGGTTGCCATTGCCTTCTCCACTATTACATATTATGTATCCAATAAAAATTTGTGAAATGTACCCTGATATTTCTTCATGAACAAATTTTCAGTGTTTACATTAAAGTATGTTAATACCTGAATATTATATGAGCATACAAAGATAAATCTTTATTCCTTCTAAGCTTAGATCTACTCTATAAAGTTCTCTTCTTTATTTTAGTCACTTAGTCAATAAATATCTAGCGGTGCATGTACTGGTGCTTGTTCAGATGGAGTGTCATACTATGTATTGCCACCAAAGGATGGGACATGGTGTCATAATAAACGTAGTTCTCTCCCTTCAGTAAGCATCCTCAGTGGGTTTACCACTGCTTAAAATGTCCCAGCAGTCCAAGCTGAAAACTTTGATGTTATCTTTTAAATTGAAAAAAAAGAATATTGATATATATTATTAAAAAATGATAAGGCTACTTATACTGAAGTTATCACACTTTAATTTTCTTTGCTGTAAAATGGTTTCAGTACTTAATCATGTTTCAAGTGGAGCAGTCTAGTGTTCTAAGATTACTGTAGTATTACACTCCACATATTTTAACAACACAGCAATTTCAAATAAGGATCCTAATTTAAAAGAAAAACAAAAACAGACATCTGCTGCCACCTTGTGACTGAGTATAAAATATTCTTCATTCTCTTGGACTGAGATAAAAAGTGGCTTTTTCCCAAAACAGCATGAAAGATTATACAACTAAACACCCAAAATATTACAATACTGTCCTAGTTTATAGAATCATAGTATAGACTTCACCATAGACACAAAGCATCATTGTCGCCTATGCATGCATTTCTATATGAAGCCCCATGAGCTTCCAAAATAATCCACCTATCTGATATCTAATCACTAAAAGAACTGTTATTCATAAAGAACATACTAATTGAAAAAAGAAATCAAGTCTTTAGGTTGGTTAATCTGCTTTTTTATTCTACAAACACATACAACTCAGGGTCCTTGCATTGAGGGGTCAGGTCTTTATTTGGTCATTAACAGAGAAGAAAGTAAGAGAACCTCCTTTCATTTTCATTTGGTATCTAGCCAAATGGGCTGGGGAGGGGGGATAATTCTAGTATTCAGGGACACTATCCAACTACTACTTTATTATGGTTTATATTTTCCTACTTTTTCTTTCTTCTAATCATTTACCAGTAAGGCAGGAAAACCTAAGAGAAGAAACTTAAATCAGTCTGTAGATTGAAACCATAAAGCAGAAGTAAAGAGTGACAGGATCTGCTTTAAAAAAAAATTAGGTATCATATTTCTATAGACTTAATCATCCCTTCACTTGGGGAATGAAATAATCAAATGATGGATCAAATGTAGTTTGGAAATGAATGGAAAAGAAATGGATCAAAAATGATTTTTTATATCTCTGATGCTTTTATTATTATAGAACATATTGTATTTAGGGTTGACTTTCTGGAATCAACTTCTTGAATTCACAAAAGCCCCATATATATATATATATATACACACATACACATATATATATATACACACAAAGTTGTATACCAGTACACTTTTTCCACAAAATAAAATTTATGAAACTACTATATTTGCTAATGTATTTACTTGACAATTATTAAACACAAGATACTCTGTAATGTAAGACAATGCACCAAGTCCAGTGAACTGAGTATAAGGCATACTTTCTTTCCATAAGGAACTTACTAAATAATAAAAGAGGCTGTAAGCTAATGTCCCAAAAAACTAAATGGTGGATTCATTTCTGGCATAGCCAAGAAAAAGTCCATTTAGCCATAACAGCTTTTATTAACAAGAAAAACAGAGTAAGAAGAAATCATATTAAAGATACAAAACACTCTCCGACATAAATCACAGCAGGATCCTCAATGATCCGCCTCCCAGAATACTGGAAATAAAAGCAAATATAAACAAATGGGATCTAATTAAAATTAAAAGCTTCTGCACAACAAAGGAAACTATAAGCAAGGTGAAAAGACAACCCTCTGAATGGGAGAAAATAATAGCAAATGAAGCAACTGACAAACAACTAATCTCAAAAATATACAAGCAACTTATACAGCTCAATTCCAGAAAAATAAACGACCCAATCAAAAAATGGGCCAAAGAACTAAATAGACATTTCTCCAAAGAAGACATACGGATGGCTAACAAACACATGAAAAGATGCTCAACGTCACTCATTATCAGAGAAATGCAAATCAAGACCACAATGAGATACCACTTCACACCAGTCAGAATGGCTGCGATCCAAAAGTCTGCAAGCAATAAATGCTGGAGAGGGTGTGGAGAAAAGGGAACCCTTTTACACTGTTGGTGGGAATGCAAACTAGTACAGCCACTATGGAGAACAGTGTGGAGATTCCTTAAGAAATTGCAAATAGAACTGCCTTATGACCCAGCAATCCCACTGCTGGGCATACACACCGAGGAAACCAGAATAGAAAGAGACACATGTACCCCAATGTTCATTGCAGCACTGTTTATAATAGCCAGGACATGGAAACAACCTAGATGTCCATCAGCGGATGAATGGATAAGAAAGCTGTGGTATATATACACAATGGAGTATTACTCAGCCATTAAAAAGAATACATTTGAATCAGTTCTAATAAGATGGATGAAACTGGAACCAATTATACAGAGTGAAGTAAGCCAGAAAGAAAAACACCAATACAGTATACTAACACATATATATGGAATTTAGAAAGATGGTAATGAGGACCCTGTATGCAAGACAACAAAAGAGATACAGATGTGTAGAGCGGACTTATGGACTCTGAGGGAGAAGGAGAGGGAGAGGGAGAGGGTGGGATGATTTGGGAGAATAGCATTGAAATATGTATACTATCATGTAAGAAATGAATTGCCAGTCTATGTTCAATGCAGGATACAGGATGCTTGGGGCTGGTGTATGGGGATGATCTGGAGGGATGATGTGGGGTGGGAGGTGGGAGGGGGGTTCATGTTTGGGAGTTCGTGTAAAAAAATAAATAAATAAATAAATAAATAAAGATACAAAGCATGATATGGACTGTCTTATTTGAATGATTACAAAATATTATACCTACCTAATCCATTACTCCCTCTCTCTTACTAACACTAACAGGCCTCCCCACTCCTCCTTTTGTCTTTGCTGGGACAGTGGCATAGACATTTTGAGTTCATTACTTGGATTACTGTTTGTCCACCACTGAATCAGGTTTCATAGAATAGCTAAAATAAAAAGATTCTGGCTATTAAGAAATTCCCTACCCATGAAAAGCTAACTGTATAGCTTCAAGAACACTGGGATCTTAGAGCCTTCATTAGACTGTGAGACTATAGTTAATATTTAATAATATTTAACAGTAACTGGCACATAGTAGGCACTCAATAAATGTTTGCTGAATGACTGAATTCAGCCAAAAGTTTACTGGATTAAGTATAAAGCTAAGACAATTTAATGAAGACAATCAAAGGGAATGCTCCTAACAGTTTTGAAACTCATGGTTCCTTATTAACTTATTAACCATGGAGTATTAACTTATACTGAAGTTATCACTTTTTAATTTTCTTTGCTGTAAAATGGTTTTAATACTTAATCACGTTTCAAGTGGAATAATCCAATGTTCAGTATTAACTTATTATGTTTGTTGTGGAGACACAAACATAATAATCTGAAATTTTATATGGTTTTCTACATCTTTAGCGTGACACAATTTTACAAACAGCTATAGCTCAGAACCAGGAAAATAAACATGCCTACAACAGTGTAATACCTTTCAGTTTAATTGCCACATCGATATAGGACTGCAGAAATGCCATGGATACTGCTTGCCCTACATTAAAATAAAAAATTAAATAGATATTACAACATACATATTTCTAAAGCAGCCACACTTATAAATAACAAACATATAGATTAATGGGGTATCTCAAAATTATTTTATACTAAGAAATATTCTAATATGCAGCACTCAGTGTTGTCCACACATTCAAGAGAGTTCCAAATATAACTAATTTTCTACATTCATATGGCAAGGAGTATAGTTGAATGGCTACTGTTTGAAGATAAAAGCAATATAATGCCTATAAACCTATAATAACTGTTAATCATTAGCTTGAATAACATTAAAATAACAAATAAAATAACATTAAAATAACATTAAATCATTAACTTGAATAACAACAATTTTCCAAATTAGTAAGCTTAACATCTAGTTTAATCATAGTCTTTAATTTATAAGTCAGATATATATAACCAGGGCTTCTCTGGTGGCTCACACGGTAAAGAATCTGCCTGCAATGCAGGAGGCTCAGATCCCCTGGAGAAGGGAACGGCAACCCACTCCAGTATTCTTGCCTGGAGAATCCCATAGGCAGAAGTGCCTGGCGGGCTACAGTCTATGGGATTGCAAAGAGTCAGATATGACTGAGCGACTAACACTTTGACTATACTATATATAATCAGTTTTACAACCCTAGAAACAGCTCCGAAGCAAATTGTTTAAAAGTGTGGGACATATGAATGCTGTGTCATTTTACAATGTGTAATAACAGAAGGCAAAAGTAAAATCTGCCTACTTTAAATGTTCTAATATGCAGTACAGCAGTCACCTCTAAAGGTTCATAATACTCACAGCCAGCATAGAAAAGCACTATGCTGTCAGAAGCTGTTACTGTCGCATGAAATGTCTCTTCCGTTAATTCCACAGTGAGTTCCAAAGCTAACTGTCTCTTCCTGTCTCTATAAACAGTTTCTTCCACTTCATCATCTTGAATTTCTGAAATGTTTGAAGAGAAATTAATGTAAATATAAATGTATAATTTAAAATATTTAAGCTCTTCTCCCAGGCAAGCATATGAAAATTTAGCACTTCACAGAAACTCATGAATTCATACTATCTTAATATTTAAAATGCATGATGTTTAGAAAACTTTCCAGTTGTCTGGTTTCCTATCTTAAATGACTAGAAATGATCCAGACCTAGAAATGATCAAGTTTTAGTTAATTCCAAAAGGAATTACTTACACTTGTCAAGAAATAATAAATATAAAAATAATAAGCTTGTCAACAAATAACATTTGCTTTTAATCAGTATATTAATTTATAACCTAAAAAAGTCCTACCGCACGTTTGACAGTATTTCTTTAGCTTCTACTACACGTCAAGCACTGTGATGGACACTAAGGAACGTGGTAAGCAAAGCAGAAATAGTCCCTGACCATACAGTTTCTATCTATGGAAAAATCAGTCAATAAACTCATCATTAAATAAACATATAACTATAAATATGATCAGTTTAAGAGGAAAGGCAAAAGATACAGTGAGAGATTTTAACAGGGAGATTTAAATTGGGCAATCCAAAGTCTACCAGATAATCAAGAAAAGAATGTTTTAGACAAAGAGAACAACATACGCAAAGACGCGGAGACATAAAAGAGCTCAGCATACTCTATGCACTGAGGGAAGGCACATTTGACTAAAACGAATTGACTGAATGAATGACGTGAGAAAACTCTAGGGTTTCTAGATCATGTGTGTATTAGTCACTTGAAAATTTAGCACTTCACAGAAACTCATGAATTCATACTATCTTAATATTTAAAATGCATGATGTTTAGAAAACTTTCCAGTTGTCTGGTTTCCTATCTTAAATGACTAGAAATGATCCAGACCTAGAAATGATCAAGTTTTAGTTAATTCCAAAAGGAATTACTTACACTTGTCAAGAAATAATAAATATAAAAATAATAAGCTTGTCAACAAATAACATTTGCTTTTAATCAGTATATTAATTTATAACCTAAAAAAGTCCTACCGCACGTTTGACAGTATTTCTTTAGCTTCTACTACACGTCAAGCACTGTGATGGACACTAAGGAACGTGGTAAGCAAAGCAGAAATAGTCCCTGACCATACAGTTTCTATCTATGGAAAAATCAGTCAATAAACTCATCATTAAATAAACATATAACTATAAATATGATCAGTTTAAGAGGAAAGGCAAAAGATACAGTGAGAGATTTTAACAGGGAGATTTAAATTGGGCAATCCAAAGTCTACCAGATAATCAAGAAAAGAATGTTTTAGACAAAGAGAACAACATACGCAAAGACGCGGAGACATAAAAGAGCTCAGCATACTCTATGCACTGAGGGAAGGCACATTTGACTAAAACGAATTGACTGAATGAATGACGTGAGAAAACTCTAGGGTTTCTAGATCATGTGTGTATTAGTCACTCAGTTCAGTTCAGTCGCTCAGTCGTGTCTAACTCTTTGCGACCCCATGAATCGCAGCACACCAGGCCTCCCTGTCCATCATCAACTCCCGGAGTTCACTCAAACTCACGTCCATCGAGTCCGTGATGCCATCCAGCCATCTCATCCTCTGTCGTCCCCTTCTCCTCCTGCCCCAGTCCCTCCCAACATCAGAGTCTTTTCCAATGAGTCAACTCTTCGCATGAGGTGGCCAAAGTACTGGAGTTTCAGCTTTAGCATCATTCCTTCCGAAGAACCCCCAGGGCTGATCTTTAGAATAGACTGGTTGGATCTCCTTGCAGTTCAAGGGACTCTCAGGAGTCTTCTCCAACACCACAGTTCAAAAGCATCAATTCTTCGGCACTCAGCTTTCTTCACAGTCCAACTCTCACATCCATATATGACCACTGGAAAAACCATAGCCTTGACTAGACAGACCTTTGTTGGCAAAAAGTAATGTCTCTGCTTTTGAATATGCTGTCTAGGTTGGTCATAACTTTCCTTCCAAGGAGTAAGCGTCTTTTAATTTCATGGCTGCAGTCACCATCTGCAGTGATTTTGGAGCCCCCCAAAATAAAGTCTGTTTCCCCATCTACTTGCCATGAAGTGATGGGACCAGATGCCATGATCTCTGTTTTCGGAATGTTGAGCTTTAAGCCAACTTTCACTTTCTCTCCTCACTTTCACTCCTCTTTCACTTTCATCAAGAGGCTTTTTAGTTCCTCTTCACTTTCTGCCATAAGGGTGGTGTCATCTGCATATCTGAGGTTATTGATATTTCTCCCGGCAGTCTTGATTCCAGCTTGTGCTTCCTCCAGCCCAGCGTTTCTCATGATGTACTCTGCATGTAAGTTAAATAATCAAGGTGACAATATACAGCCTTGACTTACTCCTTTTCCTATTGGAACCAGTTAGTCACTTAGTTGTGTTCAATTCTTTGTGACCCCATGGACTCTATGTAGCCTGCCAGGCTCCTCTGTCTATGGGATTCTCCAGGCAAGAATACAGGAGTGGGTTGCCATTGCCTCCTCCAGAGGATCTTCCTGATCCAGGATTGAATCTGCGTCTCTTAAGTCTCCTTCTCCTGCATTGGCAAGCAGGTTCTTTACCACTAGTACCACATGGAAAGCCATAAGAGGCCATATAAACCAAGAAATTTTGATTTTATTCTATGTGTATTGAGTTATGGGTAGATTCTGAATATGTAAAAATTGTTTCATTAACCACAATATATAGAAATATTGAATCATTATAGTATACAACTAAAACTAATATAATGTTACATATCAATTAAATCTAAAAAAAATCTTTTCATTAAGACAGACAGACCCACCCACCCATTCATTCATCTATCCATTAAATATGTAGTAAACACATACACACACATATTCTGAATTCACAAATATCCTGTTGGAAGTTTGTACAGATCATATAGTAACACTGGAGGAACATCTAACTTGATTAGAGACAATTAAAGCTTCCTAGAAGTTGACACTAGCTGAACATTATTAAAAGAAAAATGAAACTTAAGGAGGCAGTAGAGGAATATGAGTAAAATGAACAGCATGTACAAAGCAACAGTGGCATGAAAAAGCACGATGAAGCTGGAAATCTGAATGTCGACTAAGCATCTAATATTAACAATTCTTATCCAAAATCACTGCAGATGGTGACTGCAGCCATGAAATTAAAAGACGCTTACTCCTTGGAAGGAAAGTTATGACCAACCTAGACAGCATATTCAAAAGCTGAGACATTACTTTGCCAACAAAGGTCTGTATAGTCAAGGCTATGGTTTTTCCAGTAGTCATGTATGGATATAAGAGTTGGACTGTGAAGAAAGCTGAGTGCCGAAGAATTGATGCTTTTGAACTGTGGTGTTGGAGAAGACTCTTGAGAGTCCCTTGAGGAGATCCAACCAGTCCATTCTAAAGGAGATCAGTCCTAGGTGTTCTTTGGAAGGAATGATGCTAAAGCTGAAACTCCAGTACTTTGGCCACCTCATGCGAAGAGTTGACTCACTGGAAAAGACTCTGATGTTGGGAGGGATTGGGGGCAGGAGAAAAAGGGGACGACAGAGGATGAGATGGCTGGATGGCATCACCGACTTGATGGATGTGGGTTTGGGTGAACTCTGGGAGTTGCATAGGGAGACCTGGCGTGTTGCAATTCATGGGGTCTCAAAGAGTCGGACATCACTGAGCGACTGAACTGAAATGAACTGAACCATGTAGATGTAGTAATAGCATTATGTTAATTTTAAAAGAATCCTTACATTTCTGAAATACAGGGAAATATTTATGGATGAATTTATATGTTTGGAATTAGGTGAAAAATAATAAGTAAAGGGCTATGATTGTAACAGGATTAGCCACTGACTGATGGTAGTTGGGTGAGGCCAGGAAATGGTTATCTGGAGGTCTGTTCTATTATCCTATTTCACGATACATTTATAATTCTCTGTAACAACATATTAAAAAGAAAGGAAGTGAGAAAGACAATGCATTCAGAAAACTAAATTATTATTTTCCATATGATTTCCAATACCATAAAAGACTAGATCTAGATTTTAGTATCACATCAGCAATTTTTAGCTGTGTGACTCTAGTCAATTACATAACTCTAGGAGTTTCAGTGTTCAAACCTGTGAACCATAAGACTTACACTATTAATTTTAAGATACTTTCAAATATCACATTCTATGACACTAAAAGTTATGCTCTCAATACCAAAATTAATAAAGGCCAATTTTCTCATTTACAGTATTTTCTTATTATTCACATATTTTCATTTTCCTGCCAGTCCACTCTTATTTCCTAATCCATCGTTTCTTCTCTTACCTTGTTCTAACACCTTTCTGCTTTCCCATTCTCTTAATAAGCTACTTTAGTTTTTAAATATATTCACTCCTCAGTTCTACATTTCACCTACTTATCAACATGTATATATATTCTTTTTAGTCACATAAGTTTTTTCATACTCTTTTTGTAGAACCTAGTTCATTTAATTCTGACTCATTGTGTGCTCATTTCCTTTGAAGAGCATTTTTCTTTATATTCCACTTTTACATGGTAATAAACTTTTTCCAAGCCTCATCTATCTTTCCTAACTAAGGAGAAGGAATGAAAATAAGAGGGCAATTGTGTATTTGGGCACATCATACTATATTATGAGTCAATATGGATTACAAACATAGGAAATTAAGACCAAACACCCCCCACCCCCAAAACACAAGAACTGGGAGGGCAAGCTGAAGCCAGAGAGTCACTAAGTAAAATGAGACACAGCAACACAATTTTGAAAAAGGCAACTTCCACTGAGGACAGGAATCCTGTTAAACTGACACCTGGATGACTCCTGTGACTTTGAAAGTTTGAATATACGAATGATTATAGGAACAAAGCAAGGAGCGAGAGACCAGAACACAGACCTTCCTGAATAATGATGATGCTATGGAGAAGAACTCTGGCTTAAATCATTAGCAGTTCTAACCTCTGTATATCAGAAAACTAGAGCAGTGCTCAAACCATGAAGCTGGTCATGTGTCAGTGAAAGCTCAGAGGCCTTACTAAATTTATAATACAGATTTTGATCATCATAATAAATGGATCTCATGAAAAGATTATGCAAATTCCTGCTTCCTGGGACTCGTAACAACAGGACTACATAAAAAGTATTTACTCAATGGGATTCATGATAAAAATTCAATAATTTACTAAACGGGATACATTTAGTAAATGCACAAGACATAATCCCTGCCTCAGAAGTTTATAATAGACCAGTACAGAAGGGAGAAAAGCAAATGAGCAATTTCAGAATAGGATATGTTATAAAGAAGTATCAGGAACGATAATGGTCATAAATGAAATTTCAAGTCAGAATGCTCCACATGCCATTTGTGACTTGTGCAGATCATTTAACTCTGCCAAAACACATTCCTCATCTGCAATGAAGGTGACCTCAGCTAACTCAGAGGACAATAATCAAAGTAAATAATGTGTGGGAAATAGCCTTGAAAACTACAGAATACTTCAAAACGTACGCAATAGAACAATAAAAAGAAAAACAGAATTGGCAAAATTCTGTTAAAATTAATGTTAAAATCATTTTGACATTATGTTACAATTAATCTAATGTTAAAAGTTTAAATGCTAAAACAATACTTATATTTAATGTTATTAAAAATAACATTAAAAATAAGTATAAAAATGTTATCAAAGTTTACTCCTTTTACTGTTAACAACTGGATTCATTTACAACTACAAATATAACTATATTCATCATAATTTCATACCCTAATAGGAATAACAAAAATAAATATCATATTGTGGCTCCTGGGTCCTTTTTAAACATGGAATAGACCAGTAGCACTGAAAGAACTGATCTGGAGGATAAAGGCACAGGCGGAAAGAGAGAAGCCTGATATATAACAATGAAAGGTATCACACTAAGCAAAATAGAGCATCCTTGTATCTTTTCACCTAATCAACTTGCTAAAATGTGATTCAAAATTAATTGCTTCAGTGCCAAAGTATTGGAGTTTCAGCTCAGCATCAGTCCTTCCAATGAATATTCAGGACTGATTTCCTTTAGGATTGACTGGTTTGATCTCCTTGAGGTCCAAGGGACTCATGAGTCTTAGATGTGTATAAGAGACAGGTATCATACTAAGCAAAATAGAGCATCCTTGTATCTTTTCACCTAATCAACTTGCTAAAATGTGATTCAAAATTAATTGCTTCAGGTCTCTTCATATTCTTGAATGTGAAAGTTAATTCACTGAAATGTCACTGACCTTAAGGATGCTGGGCAGAAATGGGAGGGGAACGTGAGCAACAAAAAGACACATTACCTATATTTAGCTCTTCCATGTCTTCATATTTGACCATTTCCTCAATTTTCAAAGATGGAACACTTTCAAGATGGAATACTATTAAATCAATATGACTTAATGCCAAAAATTCCATTTGCGTGTCCTAGAAATACATTAATTTTAAAAGATATGACTAGAATATAATGAACCATTTTAATATATTTTACTTGTTTGACACTAAAATGAAACTAAACTTGTGAATTTCAATTTTAATATTTAAAAATAAAAATGAGATATTAACTCCACAATATTAAAAGTATCTAAACATTATAGAAGGATAGTGCATGCTACTAGAAAAGAAGGCAAAACACGGAACTGAAAGTCTCATTTGTTTCTTGTCACAGTTACATTCTGCTGAAATCTGAAGTATTTTACATATAACAGTAAGTCCTACCTCAATACAAGATACAAATATATGCAATTTTATTGCAAATAACACCAAAATTCTTTTGATATTTTACATGACTTAGTGACCAAATCAATTATTTTGGTGGTGACCACTCAAAATAATACTTAATCTAAAATAATTCCACTAGAGAGGCCCCTGGTGGCCTAGCAGTTAGGATTGGGGCTTTCACTACCCTAGCCTGGGTTCAATCCCTGGTTGGGGAATTTAGATCCCACAAATTGTGTGGCACGGCCAAAAAGAAGGGGGGAAAAAGTAATTTAATAAAAATAAATAAATAATTCCACTACAAAGTTCAATAGACTGTTTAGCCATAAACATAAAATACCTGGCCCCAGGTATTTTAAGAATACCAAATTATATTCCATTGAAATTATTCCATTAAAATTTCCTACACTAAGGCTCAACCAAAACTTTTTTAAAACATGAAATTTTAGGCCACTAGATTATTTCAGTAATTATCCCTGCTGCAATCTCACAATCAAACTTGCACGGATGAGGAGTTATTTCTTATGGATGAGCAAAGAAAGTGGTTTCTGGAGATGGAATCTACTTCTGGTGAAGCAGCTCTAAAGATCGTTGACATGAGAACAAAAGATTGAGAATCTTACAAAAACTTAGTTGATAGAGCAGCAGCAGAGTCTGAGGGGATTGATTCCAATTTTGAAAGAAGTTCTACTGTGGGTAAAATTCTACCAAGCAGCATTGCATACTACAGAGAAATCATTTGTGAAAGGAAGAGTCAATCAATGTGGCAAACTTCATTTTTGTCTTAAGAAATTGCCACATCTACCTCAACCTTCAGCAAGTACTGTCTTGATCACTCAGCAGCCATCAACATCAAGGCAGGGCCCTCCATGAGCAAAACTATTACAACTCACTAGAGGCTCAGATGATGGTGAGCATTTTTTTAGCAGTAACTGTTTTTCAACTAAAGGTGCATACATTAATTTTTTTAGACCTAATGCTATTGCACACTTAACAGACTACAGTATAGTATAAACATAACTTTCATATGTACTGGGAAAACAGCATGAACTTTAATTCTTCTATAAAACCTTTTTCCCAATAATAAAGTAATGTCCTATTTCGGAATCCTTTATCTAACAGTAAAAAAAAAAAATTGCTTCAGTAAGTAGTCTTTCCATTACCTGGTCTAAAAGCAAAGCATAATGACCTCACAGTACACATATTTGAACAGTATTACAGTTCTCAAAGTATTTTACTATTTGGTCTTATAAAATATCAGTTAGAAGGAGAGGTTTCATAACTATTTCACGAATGAGAAAACTGAGCTGGAAGAAGTTAATTCAGTTATCTGGGCCCAGAACAAGCAGGAACGGAGTCAAGTCTTCTGACTCTTTAACTCAGTATTCATCAGTCAGTTCAGTTCAGTTGCTCAGTTGTGTCCGACTCTTTGTGGCCCCATGGACTGCAGCACGCCAGGCTTCACTGTCCATCACCAACTCCTGGAGTTCATTCAAACTCATGTCCATCAAGTCGGTGATGCCATCCATGCTGTTGTCCCCTGCTCCTCCTGCCTTCAATCTTTCCCAGCATCAGGGTCTTTTCCAGTGAGTCAGTTCTTTGCATCAGGTGGCCAAAGTATTGGAGTTTCAGCTCAGCATCAGTCCTTCCAATGAATATTCAGGACTGATTTCCTTTAGGATTGACTGGTTTGATCTCCTTGAGGTCCAAGGGACTCATGAGTCTTTCCAACACCACAGTTCAAAAGCATCAATTCTTCGGCACTCAGCTTTTCTTATAGTCTAACTCTCACATCCATACATGACTATTGGAAAAACCATAGCTTTGAGTAGATGGACCTTTGTCAGCAAAGTAATGTCTCTGCTTTCTAATATGCTGTCTAGGTTGGTCATGGCTTTTCTTCCAAGGAGCAAGCGTCTTTTTATTTCATGGCTGCAGTCACCATCTGCAGTAATTTTGGAGCCCCCCAAAAATAAAGTCTCTCACTGTTTCCATTTATTTCCCCATCTATTTGCCATGGAGTGATGGGACTGGAGGCCATGATCTTAGTTTTTTGAATGTTGAGTTTTAAGCCATCTTTTTCACTCTCCTCTTTCACTTTCATCAAGAGGCCCTTTTTTAGTTCCTCTTTACTTTCTGCCATAAAAGTGGTGTCATCTGCATATCTGAGGTTATTGATATTTCTTCCAGCAATCTTGATATCTGAATCCAGTACTCATACCATAGACTTATGTAAGAGAATTTAAGTTTAAACTATCTGACCATTTGTAAACATATCAACAATTTTTTAGCATATGTTTAAAATATTTAGATACCTTTTTTAGTTCCTCTTTACTTTCTGCCATAAAAGTGGTGTCATCTGCATATCTGAGGTTACTGATATTTCTTCCAGCAATCTTGATATCTGAATCCAGTACTCATACCATAGACTTATGTAAGAGAATTTAAGTTTAAACTATCTGACCATTTGTAAACATATCAACAATTTTTTAGCATATGTTTAAAATATTTAGAAGATATTCCGAAGAGTTCTTAATTAAGAAAAATTTAAGGAAATTTTTAAGAATTTATGAAATTCAAAATTTTAAGAACTTTACAAAGGAAATACAGGTGATCTCACTAGTCAAAGTTATCAAAGACATGCAAATTAATGTGGAAACTTTTTTGTGTATAGAAATAATTTTTTAAAAAGATTACTACTCAGTACTGGCAAAGATGTATGAAGAACAAGGAATTCTAAATCCCTCTGGTAAAACAGTACTTCTGGAAGGAAATTTGACTGTGTGTTTTAAAAAAGTCTTTACAATTCCCATTGACATGTACACACTGCTATATTTAAAATAAAATGCCTTTCCATGGAAGAAAAGAAAGAAAAATAACATTCAGGAAAAAAAAAAAAGAAAGTCAATTAACTTCACACATGAAAAGCAAAAGAGTAGAATCCAAAGAAAACAAAAACACTAATCTGAAAAGATATATGCACTCCAGTCTTCATGCTGCTGCTAAGTCGCTTCAGTCGTGTCCGACTCTGTGCGACCCCATAGACGGCAGCCCACCAGTAGCGACCCCATGGACTGCAGCCCACCAGGCTCCTCCATCCATGGGATTTTCCAGGCAAGAGTACTGGGGTGGGGTGCCATCGCCTTTCCCCCAGTCTTCATAGTAGCATTATTTACAATAGCCAAGCTATGGAAGCAACCCAAGTGTCTATGAACAGACAAGTGGGTAAAGAAGATGCGGCACACATATGCAATGAAGTATCACTCTGCCATAAAAAAAGGGTGACATTTTGTCATTTTCCAATAACATAGATAGACCTGGAGGATATGATGCTCAATGAAATAAGTCAGGCAGAAAAAGACAAATGCTGTACATTATCACTTATATGTGGAATTTAAAACATAAAACAAATTATTGAGTATAACAAAACAGAAACAGACACAGATATAGAGTACAAACTAATGGTTACCAGCAGACAGAGGGAATGGGGGAGGGGATTAAGAGGTTCAAACTACCATGAATAAAGTAAGTCACAAGGATATATTGTACAGCATAAGGAAATAGCCAATATATAATAAGTTTAAATGAAGTATAATCTACAAAATTTTTAAATCACAAAAAAGATTAATTAAAGTGGTTAATGGCCCAAGCTCTGAAAAAGAAAAATCTCATTTAACAAAATTTACTTCCAGAAATTTAGCCAAGGGAAATAAATCAGTGATGCCCAAAACACTGTTTAAAAGCAGGCATCACAGCACAATACCAAGTAATAAAATATAACTGCATGTGAAAGGTAGGATGTATACAGCATGAACCTAAACTTCTTTAAAAATATGCATATGTAGATATACATATAGGAGAAGTCAATGGTACCACACTCCAGTACTCTTGCCTGGAAAATCCCATGGACGGAGGAGCCTGGTAGGCTGCAGTCCATGGGGTCGCTAAGAGTCAGACACTACTGAGCGACTTCACTTTCACGCGCTGGAGAAGGAAATGGCAACCCACTCCAGTGTTCTTGCCTGGAGAATCCCAGGGACGGGGGCGCCTGGTAGGCTGCCATTTCTGGGGTCGCACAGAGTTGGACAAGACTAAAGTGACTTAGCAGCAGCAGCAGCAGCAGCAGATATACATATATTTATATAAATATACAAACACACACAAAAAAAGATTAACAAATGAAAATGACACACAACAGTTGAAAATATTAAGAACAGTTATCTCTGAATAGTGGCAATTCACAGAATTTTCCTGTAATAAGCATATGTTACTTTAGGACCAGGTGTATTAACCTCTTTTAAATAAGCACACGTTGTAGATCAATATAGAAAATGACCAACCTCTTCTGCTCTTCTGACGATAACATTAGTATCCTGAGGAATGTCCACTTCCAAAGAGTCCCTTTTATCAAAATGGAAATAAACGTTATATCTTGCCAATCTCAGGAATAATAGTCATCCAGGAGGTCAATCTAAAATTGAACTGAAAATTTTATACTAAAAATGTTTATGAAAAAAGATTACAATTTCGTGAGTCTGAGAAATTCTTCATGTAAATATAGACCAGGTTTTCTATATATTTATCTTAATCTATACCTTCATTTAGTAAAGTTTAAAGGTCTAACTATTAATCAAGCTGATAATTAAAGACTTTAACTCAGCAACTGGCTCTAACTATATTAGAATCTATTAGAGATTTGAATTTATTTACCAGTGAACACATTACCAAGAAAAATACTAGTGTCCTGCTAAATAGAGAATAGTTACTATTCCATGTTTAAAATACCTTAACAAAAGTAGAACTCCAGCTTTTCCCAGAAGACGCCAAGCAACCCATTCTGCAGTTGTTCTATCAGCTTCATAAGTAGCTTGTTGACCAACAATAAAAACCAGTGGTAATCCTAGTTGTAGATGAACAGTTGAAACTTGACTAGGATCTCCAGCAACTTCAGTCTTCATTTAGAAAAAGAATAAAACGTCTTCACTATGTGATAATAATGTTCCAACATTTGGATTTAAACCCTGCTAATAATAAGTGAAAAAACAAGTCTGTGAAATAAATCCATAATGAACAAAAATGGTCTCATGGTTTTCTAAGTTTCATGCTCCCATGTACCTATATAATTTAAACTAACATGAAACTAACAAATTTTACAAGTAGTTATACAGATATTTATAACCATAAAGAATAAGGATATCATAGAGAAACCAAAAAAAGCAATAAATAAAACTGTGGTGCTGCTGAATAGAGAGAGATTTGAAATGAAAACGAAACAATAACAAATTCTTCCATATAAGAATTTAACATATATAATGACATATTACAGAACAATGAGGAACATCTGAGCTGACAGCAGCTTGAACACACATCTAACTTCACTCCTTTCAAAAATCCCAGGACAGCTTCAGCAGTAGGATTTTTCAAAACAGATGAACATACATACATAAAGGGAAAAGAGTAAAGGCAGCAAAGTCTTAGAAGCTAGAGAACAACAAAATCCTAAGCCATGAGAGGAAAGGATAAGAAACAATTTCACTTTAACTGCAGAATCCTAAAACTGCTCAGGAACTGTCAGTGCCTGGAGCCTCTGGAACAGGGAAAGAAGGAGTAGAAGGGGAATGATGGCAGGAAGGCACCAAAGAAAGAACAGACAAAACCTTTGGAGAAGCAGTTAGATCTCTAGATTGTCTTCCCTAACTCCATGAGCTTAGGCAACCACCCCTGCATCATACCAGAAGAAATCTGGGGGGACTGCAGGAACAGCTGAGTGTGAATACCATGCTCAAAGCAGAGGGACTGAGCAAGCAGAGGGACTGAGCAACCAGATGCTGAGACTCATTCTATCCCCTCCCCACTCAGTTTCTGGTAGCTACAGCTAGAAGATCTTTCTCTGGGTATCTTGAACAACCACAAGTTAAAGCCTAAAGCTACTGACATTGTGGCTCACCTAAAAGCTGCCCAGGTCCAACCACCCTATGGAGCTCAAAGTTAACAAGTCTGATCCATAGTCTCAGAATTTCCAGCCAACTTCTTTAGTTTCATATTCTAAATCATGAACAAGGAGTAATAAGCATCTGAGGAAAGCCTCTAACATGAAAGACGAGAACAAACAGAAAAACAAGTAACATGGAGGAAACAGATTATTCAGCTCAATTTCTTTTCACATGACTTCTCCTCAGGCTTAATTTCACAGCAAAGTTGCTGGGTTTCGAGAATGAGCCTATCATGATAACAAGATGCAGCTGTGCTATGTATCGACAACAATTAAATGTCCAGGAACCCTATCTGCTTAACACACAAACACAGAGATTCTCTAACCTGCATCTATTTTCATATGTTTAGAAGTGAAACAATGCATGTAACTGCAGAGATCATGCATTCAAAGTTTATCAAAAAGCCTGAATCCCAACTTCCATTTTTATTAATGTTTATAGATAATGTTGACTGGTGAGTAGACAAAATCCTGAGAATTCTTAATATCTCAACATTGGCAGAAAAAGAAATGAGGATGGAGAGAAATGATGAAGAACTGTGCAAGGAACTCATGAGGGCTTTGTGGGGAAGTGGAACATCAAACCAAAATCAGAAGATCTTCTCCCAAAGGACATAAGATAAATATTTCCCTCTCCCATGTGAACAGAAAGGAAAAAGACTCATATACTGTTTTGTTTTTTCTTAGTTGCTTGAAGTCAAAATCCAACCAAATAAAAACTGACCAAAATAAAGAACTCAAGAATGAAACCAGTAGAACTGGGACTGATGAGCTCTGAATCTATTTAAATATGAAAGCAGGTCTTTTTTTAAAAAATGGAGATTATGATTATAGAACACAATATAAATACTATAACCTTTACAATGTAAAATAACACAAAAAAATCTGGAGGGTAAAGAGAAACTGAGATGGAAATATTCTCATCTTTTATACCAAGGAGCAAATCAATATTATCCAAAATGAAAATATGCAGTTTTCTTAAAATAATAATTTTCATTTCTCAGTGTTTTCCATAATCATTTCAAAACTTAAGACAGTATTTCCTAAACAGCCCTCTAATGATGAAACAATTTCTCAAAAGTTCCATAATTCCTCTAGTTTCTTATCAGTTTTTCTTCTAGCAAATTCAAATAAGATTAAATATAATGCCTTTTACTATAAAGTAGCTCATGCAATATATGTCCATGGATCCATTCATCCCTCTATCTATAGGGATCTATATGAATGCAGAGATGACTGGTTGAACCTAACAGTTCATTTCTGAATGATGGGAATTGGTGGATTTAAAATTTTTCATTCTTTGTACTTTGCTGTACTGTTTGAATTATTTACAGCACATATGCACAATTTTTATGTAAAAAGGTTATGATGAGTGAGAAGGCCTATTGAAGGTTTTAAATATGCTCAGGACAGCCCTTTAAACTCCCAGAGAGAAGTCAGTTGACCACCTACTGAGTCTAAGATTCTTCCATTCTGACACTAAGGAAAGTGAGACACCAAAAATTCTATAATGCAAATATTTATAAACTTTTAAAACGGGAATCAAAACATTCACAAAAGAGGTCTTTTCTTAGCCCATGATGTAATCTTTGTGATCTTAGAATGGGCACAGTTCATTATAACTGCCACAGAATAGTTCCACAGTTCATTATAGCTACCATTATAATTACACAATGCTATATTGGGTTGTTCAAAACAACAACACTTCAAGGCATTAAAATACCATTTTATGAATACACAGTAATAAGGTACTACTCCTAAATCTGCCTAAATGAAATAAATATGTTCAAGGGGAAAAGATATAGCTCATCTAAGTTAAATGCATATCTATGAATCAAAACAATAAATTTTACATACGAATTATCTAACATATTTAAATAAGACACATACCAGCAGGGGTGCTTCCATTGTCTTAATAAATCGATGAATGTTCAGTGTAGTCAGTGACTCTTTCATTAGTATTCTCCTACATGGCTGGGTCAAGTCCAAGACTGGTTTACAGTAAAAAAAGTAGAGATGTGGATATTCTATATCCTCAGGGCTGCAAATTAAAAATGAGGGACAGACCAACTTGAAGTTCAATGTGTGATTCTTGTACTATGCAGAAAGACATAATAAATCTTTGTCCTAAGTCTTGTGTTTTTGAATTACTGTTTTGGTAAAAGCCTAAAACAGTATAACAAAATTAAGTGGACCAAAGCAAAAAAAGAGAATAAAAGGAATTTTTGAGATGTATAAGCAATTTTTTTTTCCTGAACTGTTTCATATGGTAACTTTTAAATTAGGTTAGAGACAGGTCTACACAATTATTTTTAAATAAAAGACTGTCACCTTGAGGACACTGAGATTACCTTAAAATACAGTTGCTTTTCTATAGCTATGCTAAATAAAGCTTTGTAACACAAATCTTCTAGGTTTAATTTAAACCCAAATCTATTTTGAATAAACTTCAGCCAAAACATGCCTTAAGATAGACACCATGTGACACTTTGTGAGAGTTAGTGAGTTTGTATATGAAATATTAGTAAACCCAGCAAATGTGGCTTATAATTTGAGTTTTGGCATTCCCTTCAAAATGAAAATTCAAAGATAAACTTATAGTAAGTAAGGTTTGCCAAAATTAAAATAACATTTTATAAATCTCCATATGGCATTAGTACAGTCTGGCAAAATACTGCACATTTTTATTTTTACAATGTTATTTTAATTATTGACACATGCTTCAACTGAGCACCAAGATTCACTAACTTCAAATTTCATTACAAAGCAATATCTAATAGAGTCAATGATTAAAGAAATGATCACTCAAAGATTACTTAACACTTACTATGTTAGGCCCTATGCTAAATATAAAAGACTAAAATGAATAAGATATTTCAAATCCTTGAGGGGCATGGGCTAAAGGACATATATTTAGTAAAAAAAAAAACAAAAAAACACGTGGTTCATAAGTACTATAATATACAAGGTGCTATGAGAAACAAAGAAACATTTCATTCTGCTCAAGTCAGGGAAGAGGAGGAAGGAAAGGGAAAGGAAGATCATCACAGACATTAAAAACAGTAAGAGAATGACTTCTCCAAGAAGATAAGACTAAGGAGTATTTCAGACAACAGGAACAATATAGCCAAGGCCCCAGTCAAAGTACATAACTTTTTTGAGGGAAACCATTAACAGTCACATATTACTGAATGGGAAGTGTTGAGAGCAAGATGACCCAGCTAGGGTGGACCACATACCATAATTTATGAAATAATAAAATTATGTTAGAAAGTTATCTAATCAGAGGTCATCTGGTTGTAGGTAACAGAAACCAAAAAAGTAGGGGTAGGGGGAACTTGCTAGTTTAGAAGAATATCTCACAGAATACAAGGAAAATTCAAATAAGTGGATCAGAGAACAAATGTACAGATCCAAACAGCAAGAGTTCAGGGTCCTTCGTTTTGCCGTTAACACTTTTTAGCTCCCCAGTCTTTCTGCCTTACTTCTACATGGGCCAAATTCAGTAAGCAAGACAATTAAAGTGCTGTATAATTCAGTTTCTCCCATGTTCAATTCCAAGTTCCTGGAAGAAGACATCTCATTTGCTCAGGTAAGTCCATGGATTGGTTGACTCTAGGTCAGGTGGCCACCTCTGACTTAATAGACTGTGATAAGCATGAAGTAGGGGTAACACCTTCTTGGCCTAAACACAGACACTTTAAGAAGGGAAAATGGGGAGGTAGCAGGAAGTACATGTGTCTCTACAGCACGCTACCTCTTTTACTACCTATCATATATACCCTTTTCTTTTCTTACCATTAAAAAAAAATTGTTATTAGAGTTTTGTTGATTTACAATGATGTGTTAGTTTCAGGTGTACAGCAAAGTGAATCAGTTATACATAAACATATATCCTCTTCTTTTCCCATGTAGGTCATTACAGAGCATATACCCTTCTTAACCATTTCAAACATACTCAGGTCCAACATAATTATTAATATACAAGATTATCCAAAGTTATCACCCTGCAAGAAGAACAGCACCTAGAACACAGACAGCATTCAATAGACAACTGTTGAATGAGAGAATGAACAAAGGAAAGAAAAAATTTAAAAAACAGATGGAAGAAAATTAATATTGTAAAGTAATTAACCTCCAATTAAAATAAATAAATTTATATTAAAAAAAAAGAAAAAATACATTCATCTCTCCTCCATTAAGTGGTGGGGCTTCCCTGGTGGCTCAGATGGTAAAGAATCCGCCTGCAATGCAGGAGACCTAGGTTCGATCACTGGCTGGGAAGATTCCTGGAGAAAGGGATGGTAACCTACTTCAGTATTCTTGCCTGGGAAAACCCATGGGCAGAGGAGCTGACAGGCTACAGTCCATGGGGTCACAAAGATTTGGAAATGACTTAGCAACTAACACCTCTCCTCCATTAGGTGACAACTCAGAGTCATTGTTAACTACTTCATCTAGAAGTGATGTCATGTGCTTAGTTGCTCAGCCGTGTCCGACTCCTTGTGAACCCATGGACTGTAGCCCACCAAGCTCCTTTGTTCATGAGGATTCTTCAGGCAAGTATACTGGAGTGGGTTGCCATGCTCTCCTCCAGAGGATCTTCCCAACCCAGGAATCAAACCAAGGTCTCCTACATTGCAGGCAAATTCTTTACCATCTGAGCCACTGACAACATATTCTGAATCCACAGACTTTCCCTACCACACTGGGGGCAAGTATGATTCCTCACCACTTTGTTAGCCATGAATACACCTCTCCAATGTGCCATATCCTAACACATTTATGAAAAACAGAATAACTGTGTTTTTAATTCTCATTTTAAAAATGGAGACAAGCAAAAATCTTCCAGAACATTACCATGTTTAGTCATTGATCATTGTATAGTCTGGTCTTGCTGCACAGATTTGTAAGACAAATGAGAGGACCCATACCTTGCCAGTAAATATCCAACCCTCTATATCCGATGCATGTCACTGTTATTAGCAATTATTCATTAGCAGAAAAATAAAGAAGATGATAATATCAGAGAAAGTACAAACAATCCTCAGAGAAACTGTGGGGCAACCCCAGAATCACCATGGGATTGAGAAAAGGTAGGTTCCCCCATCCCAAGATGGGGATTTGGCAGTCTACACTGGCAGTAGCAAAGTAGCTGTCTAAACTACTGCTCATTGTACCTTGAGATGCAGCGCCTAGAGCTTTATGATACTATCAGCATGTTTCTCAAACTGTTAAGAATATTAATTCTTATACAAATAGTAAACACGCATCAAAGTTTTCTTTAACTCAAGGAGGAAGCAGAATGGCAGTTCAATAAGAAGAAGAAGGAAAAAGGAATGTTGGTTGATATCGTACAGAGCAAAAAATTTTCTTTGCAAGTACTTCATTCTTTGCCTATGCACTCCCAACAACCACCCCCCCCCAAATCATTTCACTTTATCAGTTTTCTATGCACTAACAACCAAATTTACCAAACTGTAAAATATTTGGGATTTAATTGTGTGCAGTTTAACAAATAGTCACTATTTTCTGAGCGATGAACAAGAGGACTCATTAAAACTTTTGTATGGTTTTAAAAGAGTCACACAATCGCCCTTTTGCCTTGCTTCGGATTAATTTTCCTGAATAATATTTTGAAGCCAAACTTAAAAGTCTTTCAAATGCACTGGTGTTTCTATGTCTCTTGTGTCCCTATATACTAAATGGAAGAAAAACTTTACCCCTAGGTTGCCCAGCCAACAAGAGTCCAAAGAAGGTCTCCACCTACAACTGTAAGCTAGAAACTAGACAAGAAAATTAAACATTTAGAAAACATCTGTTCAAAATTGTACTCAAATATATTTAAGATTTTTCTGGTATAGTAACTGGTGGAACCCTCAAAGAATCTCTAGAGCTTAGTCATAAAAGCTGTTATTTGATCCCCTATCTGATTACTGGGGTAGATATATTTCTAAAATACACATGACCACTCAAGGGATCACATCGGTGGCTTATCCATATTGCCTTGGTTCACCTTTGTTTAACATCACTTTTGTATCTTTAGGCTCATTTTAATACAGCCCTTGTGGCTCAGCTGGTAAAGAAACCGCCTGCAATGTGGGAGACCTGGGTTCAATCCCTGGGTTGGGAAGATCCCCTGGAGAAGGGAAAGGCTACCCACTTCAGTATTCTGGCCTGGAGAAGTCCATGGACTACAGTCCATGAGGTCACAAAGTGTCAGACACAATTGAAAAACTTTCACTTTCACATGATAGTAATGAAGAGGATTTCAGGTTTCATTTATATATTCACATCTGCTTACGATTCCTGTCAGATTAGTCCATGCTGTGAGAATATGATGGAAATGCTGAAAAAGTAATGTGAAATAAGTGAAACTTAAAATAGTTTACTTATGTTTCTTATACATACCCAATACTTTGCAAAAGGGCAATTTCCGTGGTTAAGACAAATTGGTATGTGGTCCCATACACAAAAGCAGCTTCCATGACAGCTCTGTGCTCTAAAAAAGAGAGGGGAGGTGAGAGGGAGGAGAGGTTCGTTTGTGTGATTCTATTTTGAATACTTTCCTACACCCTTTTATGCTCTACTATGTTTAAAGAAAAATCCTTTGTAGGGATCCCAGTTGGGAAAATGCAGGCAGTTAAAGAAGTTATAAAAAGTCTGTTCTGGTCAAGTCAAGGTAAGAGCAGAACTAAGAGGGAGTTAAAAATGAGTTATACTTGAAGATATATGACAAATCTGTGAAAGTTTTTTCCCAGTAGTAGGGAAGAGAATATGAATTCGCCACACAACTTTCATATGTTATGTTTTTTATATGAATATGTCTGTATGCTATTTATGGCTTATTTTTTTAATCAAACTTATTCTTATCTAAAAAGAGACAATTTTATAAGGTATATTTTTTAAATGAACAGTTCCTCTACCCTTGACCCCATTTCCAATTTCCAAGGGACAACTACTTCCAACTTTCTCACTCTTTCTTTAGATATTTACCTCCAAATCCCTAAATGACACTATTACACTCTTATTTCCCAATTATTTGTGTGTGGTAATATTGTCTACTGACTTCCCACTATGAAAGATGATAAACAGCTCTCTTTTCTGAAACCTCATTCCACAAATGTACACAATTCTATCCCCTCAATTTGCCCAATATAGTCCTAGTTTTTATTAGATCAATAGTCAGTTTTCATATTGTTCAGTTCAGTTCAGTTGCTCAGTTGTGTCCGACTCTTTGTGACCCCATGGACTGCAGTACACCAGGCTTCCCTGTCCATCACCAACTCCTGGAGCTTGCTCAAATTCATGTCCATCGAGTGGGTGATGCCAATGAATCATGTCATCCTCTGTCATCCCCTTCTCCTCCCACTTTCAATCTTTCCCAGCAGCAGGGTCTTTTCCAATGAGTTAGTTCTTCATGTCAGCTGGCCAAAGTATTGGAGTTTCAGCTTCGGCATCAGTCCTTCCAATGAATATTTGGACCACATACCATAATTTATGAAATAATAAAATTATGTTAGAAAGTTATCTAATCAGAGGTCATCTGGTTGTAGGTAACAGAAACCAAAAAAGTAGGGGTAGGGGGAACTTGCTAGTTTAGAAGAATATCTCACAGAATACAAGGAAAATTCAAATAAGTGGATCAGAGAACAAATGTACAGATCCAAACAGCAAGAGTTCAGGGTCCTTCGTTTTGCCGTTAACACTTTTTAGCTCCCCAGTCTTTCTGCCTTACTTCTACATGGGCCAAATTCAGTAAGCAAGACAATTAAAGTGCTGTATAATTCAGTTTCTCCCATGTTCAATTCCAAGTTCCTGGAAGAAGACATCTCATTTGCTCAGGTAAGTCCATGGATTGGTTGACTCTAGGTCAGGTGGCCACCTCTGACTTAATAGACTGTGATAAGCATGAAGTAGGGGTAACACCTTCTTGGCCTAAACACAGACACTTTAAGAAGGGAAAATGGGGAGGTAGCAGGAAGTACATGTGTCTCTACAGCACGCTACCTCTTTTACTACCTATCATATATACCCTTTTCTTTTCTTACCATTAAAAAAAAATTGTTATTAGAGTTTTGTTGATTTACAATGATGTGTTAGTTTCAGGTGTACAGCAAAGTGAATCAGTTATACATAAACATATATCCTCTTCTTTTCCCATGTAGGTCATTACAGAGCATATACCCTTCTTAACCATTTCAAACATACTCAGGTCCAACATAATTATTAATATACAAGATTATCCAAAGTTATCACCCTGCAAGAAGAACAGCACCTAGAACACAGACAGCATTCAATAGACAACTGTTGAATGAGAGAATGAACAAAGGAAAGAAAAAATTTAAAAAACAGATGGAAGAAAATTAATATTGTAAAGTAATTAACCTCCAATTAAAATAAATAAATTTATATTAAAAAAAAAGAAAAAATACATTCATCTCTCCTCCATTAAGTGGTGGGGCTTCCCTGGTGGCTCAGATGGTAAAGAATCCGCCTGCAATGCAGGAGACCTAGGTTCGATCACTGGCTGGGAAGATTCCTGGAGAAAGGGATGGTAACCTACTTCAGTATTCTTGCCTGGGAAAACCCATGGGCAGAGGAGCTGACAGGCTACAGTCCATGGGGTCACAAAGATTTGGAAATGACTTAGCAACTAACACCTCTCCTCCATTAGGTGACAACTCAGAGTCATTGTTAACTACTTCATCTAGAAGTGATGTCATGTGCTTAGTTGCTCAGCCGTGTCCGACTCCTTGTGAACCCATGGACTGTAGCCCACCAAGCTCCTTTGTTCATGAGGATTCTTCAGGCAAGTATACTGGAGTGGGTTGCCATGCTCTCCTCCAGAGGATCTTCCCAACCCAGGAATCAAACCAAGGTCTCCTACATTGCAGGCAAATTCTTTACCATCTGAGCCACTGACAACATATTCTGAATCCACAGACTTTCCCTACCACACTGGGGGCAAGTATGATTCCTCACCACTTTGTTAGCCATGAATACACCTCTCCAATGTGCCATATCCTAACACATTTATGAAAAACAGAATAACTGTGTTTTTAATTCTCATTTTAAAAATGGAGACAAGCAAAAATCTTCCAGAACATTACCATGTTTAGTCATTGATCATTGTATAGTCTGGTCTTGCTGCACAGATTTGTAAGACAAATGAGAGGACCCATACCTTGCCAGTAAATATCCAACCCTCTATATCCGATGCATGTCACTGTTATTAGCAATTATTCATTAGCAGAAAAATAAAGAAGATGATAATATCAGAGAAAGTACAAACAATCCTCAGAGAAACTGTGGGGCAACCCCAGAATCACCATGGGATTGAGAAAAGGTAGGTTCCCCCATCCCAAGATGGGGATTTGGCAGTCTACACTGGCAGTAGCAAAGTAGCTGTCTAAACTACTGCTCATTGTACCTTGAGATGCAGCGCCTAGAGCTTTATGATACTATCAGCATGTTTCTCAAACTGTTAAGAATATTAATTCTTATACAAATAGTAAACACGCATCAAAGTTTTCTTTAACTCAAGGAGGAAGCAGAATGGCAGTTCAATAAGAAGAAGAAGGAAAAAGGAATGTTGGTTGATATCGTACAGAGCAAAAAATTTTCTTTGCAAGTACTTCATTCTTTGCCTATGCACTCCCAACAACCACCCCCCCCCAAATCATTTCACTTTATCAGTTTTCTATGCACTAACAACCAAATTTACCAAACTGTAAAATATTTGGGATTTAATTGTGTGCAGTTTAACAAATAGTCACTATTTTCTGAGCGATGAACAAGAGGACTCATTAAAACTTTTGTATGGTTTTAAAAGAGTCACACAATCGCCCTTTTGCCTTGCTTCGGATTAATTTTCCTGAATAATATTTTGAAGCCAAACTTAAAAGTCTTTCAAATGCACTGGTGTTTCTATGTCTCTTGTGTCCCTATATACTAAATGGAAGAAAAACTTTACCCCTAGGTTGCCCAGCCAACAAGAGTCCAAAGAAGGTCTCCACCTACAACTGTAAGCTAGAAACTAGACAAGAAAATTAAACATTTAGAAAACATCTGTTCAAAATTGTACTCAAATATATTTAAGATTTTTCTGGTATAGTAACTGGTGGAACCCTCAAAGAATCTCTAGAGCTTAGTCATAAAAGCTGTTATTTGATCCCCTATCTGATTACTGGGGTAGATATATTTCTAAAATACACATGACCACTCAAGGGATCACATCGGTGGCTTATCCATATTGCCTTGGTTCACCTTTGTTTAACATCACTTTTGTATCTTTAGGCTCATTTTAATACAGCCCTTGTGGCTCAGCTGGTAAAGAAACCGCCTGCAATGTGGGAGACCTGGGTTCAATCCCTGGGTTGGGAAGATCCCCTGGAGAAGGGAAAGGCTACCCACTTCAGTATTCTGGCCTGGAGAAGTCCATGGACTACAGTCCATGAGGTCACAAAGTGTCAGACACAATTGAAAAACTTTCACTTTCACATGATAGTAATGAAGAGGATTTCAGGTTTCATTTATATATTCACATCTGCTTACGATTCCTGTCAGATTAGTCCATGCTGTGAGAATATGATGGAAATGCTGAAAAAGTAATGTGAAATAAGTGAAACTTAAAATAGTTTACTTATGTTTCTTATACATACCCAATACTTTGCAAAAGGGCAATTTCCGTGGTTAAGACAAATTGGTATGTGGTCCCATACACAAAAGCAGCTTCCATGACAGCTCTGTGCTCTAAAAAAGAGAGGGGAGGTGAGAGGGAGGAGAGGTTCGTTTGTGTGATTCTATTTTGAATACTTTCCTACACCCTTTTATGCTCTACTATGTTTAAAGAAAAATCCTTTGTAGGGATCCCAGTTGGGAAAATGCAGGCAGTTAAAGAAGTTATAAAAAGTCTGTTCTGGTCAAGTCAAGGTAAGAGCAGAACTAAGAGGGAGTTAAAAATGAGTTATACTTGAAGATATATGACAAATCTGTGAAAGTTTTTTCCCAGTAGTAGGGAAGAGAATATGAATTCGCCACACAACTTTCATATGTTATGTTTTTTATATGAATATGTCTGTATGCTATTTATGGCTTATTTTTTTAATCAAACTTATTCTTATCTAAAAAGAGACAATTTTATAAGGTATATTTTTTAAATGAACAGTTCCTCTACCCTTGACCCCATTTCCAATTTCCAAGGGACAACTACTTCCAACTTTCTCACTCTTTCTTTAGATATTTACCTCCAAATCCCTAAATGACACTATTACACTCTTATTTCCCAATTATTTGTGTGTGGTAATATTGTCTACTGACTTCCCACTATGAAAGATGATAAACAGCTCTCTTTTCTGAAACCTCATTCCACAAATGTACACAATTCTATCCCCTCAATTTGCCCAATATAGTCCTAGTTTTTATTAGATCAATAGTCAGTTTTCATATTGTTCAGTTCAGTTCAGTTGCTCAGTTGTGTCCGACTCTTTGTGACCCCATGGACTGCAGTACACCAGGCTTCCCTGTCCATCACCAACTCCTGGAGCTTGCTCAAACTCATGTCCATCGAGTGGGTGATGCCAATGAATCATGTCATCCTCTGTCATCCCCTTCTCCTCCCACTTTCAATCTTTCCCAGCAGCAGGGTCTTTTCCAATGAGTTAGTTCTTCATGTCAGCTGGCCAAAGTATTGGAGTTTCAGCTTCAGCATCAGTCCTTCCAATGAATATTCAGGACTGATTTCCTTTAGGATTGACTGGTTTGATTTCCTTGCAGTCCAAGGGACTCGCAAGAGTCTTCTCCAACACCACAGTTCAAAAATATCAATTCTTTGGCACTCAGCTTTCTTTATAGTTCAACTCACATCCATACATGACTACTGGAAAAAAAACTATAGCTTTGACTAGATGGACCTTTGTTGGCAAAGGAATGTCTCTGCTTTCTAACATGCTATCTAGGTTGGTCATAGCTTTTCTTCCAAGGAGTAAGCATCTTTGAATTTCATGGCTGCAGTCACCATCTGCAGTGATTTTGGAGTCCCCCAAAATAAAGCCTCCCACTGTTTCCCCATCTATTTGCCATGAAGTGGTGGGACCAGATGCCATGATCTTCATTTTTCAAATGTTGAGTTTTAAGCCAGCTTTTTCACTCTCCTCTTTCACTTTCAACAAGAGGCCCTTTAGTTCTTCCTTGCTTTCTGCCATAAGGGTGGTGTCATCTGTGTTATCTGAGGTTATTGATATTTCTCCTGGCAATCTTAATTCTAGCTTGAGCTTCATCCAGCCTGGCATTTTGCATTTTACATATAAGTTAAATAAGCAGGGTGACAATAAACAACCCTGACGTACTCCTTTCCCAATTTGGAACCAGTCTGTTGTTCCATGTCCAATTCTAACTGTTGCTTCTTGACCTGCATACAGATTTCTCAGGAGGCAGGTAAGGTGGTCTGGTATTCCCATCTCTCGAAGAATTTTCCAGTTTGTTGTGATCTACACAGTCAAAGGCTTTGGCGTAATAAATAAAGCTGAGTAGATGTTTTTCTGGCTTTCTCTTGCTTTTTCGATGATCCAACAGATGTTGGCAATTTGATCTCTGGTTCCTCTGCCTTTTCTAAATCCAGCTTGAACATCCGGAAGTTCATGGTTTCATATTGTTGGGACTCAGTAAATACAATTTCCTTTTGAGAATTTTTTCACTACAGTTATAACTATCTTTAAAAAAAATTTTATTTAGATTCCTTGCTAATTTATTCCTAAATCTTCTGCAACTAAGGCCCCCAATACTTCAAAGGTATCTGTTTTACTATCTATTCCCTCTCTTTGCAGACATTTCTGTAGAGTCTTCTGATTTGCTTGAATGTGGACTCTGCTACTCAACCTGCCCCAACTTTCATCCTAGGAACTCACTTTCATTATTGTGCTGGGGATTCTCTGATTCTCACTCTTGTGTTGGGGCCTTGGCCTGTTACCCTCATCTTCTGGACTAATTTGTTCCCTTGCTCCCATTCTCTAGCTTCTTTCTGGGAGAGGATATATGGAATAAACATTTTTTGCAACCTTACCCTTCTCAAAGTGGCTTTAGTCTACTTTCTTACTAACTATAGTTGTCTGCATATTGAATTCTAGGTTCAAGTCATTCCCCCTAAGAGTTTTGAAAGCATTCCTCCATTTTCATTGGCTCCCAAATCCAAAGTTATCCTGATTCTTGATCCTTAAACCGCATATTTCTTTCTGGAAAATTTTAGAATAGTGTTCCCAATATTCTGAAAATTCAAAATGAGATCCTCTGGCATGGCTCTACATTTAAACACTGCTGGGACTCAGTGAACCCTTGCAATTTGGAGGCTGAAATCCCTCAGTTCTGGGAAGTTTTCTTAAAGCATTCCTTTGACAACTTCTTCCTTTCCATATCTTATTTTCCCGTTTTTTTTTTTTTCTCACTGCCATTTCCAGGTAGTTATCTTTCCCTCCCTGACCTAATCTTCTATCACTTGAATCACATTTCATCAGATTATTCCACTCACCACTCTGCCTTGTTGGAGTCATCTACTACCCAGGCCAGGGTTAATCCCCCTTATCTCAAGAAAAATTTAGCTTCTGTCACACTGTCACACTCTCCTATCCCCATAGATGATCCTTGAAAAATCCTAGTCTTTCAGTCCTTGGTCTTATCTGGAAATTCCAGTGATTTCTCTTCAGCCCTACCTTAACCATTCACGGCCACTGTCCCACTTCAGGCTTGTAATCACCAATCTGCAAATCCTCCAAATTTTCAATGTCTAGCACTCCCCCCCAAAAAATAAACACATACACACACCCTTCCGTCTCTGGGTCACTTGTCTAGTACATAACTTTAACCTTCCCACATTTACAGTCTAACCATTTTCACTGTCCTTCACCCACTTCAGGTCCTCTCATCCCTCCTAGTCCAGCTTAAATTCCATGGTCAGTCTCTATGATCACCCGCCTGTCTAGCCAAAACACAATCCAAGGGAAATCAAACAATCTGCCTATTCTGCACTTACGCCCATGAAAGTGAATATGACTGGGAGAAGAAAGCAAGAACCTGCTAGCATAACCGTGCCCATGGTCTCACTTTAGATGACGGGCATCAACTATCACTGCTGCATAACAGCCATTCTTTGTTTTCAGGCCTTCTAAAACAACTAGTTCATCTCTTCTTTCCTCACACTATCTGATCACTTTATTTCTATTTCATTAAGAAAATGAATCAATTAAGTAAAACCAAAAAAGTTCCCAGCACCATATGTATCTACCCCCTTAACTAAATTGATGCCAATATTCTCTGTCTTCTCTCCTAATACCATAGGCGAATTTTCCATGCTCCCAGCAAAGAGCCACGCCTTCCCCCATTCACTAGATTCCATCTACCCTAGTCTACTCAAAGATGTTGTTCCAATAATTTTTCCTTCCTTTTTCTCCATAATGCATTTTCCTTTTTCTACAAGATCTTTCATGTCAACATACAAATACACTTCTTAAAAAATTCATCACTCAACCCCACATACTCCTCCAGCCACTGCCTCCTTCCCTTAATAGCAAAATCTTATATGAGACTCTATAGTCACAGCCTCCAGTTGCTCTCTGCCTATTCTCTTATACCCTAGTCAGGCATTCATCCCTACCACTCTAGAAAAATCATGTGTTTCAAGGGCATGGGTAACTTCATATTGCTAAGCATAATGACCAACTGGTAGTTCTTATCCTAACCAATCTTTCTGCTGAATCAATCAATCAATCTTCCTTTGATACAATTGCTATCTCTTCACTTTGTTACACACAGGTCATTCCTCCCACCTCCTCTACTGACCAGTGAATGATGAAGTATCTAATGAGTTCAGTCTCTTCTCCATCTACCACTCCCTTCGTGGTCTCCTCTGGTCTCACAACTTTATGTCCTAAAGTATATCCCTAGTCTGTATTCCACCATCAAATGCAGATTAGTAATATCCAACTACAACTACCTTGTTGATATCTCTACTTGCCTGTCTAATGAGGATTTCACAAGTATGGGGTCCAAAAGTTGATCGCAGAGCTTTCTTCTCCAAACTACTTCCAGTCTGTCCCACCTTAGTTATTAGCAATTTCACCATTCAGGGAGGGAACTCGGGCCAAAATCCTAGAGCCATCCTTGTCTCTGCTGTCTCTCTCAATCTATATCCAATATGTCAGAAAATCTATATCCAAAATGTCAGTACTTCTTACAATCCAAACTACTGCTAAAATTCGAATGTATTTCCACTGCCATTGCTGCGGATACCCTGGTCCAAGCCACCCACCACCATCTCCTGCCTCCATTACTGTGCTAACTTCCTGATTTTCTCCCTTATTCTACTATTGCTCCTTCTATTCCAAACCCAGAAGTCAGACTGGTCCTGTTAAAATGTAAATCATGGATTTCTGGCTCCACTATGGCAGTGTAAGTCCCTGTACAGTTCATCCCTCTTACTGACTTTAATTACAGACTGTGGACAAAATACAATAACCTGAGGGGCCCTGAAAAGCCAACAATTAATAGGCTGATTGCAGGGTATTATTTTACATGTACATTAAGTTTAAACTATGTAGCCATCAAGCTTTATGTCTGTAAAAACAGAATTTTCCAATAAATGGTTTTATTTCATAGAGCATATACAATTTTAAATGTTTTTAACAATACTTTATATTAACTTGTCTAAGTTATAACCATTAACAAATAAAAATCATGAAAGGATAATTATTATTTGTTCATAAAACATTTACAAATTTCTTTATGACAAAATTACCTATTAAGGCTAAGGTGATGTCAAAATTTTTTAAAAGTCAAGAAAAATATGTCATAAACAGCAAACACCAAAATAAAAATGGAAGCCAAGTCAGTCAACATTTACCAAATATTATAAACTACTGAATACTAAATCAGGTACCATGAGGACTGTTAGGAAATAAAAACAGTAACAGCAGACACAGAGCACCTACTATATGCCAGGAACCTTTTTATTTTTTCAAATTCACTTGGTCCTCACAATAACACTAAGAGGTTAGCACAATTATTTTCACCATCTTAGTGACAAGGAAACAGGTTAAATAAATCAGTTGTCCAAGGTCATGTGCTTGCTTTGGCAGCTCAGATACTAAAATTAGACTGACACAGAGAAGATTAGCATAGTCCCTGCACAAGGATGACACACAAATTCGTGAAGCATTCCGTATTTTGGGGCTTCCCAGGTGGTGCTAATGGTAAGGAACCCACCTGCCAACGCAAGAGACATGGAAGACGTGGGTTTGATCCCTGGGTTGGGAAGATCCCCTGAAGGAGAAAATGGCAACCCACTCCAGTATTCTTGCCTGGAGAATTCCATGGACAGAGGAGCCTGGCGGGCTACAGTCCAAGGGGTCACAAAGAGTTGGACATGACTGAAGCGACTGAGCATGCCAAGGTCATACTGTAAGTAGGTGGTGGGACAGGGAGTCTAACCTAGGTGTCTGGCTCCAGTGTTCTTGTTCAATCACTATACTATGCTGCATACTTGAAGAAAGAAAATGTAATGGTAAAAGATCCTTTAAATTTATTTTAAAATATTAAGATGGTAGTTAAAATACATTGTGTTAAGTCCTTCAACATAGACGCACAGCAAAGATTAAAGCAAAAGTTGATAAATACCTGGTGTTCCAATGGCTCTGACATATGAGAATGCAATGTTTCTTTTCCCTTTTAGAGCATTTTCTATGTTCTGAAGGTCTCCCAGGGTGGTAATATATTTTACTTCATTAAAAAGAAGAGCACTGAAACAAACAGATATAACTGGTAGAAAAATCTGATAGGCACTTAGTTATTTAATACATACTTTGAGTAAGTTAAAGAACCTAATCAAAAAAGAAATTTAATCTTCTAAACAAACCCTCAGTAGTAAGAACCTAAGAATTTCAATACTGAATTAAAATCACTCTCTAAATCATTATTCTGTCACTGAGAACATCAACCAGGTACAGTTATGAGAAATAACTGCTTATCCTCTATCACAACAACCTCAATATAAACTATATTTACTGACATTCTCTTCTGGCCAAATAATCCCTTACAAACCTCTCAGCCATAGACACATTTGAGCCCTTCACATGTCTAAACTAAAGCCTTCTTTCCATTGCTTATAAGGCCCTGCATAGCCTAGATCTTGCCTGCTTCTTCAACATCATTTTGTTCTACCATTCCTCATGTCTACCCTATTTTAAGCAACACCTCAGGGTCTTTGCACACACTGTTCTCTTTGCAGAAAGTTATTCCCTCTGCTCCTTCTCATATATACTGTCTCAGCTTAAAAATCATTGACTTAGAGAAGCCTCTCCTGTATAAGTAAGCCTGCATTATTTTCCTCTTGAATTTCATAATATTTGATCCTTTGTAGTTTTTATCATAATTTATAATTATTCATATATATTTTTTACTTGTTTATCCCTGCCTCTCTCATTAAACCATTACCTTCTTGAGGTAGGGACTTTGTCTATTTTGTCAGTATATCCATAATAACTTAAATAGAACCTGGTACTTTTAATGTATAGATCAGAATAACTGATCACAATAGTTCATTGAAAAGACTCTCCTTTTATAAATTTCTACTTCTATATAAATTCTCTGTAACTAACAACAAATTCCACTTAATCTCTACATGCATATCTCTGTCCGTATGTGTATTTTTGTTAAGCTAAACTTTCATGAATTTTTAAAGTTGTTCCAAGTCCACATACCTAAATAAGCAAAAATGTTAGTCACTCAGTCATGTCCAACTCTTTGTGACGCCATGGACTACAGCCTGCCAGGTTCCTGTGTCCATGGAATTCTCCAGGCAAGAATATTGGAGTGGGTAGCCACTCCCTTCTTCAGGGGAGCTTCCCGATGAGGGACTGAACCTCAGTGCAGGTGGATTCTTTACTGTCTGAGCTACCATGGAAGCCCAAGGTTCATTCCAATAAATTAGTCAATCATAGTTTCCTCTTACTGAAAAATATACTACTTTCCAGTAACATAGCAACTGTCAAATTTTCTGGTCTCAGAATCTCTTTATACCCTTAAAAATTACTGAGCTCTTCAATGGGTTTGCATTTATGTAGGTTTCATTTATCAACAGTTGCCAAACCAGAAATTAAAACAGCAATTTAAAATGTTAATTCTTTAAAAAATAAAAATAAACACCATTGGACATTAATACTTTTTATTAAAAATAACTAAAATTTTCAAAATGAAAGAAAAGTCTAATAAAAAGACAGTACTTTACACTTTTGTAAATCTCTATAACACTGAACTATTTAGAACCATTTGGAAGACAGGTAGACTCTCATTTTTGCTTTTTTGTTCACTCTGCTGTGACACCATACACACATCACGCAGTCTTTAGAAAGCGCATTCACGAAAAAATGAAAGTGAAAAAGGCAAACATCCCAATATTATTTAAAAATATCAAACTTCAGGGACACCCTGAAATGGCTGCCCTAAGTTACACTGCTTAAATATTTACCTACACACTACACATTTCTTCCACTTTTTTAAAAGAAATGTGAAACTTAAACTTCTGTAATTCCCAGGACTCTTGTTTTATTTTTAAAAGAAATATTTACTGAGCAGTACTATTTCCTAGATATTTTCACATGTTTTCATTTAAATCTTCAGGTGGCACTAGTGGTAAAGAATCCACCTGCCAATGCAGAAGATATAAGAAATGCAGGTTCGATCCCTGGGTGGGGAAGATCCCCTGGAGAAGGGCATGACAACCCACTCCAATATTCTTGCTTAGAGAATCCCATGGACAGAGGAACCTGGCGGGCTATGGTCCACAGGGTCACAAAGAGTCAGACATGACTGAAGTGACTTAGCACATTTAAATCCTCAATGATACTCTTGGGAAATTTCTTGTTACACAAACACACACACAGAGAGGAAAGAATCTCAGGGGTTAAGTAACATGCTCCAAGGCATACCAGTAGTCACTGGTAGAGATTTTCAAACCCAGGTTTTCTGACATTTTGCCTGTAACTTTCTAAACTATGAGGGGTTATTACTGACCCCTCATAAATGGTAGGAATTCCCTGGTGACTCAAATGGTAAAGCATCTGCCTACCTGGGAGACCCGGGTTCAATCCCTGGGTCGGGAAGATCTCCTGGAGAA
Source organism: Oreotragus oreotragus (assembly GCA_006410675.1). Lineage (NCBI taxonomy): Eukaryota > Metazoa > Chordata > Mammalia > Artiodactyla > Bovidae > Oreotragus > Oreotragus oreotragus. The sequence goes on from SJYX01011111.1 coordinate 51,098, forward strand.
GGAAATGGCAACCCACTCCAGTACTATTGCCTGGAAAATCCCATAGACAGAGGAGCCTGGTAGGTTACAGTCCATGAGGTGGAAAAAAGTCGGATAGGACTGAGCAACTTCACTTTTCATAAATGGTACACCACGTAAAAAGAGAGGCAATTAATAAATAGCAAGAAAGTCTCAGTGGCAATCTGGTTTACTGGCTGCTTATACATTTTGGCTAGTCACTGGGAGGCACCATCTAGTGAACGTGATCGGACTGCCATGTAAATTCTGCTTGGGAATTACATCCATCCATTTACCTTCACTGTTCTGGAAGTAAATTTTTTTTTTGCTTCAAAAATCAAACCTAGGAGTAGAAATCTAACCTTTTCCTCAAAGACTGGCAAGTATAAATTAATAAAAGCCAGTGTTTGAGGGGGACACTTCCCAAATGTCAGGCATAGTACTAAGTATAAGTAATGGCAATTTATCAGTTTGGGACTGACTGACTCTCTTGCTTTGGAAATTCCCGGTTTTCTAAGTCTTCATGGTGAGCAAAGTCCAAGTCCCCTCATACAAGCTGATCATTTTGTAAATTTGCCTTTCCAGGTTCCCTGCTGCTAGGTTATATGGCCCAGAATCACTTGGCTGACATCTTAAACTGGGAGCCAGGATGTAAAGAGTCAGGGACAGTGCAGAATTATTTCCAGAAGCAGTGGCAGCAAGAGTCAGCTTCAAAGGCAGGCTGCTAATGACAGCCTCAGTGCCAGCAATGCAGGCTGTGGCATTTGATGACCAGCAGAGATGCAGCAGTCCTCCTGGGACTAGCTCTGTGTCATGACTATGACTAATGCAGAGCCACATAAATCTGAGTCCAGCTCTCCAACCCTTCTAGTGAGACTGAGAGTCCCTATATCCTCTCCAGATTCTTTCCTGCTTAAGCCAGTCAGACCCAGATTTGGGGGTTTATAACTAAGAACACCCAGGCATGCTCTTAGTCTTGCTTAATTTTCATGGCAACCATCTGACATCAGTACTGTCATTAATTCCATTATGTAGAAAAGGTCATGGGACTTAAAGAGGTCATCTTGTCTAAAGTCCCAAAGCTTATTATTATTAAAGAGTCATTATCCATGAGGTAGGAGGAGAAGAAGGGCGGAGACAGAGGATGAGATGGTTGGATGGCATCACCAACTCTATGGACATGAGTTTGAGTAAGCTTTGGGAGTTGGTGATGGACAGGGACGCCCGGTGTGCTGCAGTTCACCAGGTCACAAAGAGTCAGACACGAATGGGTGACTGATCCACGAGGTAATAATAACCAAAACTAATGACATTCATAATCTCATGATCTCTGGGATTATTCCCAATGGCTTCCTAACTTTAATTATTTTTAAATGTTAATTTCCAGAATATAGGGACACTTGGGGATCTCTAGGATCCATTCCACCAACTGGTGCTCTTTTATTCCAGTTCCAAGGTGGAGAAATGGGTTAAAGGAAAAATCTGTCTTAGGATTTTCCTGCTCCAAAGATGTGATAAAACACCATGAGCCTGCTCTGACCTGGGGGCTCTTCCTGCCCTAGAAAGGCCTTCCTTTCCCTTGGCATACTCTTCCTGAGACTCTCCTAATACAACCACTAGGCACATAAAATATATGGTCAGGAATTCAGTGGGTGTTAGAAAAAAAAAGGAAGGGGGTAACTCAGGAATCTACTCTACCCTGCTTTTAGAGCAGCAGGTTGCTCAGCCTTTTTTTTTTTTCAGAAAAACAAACAAACAAACAACAACAACCCACTTTTTATTATGTTCTGTCACTATTCAAATTCTAAAAATCCAATAAAAAGGAACTGTTACCTTCTATTTTGCCTTACCAAAACCCCGAGGGCAAAATAACAAAGAGAAAGGAGGGGGAAAGGGCAACAGCACAGGGAGACAGACAGACAAGTTATTTTATCTAAATTAATTACAGCTGGCCAGTGGGCTCTGCATTCACAGATTCAGCCAACTGTGAATGGAAAGTATTCCAAAAAATTAATTCCAGAAAGTTCTAAAAAGCAAAACCTGAATCTGCCATATAATGACACCTGTTTACACAGCATTCACACTGCATTAGGCTAAGTAATCTAGAGATGATTTAAAGTTTACAGGAAGGTGTAAACCTATTAGCATAGGTTATATGCTAATATGTAAGGGACTTGAGTATCTGAGGATGCTGGTATTGGGGAGAGGGGGTCAGAAAGGGAGGGGGTTTAGGGGGTACTGAAACCAGTCCCCCCTCAAATACTGAGGGAGGACTGTATATTATGCAAGGCAGATCCATGTATAAAGAAATATCCCAAATACTTCAAAAACCATTTTCTAAATAATACAATTAAAAAAACAAACTGAAGCCAGTGAAACGTGAATTGAGAAAACAAGTAATAAAGTTCAAAAACATCAGGAAGGGACCAGTCTGGTTCAGGAGTTTTAGAGGAAGATATTTTCAGTAGGATCTTTCTCCAAAGCATCAGTCTTGGTCTTTTTGTTGTATGTTATACATTCTCCTACTAGCTTACCATTTAAAAAATTCTTATCACCAGAAATAATCTTACAGGCTTATAACGTAACATTTCTGCTCCTCCAAAATTTTTAACAACCAAAGAGTGAAGCTTTTCAATTCATTCTTCCACCAATCCGATATTTTCTGAACACATAACACATGTCACGCATGATGCCATGCTCTAGTACGATTGTGTCTAAGAGGGCACACTCTGGGGATACAACCATTACTACCAAAATAGGATGCTTGTGGTGATAGAGGTGGATTTGTTTATAATATTAGTTACTACCAAATTAACAAAGAGCTGTGAGGAATTCAAACCTAAGATAAGTAATTACTTTATTACAGTTTCTCCCAGGATATCACTATCAAACGGGAACCCAGGTGACAATCCTGGGTAGGAACAAATCTGATAGAGATAAAGGATTTAACAATAGCTCAAAACCTATCAGGAAGGGACCAGCCTGGGCACAGCTCAGGAGTTTTAGAAGAAGACACCTCCAGTAGGATCTTTCCTCAGAGGCTCTATAGCAACATCACCTAAAGTCGCGCTACCCAGGCTCTGCAGTAATGTGTTAAAAATACATGTTAGCAGAAATTATGATAGTTGAAAATAATTCCCATAATATTTGTAGTTCATATTATTGTCAGGAGTATATTAACCTTAAGAGGAAAGAAACTTTCCATTTGACCAAATATTGCCACAAGAATATCAATTAGCATACCTTAATAAAGAGTTAATGAGATTTAAGTGTTTCTTTACAGCCCTAGACAATCTTTCCTTTTTGGATCATTTGATGATTTCTAGACATCAACAATGACTAGTGGGGGAAATGGCCTTTATTAGCATTTAGACTCTTTACCATCTGAGCCACCAGGTAAGCCCACCTTTGAGATTACAGTGCCTCAGTCTCCCATATCTCTATCTGACTTGTCTCAGGAGTGTTACATAAGGCTTTCTCAATCAACAAATAAAGATGAGTTGTTACTTAGTGAAGTAACACTAAATATTATCCTTTTCTAAATATTACCTTTCTTAATGCCATCTTAAGGCTGTGAAGTGAAATTTTCCTTACAGTTTCCAAACTTTTTGGCTATATATATTTTAGAAAATAGAGCTAAGAATTTTTAGACTCTAAATCTATAATCTTACCTCTATTTTAAATTTCATTTATTTTGCACATTTTAACACTTTTGTAGGACTCAACAAGTATCTGAAAAGTTGAAGAGTGAAAAGTCTACCTCCAATTCTTTCTTCCCATCCTAGCTTTCCCATTCCATTTCCATAAACCAATCATCAGCTTCTTGTGAAACTATGAAATATTTATACTAAATGCATACAAGAACTGAAGAGTCTCTTGATGAAAGTGAAAGAAGAGAGTGAAAAAGCTGGATTAAAATTCAACATTAAAAAAATGAAGATCATGGCATCTGGTCCCACCAGTTCATGGCAAATAGATGGGGAAACAATGGAAACAATGAGAGACTTTATTTTCTTGGGCTCCAAAATCACTGCAGATGATGATTGCAGCCATGAAATCAAAAGACGCTTGCTCCTTGGAAGAAAAGCTATGACCAACTTAAACAGCATATTAAAAAGCATAGACAATACCTTGCCAACAAAGGTTCATCTAGTCAAAGCTATGGTTTTTCCCGTAGTCATGTATGGATGTGAGAGCTGGACTATAAAGAAAGTTGAGTTCCAAAGAATTGATGTTTATGAACTGTAATGCCGAAGACCCTTGAGAGTCCCTTGGACTGCAAGGAGACCCAACCAGTCAATCCTAAAGGAAATCAGTCCTGAATATTCATTGGAAGGACTGATGCTAAAGCTGAAACTCCAATACTATGGCCACCTGATGCAAAGAACTGACTCAGTGGAAAAGACCCTAATGCTGGGAAAGACTGAAGGCAGGAGAAGGGGACGAAAGAGGATGAGACGGCTAGATGGCATCACTGACTCAATGGGTATGAGTTTGAGCAAGTTCCGGGAGTGGGTGATGGACAGGGAAGCCTGGCATGCTGTAGTCCATGGGGTCTCAAAGAGTCAGACACAACTGAGCAACTGAACTGAACTGAAATGCATACATGTGATAAATATATATTATATATGCCTTTGTTAGACGACTATTTCTCCTAGATGTCTCAGTGTTCCTGTGCAGTCCAGCTCTCCTGAATATGAAAACTGATAGGACACAAAGATGGAAAATGTCTCCTCTTAATCTTGTCTTCTTTTCTCTGAAGTCATCTGCTTCCATTCAAAGGTAATAAAATCTTTCTTATCTTCCCTGGAGCTACACTCTTGTATTTAGGGACAGAAACCTTTATCTCCTACCCCAAGCAATTTAGTTAAATTCCAGAGAAAAAGATAAGCACTCTATCTCTAGAAGGAAAAAGTAGATATGCCAGCTCCTATATAAACTAAGAGATTCATAATTTAAACTCTTCTCCAAACCTTGCTGTAAATACAGATGTTAAGAATACAGCTTTCACCTTGCAGCTCTGTGGAGAACTGGATAAAGCAATCCAGTACTATTACTCTGACTGCTGTTATTGCTGTGTGTGATTGCCAACTGCAAGACTTGGCATTTCTACAAGTATATATGTAAGGAGGGTAACATAGAGTTTTAGACTCTAACACTTTCTTTCTTATACACACAGAACTCTGCTATACTCTAAACACTTGATGTACTTCATTAATATATCCTGAAAAACCAATGTGTGAAAAATCTTAATAGACTATTAAGTCAACATACTTTCAATCACTGATGTTTTAGGAATATTTTAAATGTCCCACCAAAAAAAAAAAAAATCACGATTTAATTGGCCATTATGGATCAAAAATATGCAGTTCTATAACTATTGATTGTAGGATTACCATAGTTTACCGGAGAAGGCGATGGCACCCCACCCCAGTACTCTTGCCTGGAAAATCCCATGGACGGAGGAGCCTGGTGGGCTGCAGTCCATGGGGTTGCAAAGTGTCAGACACGACTGAGCGACTTCACTTTCACTTTTCACTTTCATGCATTGGAGAAGGACATGGCAACCCACTCCAGTATTCTTGCCTGGAGAATCCCAGGGGTGGGGGAGCCTGGTGGGCTGCCATCTATGGGGTCGCACAGAGTCGGACACGACTGAAGTCTGGTGGGCTGCAGTCCATGGGGTTGCAAAGTGTCAGACACGACTGAGCGACTTCACTTTCACTTTTCACTTTCATGCATTGGAGAAGGACATGGCAACCCACTCCAGTATTCTTGCCTGGAGAATCCCAGGGGTGGGGGAGCCTGGTGGGCTGCCATCTATGGGGTCGCACAGAGTCGGACACGACTGAAGCGACTTAGCAGTAGCAACCCTCGTTTACACTTGTTATTCTAAGATTTTACTAACTCACTTCTTCCTCTATTTTCTGAGACTAAGAAATTGTCTAAAACCTTAATCTTTTCTTTTTCAAGTATAAATAACTGTAGATTACTAATCACATACAAATTTATCGGTACGTGGAAGAAAAGAAGCCATTTACAATAGTAATAGAAGACATAAAATGCCTAGTAATAAATTTTACCGTCCAAACATATACAAAGAAAAAATTAAAACACTACTAGAGGATACAAAACTTGAATAAATGGAAAGACATCTGGTTATGGGATGGGAAGATTCATTCAAAGATGCCAAGTATCCCTAAAATAACTTATAAATTTAATGCCAGTAGGATTTAGTCAGGGAGAAGAAGAAATTGGACAACCCAATTTTAAATGTCACATGTAAATAGAACAAAAATGTGATTCTAGAAAAAGAAATATGAAGGGACCTGGATCTTTTGGATATGCTGTGTTGTGCTGTGCTTGGTCGCTCAGTCGTGTCCAGGATCTTTCAGGCAGTATATTATAAAGCCTCAGTAATTAAGGTAACAGTAAAAAAAGAAAAACAAAACAAGACAGATTAATGAAACAGAAGATCCAAAGTAGGCCCAAATATATATGAGCATTTAGTATAGAAAACGGCATCTTGAAAATTGAGATTAATCTCAGTTCTGTTGGGATAACTATTTAACCACCTGATTACTATATAGCTAAATTCACTGCTCATACCATTTACCTAGTTAAATTCCAAACAAAGCAAAGATGTAAATGTAAAAATGAACCATTAAGACACTAAGAGAAGAAATACACCCATATAAACAGAATCTGATCTTTGACAAAGGAGCAAAAGCAATTTAGTGGAGAAAGGCTAGACTTTTCAAAAGAGGGTGCTAACGCAACTGGACATCCACATGCCAATAAGTGCACCTAGACACTGACTATACACCTTTCACAAAAAATAACTCAAAATGGAGCAGAGACCTAAATATAAGACATACAAGAAAATCTTGGTGACCTTGGATTTGGCAATGAATTTTTAGATACAACCTAAAGCATGATCCATGAAAAAAAAATTGTAGTGTTGGATTTCACTATTATTAAAAATTTCTGCTCTACAAAAGACACTATTAGGAGAATGAAGAACAAGCCACAGACTGGGAGAAAACATTTGCAAAACATATATATCTGATAAAGGGCTTGTATCCAAAATACATGAAAGAACTCTTAAACTCAACAATGAGAAGAAAAAAAAAAAAGCATTTACAATATGTGCAAAAGATCTGAGCAGATACCCCACCAAAGAAAATAGACAGATGTCAAATAAGCATATTAAAAGATACTCAATATCATACGTCCTTAGGAAATTGCAAATTAAAAGGAAATACCACTACACACCTAATAGAATAGCTACAGTTAAAAAGAGAAAGAAGAAAATTAGCAATACCAAATGTTGGTGGGGATGTGTAGCAACAGGAACTCATTCAACGTAGGTGGTAATGCAAAATGATACAGTTTTGGAGACGGTTTGGCAGTTTTTTACAAACCGAATCAGTCTTAAAATATGATTGTGAAATCACACCCCAAAGATTTAACCCAAATGAGTTGAAAAACCACATCAATAGAGAAAACCTACACATGAGCTTTCTAACAACTTTAATGATAACTGCCAAAACTTGGAAGCAGGCAAGATGTCCTTCAACAGGTGAAGAGATAAACAGTGATATATCCATACAATGGAATATTACTCAGCACTAAAAAAGAAATGAGCTACCAAGCCATGAAAAGATATGCAGGAATCTTAAAACATACTGCTAATTATATGCAGCAGCCAATTTGAAAAGGGTACATGCTGTATGATTCTGAAACTGAGCCCCCTCTAAAATCAAGTCCCCCTGACAACTTTATGATTATCTTCTATATCCAAAACTGTATTCCTTTCTTGTCCCTCTGACCTCAACCCTGTGCTAACTGAACAGTAATCAACAGAGTCAGATGACTAAAGTTGCTGTTGTCTGTAACATTGTTAAGGGTGTTAAGCGTTAGCCGCTCAGTTATGCCCGACTCTTTGTGACCCCATGGACTGCAGCTCTCTGTCCATGAGATTTTCCAGGCAAGGATACTGGAGTGGGTTGCCATTTCCTTCTCCAGGGGATCTTCCCAACCCNGTCAGATAACTAAAGTTGCTGTTGTCTGTAACATTGTTAAGGGTGTTAAGCGTTAGCCGCTCAGTTATGCCCGACTCTTTGTGACCCCATGGACTGCAGCTCTCTGTCCATGAGATTTTCCAGGCAAGGATACTGGAGTGGGTTGCCATTTCCTTCTCCAGGGGATCTTCCCAACCCAGGAATTGAACCTAGGTCTCCTGCACTGCAGGCAGATTCTTTACCAACTGAGCTACAAGGGATTGCTGTCATGGATAACTTATCATTAAGGTACAGACTCAGGTTTTTTCTCCAGGACAGGATGAGCTATCAGACCTCCCCCAACTCCCCGCCCCTCCGGGGTCATGGTCCACCCAACCAGATGTTAATAAACTGTAGGTATCCTAACTTCTGAAACTACAACTAAGAAATGTCACAGAAATGTCACTAGACAATGAATAACCCCAGCTTCTCTGTTCCTCTCCCCCAGCTCCTAACTCAGAGACCAAATTGGAGTGGACCTGAGGTTTGTCTCCCACTCACTTGTTCAGCAGCCTGCAATAAATCCTTACTTTGCTTCAGTCACTGTCAGAGCTTGGCTTTCTGTGAAACTCTAACAACATGAGCCCTTTTTCTGGGTTACAGTTCTATCTATATGACCCTCAAAAAGGCAAAACTATACAGTAAAAAGATCAGAGGTTGGAGAGTGGCAGAGAGAAAACTAAGAGGAGTGCAAGGGATTTTTAGGGCTGTGAAACTTACTGTTTGTTAAATAACGATGGATACATGTCATTATACATTTGTATACACACAACTACACAACAAAGAGTGAATCCTAATAAAAAGTATGCATTTTGGTTAATAATAATGTGTCAACATCAATTCATCAACTGTAACAAAGGTACCACACCAATGTAATATGGTAACAGAGGACACTGAGTACAGAGGAGAAATGAAGAATTCTTTGTATTGTCCAATTTTCTGTAATCCTAAAACTGCTCTAAAAAATAATCTGTTAAGTTTTTAAGTGAATTCCTTTGTAACAAAAGTAAAAGGGAGACCTTGGTACAACTTAAAATCCAGAAGTCAAAAGAGAAAAGATAAATTTGACCTGATAATATTTTTTTTTAAATAGGGAAATTCAAAAGATAAATGACAAACAGGAAAATGTACAGTTTCTATCTCCTTTATATACAGAAAGTACTTTGAAATTAATAAGAATTAAAGTTCAAAATGTGATAGAAAAATGGGCAAAAAATATCCAGCAACAAGTTCAGTTTCATTTCTATGAACAGTATGCAACTGAAAAGAGTATAAGAGAGGAACTGCTTGCCAGGAACTGCGTATTTCAAACTGATGCTCTTAGCACAAAGAAGTAGAATGATGGCTTAAGAGGCATTCTCTTTCCTTGTGGAGGGAAAAAAAGAACGACAGCTCTGATATGGCATACTATTTATTTAGCACAGTTCTTCAAGATTCTAAATATCATTACTGAAAATTTTTGTAAAGTACTGTATTCCACAAGTCATTTATCTTATACTTTAAACAAAAATGAGGACATTGCCTCTTTGGAATTCTACTTTCCTGATATTTCTTTTTTTTCTGCCCAGTTTCTTCTTCCTCTATATGTTTGTACTGTCCTAGAATGCTCCCTAGATGCCCTACATGTTGACAACACTCCTCAGGAATGCAAATTCCTACAACTGCCTACTTGAGACTCAGATAAGATGAGCATCTGACTTATTAAACTAGACTCATTTTTTCTTGTAACCTTGCCCTTCTTCCTTTGCCTATCTCAGATGGTGATCAGATCAGAATTGGGGTAGAGTGAGGAGGGAAGGAAAAGAAGAGATCAGGGATTATTCAAATTAATCGCTACCAAGTTCAGTTAATTTCACCTCTTAGAGGGCTTTTCACAGAAAAGGCAATGGCACCCCACTCCAGTACTCTTGCCTGGAAAATCCCATGGGCGGAGGAGCCTGGCGGGCTGCAGTCCATGGGGTTGCTGAGAGTTGGGCACGACTGAGCGATTTCACTTTCCCTTTTCACTTTCATTCATTGGAGAAGGAAATGGCAACCCACTCCAGTCCTCTTGCCTGGAGAATCCCAGGGACGGAGGAGCCTGGTAGGCTGCCATCTATGGGGTCGCAGAGAGTCAGACACGACTGAAGCGACTTAGCAGCAGTAGCAGCAGCAGGGCTTTTCTGAGAAGGCAATGGCAACCCACTCCAGTCCTCTTGCCTGGAAAATCCCATGGACGGAGGAGCCTGGTAGGCTACAGTCCATGGGGTTGCGAAGTGTCAGACACGACTGAGCGACTTCACTTTCACTTTTCACTTTCATGCATTGGAGAAGGAAATGGCAACCCACTCCAGTGTTCTTGCCTGGAGAATCCCAGGGACGGGGGAGCCTGGTGGGCTGCCGTCTATGCGGTCACTCAGAGTCGGACACGACTGAAGCGAGTTAGCAGCAGCATCAGCAGAGGACTTTCCTGATGACCTGGTGGTTAAGAATTTGCCTCGCAATGCAGGGGACATGGATTTGATCCCTGACTGGGGAACTGAGAGTTCCATACGCTGCAGGGCGACTAAGCCCATGGCCTCAATTACTGAGCCCGCACACTCTGGAGACTCTGTTCCACAACTAGAGAGTCTGTGCACCCCAAAAAAGATCCCACAGGACATAACAAAGACCCCTTGTGCCACAACTAAGACCCAACACAACCAAACAAATAAGTATTTCTTAAAAATTTCACTTCCTCACCATTAAAAAGAAACCTCCTCTTTGCTATCTTTATTTCCCTAGATTCTACAATAGCCACACAATGGTGTCTACATGTATGTGGATCCCATGGATTTGTCTCTCACCCACCAGAAAGAGTTCTTAAGTGCTAATCTGATCACATCTCTTACTACCTACAACCTTCTGCTGAACAATCAGGTCAATTAGGACAAAGAGTAAAAGTCACAACCAAGCCTTTATTTCCTCACTAGGACAGTACTAGAGGCAAAAGGGGAGGAGAGACACTAACTCCACAAGCTCCATTCCCTTCCCCAACCACAGAACAGCTCCAGGCCAGAGCCACTGGGCACAGGAGTCATCTCATTCAAGGAGCCCCAGAGAGCTGGCTCCTGTCTCTGATGTGAGTGGGCACCTTCCCTCTATGAGGCCTGCTGCTGCAGCTGCCTATGTGGCTGGGCATGGAAGATCCCACAAGGACTGTGGCCCAGAGTTGGCCTCCTCACCCTTCACTGGCTAACCCAAAGCCTCAATTTCTTCTCATGGTAAACAAAGGTCCCCTCTGCTGACCCCATGTCAACTTCTCTGCTCTCACCTCCTGCTTTACATACATTTGAAACGCAGTAAAAACTACCCTCTCCAAACTATCTTGACCTCCCTGCCTAGGCTCATAGCTCCCTCTGCTTCTTCCACCTTTCATTTCTTCACTGAGCAAACCCCTGTTTATCCTTTAAGACCCACCCCAAATGCTTCCTTCAGGAAGGCTTCTTACCAAATATCCACCCTCATTCTAGACCCAAGGAAATATTCTCTACCCTGTTGACGTTTAAGCCCTTATGAAGCTCTGTTTCACTTACTATATAATATTTTCTGTTTATATATCTGTCTTTGCAACAAAATGCTAAATTCTTAGAGGACAGAACTGTATCTTATTCTGTTTTGCCTCTCCAATGCCTTACAAGTATCTGGTACATAGCAGGACCCTGGGGAATACTCTATTTGTGGTATTGAAAGTGAAAGTGAAGTCGCTCAGTCATGTCCAACTCTTTGGGACCACGTGGACTGTAGCCTACCAGGCTTCTCTGTCCATGGGATTCTCCAGGCAAGAGTACTGGAGTGGCTACCATTTCCTTCTCCAGGGGATCTTCCCGACCCAGGGATCAAACCTGGGTCTCTCTGAACCACCAGGGAAGCCATTTGTGGCATTACTGTTCTATAAATCAGCTTTTGTACAGCAAAGGAACAGGACACCACAGCAGGATTGAATGACATAAGCCCCACAGGCTACCCAGTTCAGGTAACAGGGTCTCCAGCTCGGGCAGCCTCTCCACATCTACTGCCCAATAGTTTCAAAACCACCTTTGTCATGGAGCTAGCGTGAACCTGCTGCTCCAGAATTTGCTGTCAAACTTGTCAAAGACAACCTTAGTATCCCCTCCCCCATCCCTTAAAGAACCTTTCTCTGATTCTTCACTCTTATTTCTGGGTCAAAGACAGTCATTGGGTGTCCACTGTAAAAAGAGCATAAATGAGTAAGCTTATTGAGAACTAATACATCTATGACTTGAATTTTTCGCTAAGCTTTTTATCACCCCCACTATCAAGATAGCCATCCCGTCTTTATCCTGGGACAGCCCAGGAGCTCTTTGGAATTTCTTCTTCAAAAGACCATCTCTTATCACTTACAACTGGCTGTTCAGGCCACAGGCCTCAGGGTTCACAGTTAGCAGTGATTTCTAAAGACTATTCACTAATATTAGTACTAGAACATGTGATAACCACACCTTTTCACCTTTGAAGTTGAGAATGTCCTGTAACTTAACTTTCACCCAGGACTTCCCTCATGGGTCAGCGGGTAAAGAATCTGCTTGTAGTGCAGGAGACACAGGAGATGTGAATTTGATTTCTGGGTTGGGAAGATCCCTTGGAGAAGGCAATGGCAACCCACTCCAGTATTCTTGCCTGGAAAACCCCATGGACAGCAGAGTTTGGTGGGCTACAGTCCATAGGGTCACAAAAAATCAGACATGACTGAGCAACTAACATGAAATTTCACCCAAAGTCTCGTTTTTGTGAGAATCAGGTAGAAGAGAAGGAAGATGGGAGCCACGCAGAAAACAAGATACTCAATGTCAGAAAAGGTCTCAGTGTCAAAAGAACCACAATAAACGTTAAATTGAAAAAAGTCCATGCAATGTCATGTCCTGAAAAGTCGTAGCTGTTAGCTCTGTCACCAAAGATATTACTGCTTCATTTGAGGAGGAATGGACTCCAGGTGAGTCTGAATCCCAGGCCTAATGATTCCATGCTAGGAGAGTTAAATTAGATTCACTCACTCAATAAACATTCAATATGTGCTGGGGATATCTGAAATGTTTCTGTACTTACTGAGCAGGCACAGAGCTACAGACTCCAGAAAAAAATCAGGCAGGGGTGAAAAGGAGGCTAGACACTTCAAAAACCCTAGTGGGAATAGCAAAGATGAGCTTCTGACCTGGTAAAATCCTCACTCCACAGACAGAACCAAAGGCAAGAGCAATAGTATGACCAGGTGGCCATGTTGTACCATTTCCTACTTTTATGCAGAATATTTCCATGTTTCTGTATGCTTTGCCATTCAAGAAATCATAAATACCCTACATGGGAAAACAGGCTTCCCTTGTGGCTCAGCTGGTAAAGAATCTGCCTGCAATGTGGGAGTCCTTGGCTTGATCCCCGGTTGGGAAGATCCCCTGGAGAAGGGAAAGGCTACCGACTCCAGTATCCTTGCTTGGAGAATTCCATGGACTACTAAATAGTCCATGGGTCGCAAAGAGTCAGACAAGACTGAGCAACTTTCACTTCATTACGTGGGAAAACAGACAAGCAATATGTATAAAACTGATGCTTACAAATATAATGTTAAGGCCCTAAAGTACTACAATGGACTGCAATTGTCTAAAATTAAATCAATAGATAAATAACAAATGAGTAAGTGAACAAGTGCCCCCTGAACTTACAAGAGAACATGAGCAACGATAGCATCCACGTCAAACAAGGTATCCGCTGGGAATTCTCTCAGTGGTATGTTGCCCCTGTAAAAGCATTGCAGAAAGATTTCCTTAGCATTCAATTCACTTGTGGCTCTAACACACTGACTGGAAGTTCTTTGATGTTAGAACCTGTGTCTTATCCACTATCCGATACACCTACCAGAGCACTGATCATAATACACACCCAAATACTTACTATACACACCGCATAGACAGGCTCACTTTGAAAAGCTTAGGCTCTGTGGTTGGCAAAAAGACTGGGGAAAAACCTGAGTCCCAACAAGGCTTCCTCCCAGCCTCCCTGTCTCACAGCATACACAGATGCCCCAATGGGCTGGGAAGGAGACAAGCAAAAGAGACAAAGAAGGGTCCTTAGCAGTAGGTCCTGGAGGAGAAAGGACCTCTCCCTACTTCCTAGGCCAAATCCCAAGAGTTTGCTGACTCAGATTAGCAGACCCCAGGATGGAGAAATCTATAACCTGGAAATCTGTAGACCCCTCAAAAATAAAGTAGTAAGACATTTATTTCACACCTAACCTGACATATCTACTTAGAACATTACATATGCTAAGTGCTTACTTACCAGGCATTTGCAATCAAAGCTTATATAAGATTCTCATATAATATCCAAAACAACCCTGACAGTTAAGTATCATTCTCCTCAATCTATAGATAAGGAAGCCAAAGTGGAGGTAACAAATCTATTACTTAGACTTTTGCTAAGCTTCATATGATCTCCACTAAACAGAGCTTCCTTCTGGCTTTGTGACATTTTGTATACTTGAATATTTTAGAGGTATAGCTTTATATTTATCCATCCCAGTGGAAAAAAAAAAAAAACTAGTTTACCTGAATAAATATGCTTTCATCAAATCCTTTTCACTTCCACAGTATCTCGATGTTTCTTCTGTGACACAATTAACCTTTAAAAGATTATATTTAATGCTTAAGAGCGTAGAGCAAACGGCAGAGTTTCTTGGTTAGGGAAACACAAAGGAAAGTTAAATAGTGCAGTGTATCTCCAGATCACATTTCTTATTTTACTTTTTTTCTGATTTATATGCTGTAACTGCTCACTTATTCAAGTGCTTGAGGGAACCCAGAGAAAGGAACCCAGAGAAAAGTTTCTATACCAAAGAGTTATATTTAATCATACACAGTTCAATTCAATCTTATGAAGGAAGTAGGAGGCAATGACGTAGAAAAGGAAGGAAACAATAAAGGCAAGACAAAAAAAATCATGGGCAAAAGCCAGGAAACAAAGAAGGGAATGGTAAGTTGGAACCATAGAAGCATCTCAGTAGCTGGAACATTCACTAACAGAATGTCACCAATAGCAAGTGTCCCCATTAAAAGACTTTTCCAGACTCCCCCAAAAGCTAAGGATAGCTACATAATGTTAGGAGAAGTCACAGGTTGGGCATTCCTAGAAGAGTCTTCGGAGAAGGCAATGGCACCCCACTCCAGTACTCTTGCCTGGAATATCCATGGACGGAGGAGCCTGGTAGGCTGCAGTCCATGAGGTCGCTAAGAGTCGTACACGACTGAGCGACTTCACTTTCACTTTTCACTTTCATGCACTGGAGAAGGAAATGGCAACCCACTCCAGTGTTCTTGCCTGGAGAATCCCAGGGACGGCGGAGCCTGGTGGGCTGCCGGCTATGGGGCTGCACAGAGTCAGACACGACTGAAGTGACTTAGCAGCTTAGCAGAAGGGTCTTAAAGGAGGTTGTCTGATACTCATGCTCCTCCCACTCCTTGCTGACAAAGAAAAAAAACCTAACAAGACAGGTAGGCACCAGCAGTTATCATGGGCCATAAAGCATCCTTAAAGGAGAAACCCTTGCTAAGAATGGTGCAACAGAAAGAACGAGTCTGAGTTCCTGATGATTTTAGAGCAGCCACAACACTCTTGATAGCTTACGATGAAGACTCTATGTGAAAAACATGAGGACGATCCTGGCAGCAACATGTAGATGAAATGGAAGGCATGAGAGCACAAAGGCAAGGAAGCCAGTTGACAGAATATCATATCAGGACAGATCAAAGCTTCCCTCGTAGCTCAGTCGGTAAAGAATCTGCCTGCAATGCAGGAGACCTGGGTTCGATTCCTGGGTCAGGAAGATCCTCTGGAGAAGGAAATGGCAACCCACTCCAGTATTCTTGCCTGGAGAACTCCACAGAGGAGCCTGGCAGGCTACAGCCCGTGGGGTTGCAAGAGTCGGATACAACTTAGCGACTAAACCACCACCACCACAGGTCAAGAAGTGCTTCCCTGGTGACTCAGACCATAAAGAAGTCACCTGCAGTATGGGAGACTAGGTTGGATCCTTGGGTCAGGAAGATCCCAAGGAGGAGGGCATGGCAACCCACTCCAGCATTCATGTCTGGAGAATCCCATGGACAGAGGAGCCTGGCAGGCTACAGTCCATAGGGTTGCAAGGAGTGGGATACCACTGAGCGACTAACACTTTCACTGTCACAGGTCAAGGATGATGGGGGCCTGAAGTAAAGCAGAAAAAGACAGAAGAGATTCAAGAGACTTTTCACAAATACAGAAAGTAAAACTAAGAAGACTGAGCATATAATATGCACCATGGGACACAAAGGGGAAGGAAAGAGAGAGAATGAAGAGGCTGTCAGACAGGGCAAGTGGGTTGCCCGCAACATAACTTACCAAAACTAAGGTTGGAGGAACAGTTAGTATTTTGTTTCGGATTCTGTTAGATTTGCATTTTTTTTTTTACTGGGTTTTTTGGTTTTGTTTTCAGGTTAACTTTAATGGAGTTTGAGGAAGCACAGTGACAAGCGGAAAAGCTACATTTGTTTTATTTTTCAAACAGCTACTAAAAGAGAACTGATACCCAGAAAAGATATGAGGAATAGAGAACCAGAATTAAGTCAGAGTATAGTCATATCCAAAAGCCATGAATTTTACTGTAATTAAAAAAGAATTTTTTTTTAAGTCAGAGCATAGGGGATGGTTGATATTATGATAACAGATTTGTGCCTTCATTCACTCAAAACACATTTGAACACCTATCATATGTTAGTCACTATTCCCTTCATTGGGAGCACAGTTAGGTTCCAAATTAAAATCTTTCTCTTTAGAACTCATATTCTAAAAGCAGAGATAGACCATTTAAAAACTAAATAATATGTAATGTTAAGTACTACGAAGGAAAAAACAACTTACTATGGGGATAGTGTATGACAGGACATTTTAGGTAAGAAGGCCTACCTAAAGAAGGCTTACCTTCATCAAAGAAGGATTCTCTGAGGATGTAACATGTGAACAAAGAAGTGAAGTAACGGAGTGTTGGATGCAAATATATAAATATGTGGAAGAGATGAGGGGGAAATACCTGTAAAGGCCTTATGGAAATACACATCTAGCAGGTTCAAGTAACAAAAAGACAACTAGCAAGTGTCAGGAACAAACTGAGGAAGGGGGAGGAACAGAAAGTGAGATAAAAGGAAGTCAGTATCCAGAGAGGAGTTTCAATTTTAACACAACTGTAATGGGAAGCCTTTCTGAGATCTGATACATTTGCTTACCTGTGCAGAAGGGTTTGGTGAGACAAAAGTGAAAGGAGAAAGGCCAAATAGGCAGCTGTTGTGGTTTCCGAGAGGAGAAGTGAGGATGTTTGGACAAGATACTGGAAATGAAGATACTGCAAGCGGTCAAGTATGCATGGTTTTGATAGTAGAACCTGAGTGAAAGTGAAAGTCGCTCTGTGGTGTCCGACTCTTTGCAACCCTATGACTGTACAGTCTGTGGAATTCTCCCGGTCAGAATACTGGAGTGGGCAGCCTTTCCCTTCTCCAGGGGATCTTCTCAACCCAGGGATTGAACCCAGGTCTCTTGCATTACAGGCTGATTTTTTACCAGCTGAGCCACAAGGGAAGTCTAAGAATATGGGAGTGGATATCCTATCCCTTGTCCAGCAGATCTTCCTGACCCAGGAACTGAACCAGGGTCTCCTTCATTGGAGGTGGATTCTTTACCAGTTGAGCTACCAGGGAGGGAGAACCTGAAGAACTTATTAATGGATTGGTTATGATAGAAAAAAGATGACCTAAAGCTTTTTTGCTTTTAAATCTACATTGATAAATTAATACAGTCACATCAGCTTTCTTTTGGTTATTATTTGCATGATATAGTATTTTTCCTTTATTTACTTTGAGAGTTTCTAAAGCCTTGAAGATGCATTTCTAAATATCTTACAATTGGGTTTGGTTATTGTTCCCAGCCTGAAAATCGTTTTCTTAACTGGAACATTTAGTCCATTTATAATTTAGTGTTTTCTTCATCTACATCTGCCTAAAGAAATCTTAACTTTTGAAGACAATCTCAAAATGCTACTTTTTGTGACGTCTTTCCCAATACCAGAATATGACGTCCACTTCAATAATCATGTAAGATTTCTTTCTTTTAAACCTCTACAGCATTATATTTGTACCTCTGATAATGACCAAGTTCTGCCAGTTATTAAAATGGTCTGCAGGAATTCTCTAGTAGTACAGTGGTTAGGACTCCAAGCTTTCACTGCCAAGGGCCCAGATTCAATCATTGGTCAGGGAGCTAAGATTCCCAAAGGTGTGCAGCGTAACCAGAAAAAAAAAAGTCTGTGAATGTGTTTTGGATATCTACTCTCCAAAGAAAAAGATCTTAGTCATTTTCCTCTCTTGAGAAATGGAGTATTTCCTGCCATATCAGTAAACAAAGGATGTCACGGTCATCAGTGATTGCAGCCACCGCCGAAGGTGAGCCCTGAGAAAACTCAGGATGTGAAAATATAGGATACTGGCACTAGATAGCTGAGGTACATATCAAAGGAATGATTTCAGTGAGCTCGGACTCTTGCATATTCCCATACACAGAAAAGCGCTAAATTCCTTAACTTGAGACATCTGACTTTCCTTTAATTAACAGCAATCAATTTTGACATTCAAACTACCTGCCCTTTTTGGCAAAACTCCTACAAAATCTGGTTGCCCCTGTCAACTCCTCAGAGCTCTTCTCTCAGGGTTACTTGAGGTGCTGGCTCCTGGGTTTTAAGTCCTAAAAAGTCCCTCCTTAGAAAACATAACTCTCAACTTTTAGGTAGTGAATATTTTTTAAGTCTACAATCCAATAAGAGACTAAACAATAGTGAGCTCGTTTCAGTCTCATAAACAATACTGAGTATCTACTATCTAACAGGGACAGAGCTGGTACTCGAGATCTAGGTCTATCTCTTTCACCATAGTTTCCTTTCCACATAACTTAAAGTCCTCAGCTATAAAAGCTTTATGAACTGTTAGTTCATAAAGGTGATCTTTAGGCATGAACCTTTATATTCTACTCCAGTTAGCAGACACACAGTTACTAGTCATTAGTTTACTGACTGCTAGATAAACAGTATGATTATCCCTTTGGAGTGTCATACCAACCCAATATTTTGTTTCTAAATCTCAATTTTTGTTCAAAGCTTGAGCGCCATTAACATTCTAGAGAATAAACTGGTTCACAGTTAATCGAGACCCTGAGACCTCTATACAAAGAAAGCTAACATTTTAAAAAAAAAAAAAGATTTTTTTTTTAAGGTATACACATGCATGCTTAGTTGCTTAGTTGTGGCCAATTCTTTGTGATCTTTGGACTATAGCCCATTGGGCTCCTCTGTCCACAGGATTTTCCAGGCATGAATACTGCAGTGGTTTGCCATTTCCTTCTCCAAGGAATATAACTACAATATAATAAGAAATATATATTTGGTCTCTACCCCTCATTCCTGACACAGAGCTCCTGGTGGTGGTTATGGTGGTTCAGTTGCTAAGTCATGTCTGACACTTGCAACCCCAGAGACTGTATCCCACCAGGGATTTCCATGGGATTTCCAGGCAAAAATACTGGTGTGGACTGCCATTTCCTCCTCCAGGGGATGTTCTTGACCCAGGGATCAGACCCAGGTCTCCTGCATTACAGCAGTTTCCCTCATTGTAGGCATATTCTTTACTGGCTAAGCCACTAGGGAAGCACCTAAAACCCTGTAATTTCCTGAATGATGGAGTGGTAGGAGTATCTTTTGTTCTAATATTTGGTCCTTTAACCCCAAATATGAGTTTCTAAAACCCTTGGAATCTCTGGTAGTGATAAGAGTGTCTGTCTGTATGCAAATGAAATGACTGGCAGTTAGGGCCCCTAGATAGCTTCAGAAGGGGGGTGCTGGATGCCAGCAAAAGGCAAGATTAGAGAGTGGTAACTTTCAGCCCCACTTCCCAGCTCCTGCACTTGAGACTCTTCCAGATCTTGCCCATGTACTTCTTCCTGGCCGTTCCTGAGATATTCTTTATAAGAAGCCAATAACAGTTAAGGAAAGTCTTTCCCTGAGTTCTGTGAGTCACTGTAGCCAATTATGGACCCTGAGGATCAGGTTGTGAGAACCCCCATTTGTAGCCAAGTTCTACAGAAGTCGTAGGAAACCTGGGGATCTTCTCACTCCCTGTGACTGGCATCTGAAGTGAGAGCAATCTCACAGGACTGTACCCTTCCCCTGAGGGGTCTGTGCTAACGCTGGGTTGTTGGTGTCAGACCTGCTTGGTGTGGAAAACACACACATTTGGTGTCAGAAGTGTTCTGTGGTGAGAGTGAAGAGTTTCCCTTTAAAAGTCACAGTCAGTTAACTTTTCTATGTTTCCTGCCCTGGGAACTCAAGCTGCAGGGATCAAGAGGGACAATAGCCATCTCTCAAAGGAGGAAGGTTAATGAACTAGAAAAGAATAAATATACACAGAAAGTGAGGGAGACACTAATCTGAAAGAATTTAATAATCATTGGGTAATTAATCATTCCACTTTCTGAGGTACAAATTCTAAGTTTAAACTAAATGAAAGGCTCATGGAGCTATTTAAACCATGATGCATCTGGAAATTTTCCATAATACTCCACAGCAAGTTTGAACACTTTTTGAGAAATTAAATATGTAATTTCAAAGTAGGTTGTCTTAACATTTTTCTAAAAATAAATATGACAACCACAACATAAGCAATTATAAAGATAGAATATGAAAGAAAAAACAAAAACTTCAATTACTTCAATTTTGATACCTCAGTTTGTGCTAATACAGATGTTTTAATAGTTATGAATATCTATTATGATATATTTCTTAGGCAAAATAAAAAGAGCCTATATACAAGACTGAAAAAATGACACTATAGCTCCAACAGAATGCTTTACAAAATAAAGCTCTAAGAATTTTAAATAGCTTTTCCCTCTGTATTTGTACTAATTTGTACAATAATTTGGAACCATCTATACTTCTGCTTATTCTTTTTTTTTTTTAGGATTTTTTCTTTATTTTTTTTTCTTTTTTATATATACTTCTGCTTATTCTTATTAAAAAAAGATAGAGAAAATATTTTTCCAGTTTGAAAAAAATTGTGAAACAACATATTATTTTCAGATACTCACTCTTAGGTCACACAGCTGTAAAATGTTTGTCACTAATAATTTATTAACATAAATATGTTTTTACCTTTGCTACTGAAATTCCATAGTCCTGGAGAGGTTTAGCAGCCTCATTCAGTTCTTCAAGAAACATAGAAGTTCTTGGAGACTCTAAAATAAGAAATGTTTTATGAATGTTTTATGACTTGCCCCTTAGGAAAAATGAATTTTTAAAATTAAAGCCAAAAGCTGCAAACTGCAAAAATATATGTTTGCTCAACTACTATGCAACAACAAATAAGTAACTAAACAAACCCAATTACATATTTTTGTACCCTATTTCCTATTGCCTCATTATTCTTATTTCTAATATTTTTATCATGAAATATTTTCATTCCGTGACCTTAAAAGCTTTCTAAACATAAACTGGACAAACAGTTGTCATTATTTTTCCAAGTTTAATACTATACACAACACACATGTACAAAAATTTCAAAATGATTTTAACATACCATTTTCAAATCCTAATTATAATAAAGTGTTAGTCACTCAGTCATGCCTGACTCTTTGTGACCCTATGGACTGTAGCCCGCCAGGCTCCTCTGTCCATGGAATTCTCTAGGCAAGAATACCGGAGTGGGTTGCCAAAATGATTCCTGGGTCAGGAAGATCCTCTGGAGAAGGAAATGGCAACCCACTCCAGTATTCTTGCCTGGAGAACTCCACAGAGGAGCCTGGCAGGCTACAGCCCGTGGGGTTGCAAGAGTCGGATACAACTTAGCGACTAAACCACCACCACCACAGGTCAAGAAGTGCTTCCCTGGTGACTCAGACCATAAAGAAGTCACCTGCAGTATGGGAGACTAGGTTGGATCCTTGGGTCAGGAAGATCCCAAGGAGGAGGGCATGGCAACCCACTCCAGCATTCATGTCTGGAGAATCCCATGGACAGAGGAGCCTGGCAGGCTACAGTCCATAGGGTTGCAAGGAGTGGGATACCACTGAGCGACTAACACTTTCACTGTCACAGGTCAAGGATGATGGGGGCCTGAAGTAAAGCAGAAAAAGACAGAAGAGA
Source organism: Oreotragus oreotragus (assembly GCA_006410675.1). Taxonomy (NCBI): domain Eukaryota; kingdom Metazoa; phylum Chordata; class Mammalia; order Artiodactyla; family Bovidae; genus Oreotragus; species Oreotragus oreotragus. The sequence goes on from SJYX01011111.1 coordinate 73,397, forward strand.
TTCAAGAGACTTTTCACAAATACAGAAAGTAAAACTAAGAAGACTGAGCATATAATATGCACCATGGGACACAAAGGGGAAGGAAAGAGAGAGAATGAAGAGGCTGTCAGACAGGGCAAGTGGGTTGCCCGCAACATAACTTACCAAAACTAAGGTTGGAGGAACAGTTAGTATTTTGTTTCGGATTCTGTTAGATTTGCATTTTTTTTTTTACTGGGTTTTTTGGTTTTGTTTTCAGGTTAACTTTAATGGAGTTTGAGGAAGCACAGTGACAAGCGGAAAAGCTACATTTGTTTTATTTTTCAAACAGCTACTAAAAGAGAACTGATACCCAGAAAAGATATGAGGAATAGAGAACCAGAATTAAGTCAGAGTATAGTCATATCCAAAAGCCATGAATTTTACTGTAATTAAAAAAGAATTTTTTTTTAAGTCAGAGCATAGGGGATGGTTGATATTATGATAACAGATTTGTGCCTTCATTCACTCAAAACACATTTGAACATCTATCATATGTTAGTCACTATTCCCTTCATTGGGAGCACAGTTAGGTTCCAAATTAAAATCTTTCTCTTTAGAACTCATATTCTAAAAGCAGAGATAGACCATTTAAAAACTAAATAATATGTAATGTTAAGTACTACGAAGGAAAAAACAACTTACTATGGGGATAGTGTATGACAGGACATTTTAGGTAAGAAGGCCTACCTAAAGAAGGCTTACCTTCATCAAAGAAGGATTCTCTGAGGATGTAACATGTGAACAAAGAAGTGAAGTAACGGAGTGTTGGATGCAAATATATAAATATGTGGAAGAGATGAGGGGGAAATACCTGTAAAGGCCTTATGGAAATACACATCTAGCAGGTTCAAGTAACAAAAAGACAACTAGCAAGTGTCAGGAACAAACTGAGGAAGGGGGAGGAACAGAAAGTGAGATAAAAGGAAGTCAGTATCCAGAGAGGAGTTTCAATTTTAACACAACTGTAATGGGAAGCCTTTCTGAGATCTGATACATTTGCTTACCTGTGCAGAAGGGTTTGGTGAGACAAAAGTGAAAGGAGAAAGGCCAAATAGGCAGCTGTTGTGGTTTCCGAGAGGAGAAGTGAGGATGTTTGGACAAGATACTGGAAATGAAGATACTGCAAGCGGTCAAGTATGCATGGTTTTGATAGTAGAACCTGAGTGAAAGTGAAAGTCGCTCTGTGGTGTCCGACTCTTTGCAACCCTATGACTGTACAGTCTGTGGAATTCTCCCGGTCAGAATACTGGAGTGGGCAGCCTTTCCCTTCTCCAGGGGATCTTCTCAACCCAGGGATTGAACCCAGGTCTCTTGCATTACAGGCTGATTTTTTACCAGCTGAGCCACAAGGGAAGTCTAAGAATATGGGAGTGGATATCCTATCCCTTGTCCAGCAGATCTTCCTGACCCAGGAACTGAACCAGGGTCTCCTTCATTGGAGGTGGATTCTTTACCAGTTGAGCTACCAGGGAGGGAGAACCTGAAGAACTTATTAATGGATTGGTTATGATAGAAAAAAGATGACCTAAAGCTTTTTTGCTTTTAAATCTACATTGATAAATTAATACAGTCACATCAGCTTTCTTTTGGTTATTATTTGCATGATATAGTATTTTTCCTTTATTTACTTTGAGAGTTTCTAAAGCCTTGAAGATGCATTTCTAAATATCTTACAATTGGGTTTGGTTATTGTTCCCAGCCTGAAAATCGTTTTCTTAACTGGAACATTTAGTCCATTTATAATTTAGTGTTTTCTTCATCTACATCTGCCTAAAGAAATCTTAACTTTTGAAGACAATCTCAAAATGCTACTTTTTGTGACGTCTTTCCCAATACCAGAATATGACGTCCACTTCAATAATCATGTAAGATTTCTTTCTTTTAAACCTCTACAGCATTATATTTGTACCTCTGATAATGACCAAGTTCTGCCAGTTATTAAAATGGTCTGCAGGAATTCTCTAGTAGTACAGTGGTTAGGACTCCAAGCTTTCACTGCCAAGGGCCCAGATTCAATCATTGGTCAGGGAGCTAAGATTCCCAAAGGTGTGCAGCGTAACCAGAAAAAAAAAAGTCTGTGAATGTGTTTTGGATATCTACTCTCCAAAGAAAAAGATCTTAGTCATTTTCCTCTCTTGAGAAATGGAGTATTTCCTGCCATATCAGTAAACAAAGGATGTCACGGTCATCAGTGATTGCAGCCACCGCCGAAGGTGAGCCCTGAGAAAACTCAGGATGTGAAAATATAGGATACTGGCACTAGATAGCTGAGGTACATATCAAAGGAATGATTTCAGTGAGCTCGGACTCTTGCATATTCCCATACACAGAAAAGCGCTAAATTCCTTAACTTGAGACATCTGACTTTCCTTTAATTAACAGCAATCAATTTTCACATTCAAACTACCTGCCCTTTTTGGCAAAACTCCTACAAAATCTGGTTGCCCCTGTCAACTCCTCAGAGCTCTTCTCTCAGGGTTACTTGAGGTGCTGGCTCCTGGGTTTTAAGTCCTAAAAAGTCCCTCCTTAGAAAACATAACTCTCAACTTTTAGGTAGTGAATATTTTTTAAGTCTATAATCCAATAAGAGACTAAACAATAGTGAGCTCGTTTCAGTCTCATAAACAATACTGAGTATCTACTATCTACCAGGGACAGAGCTAGGTACTCGAGATCTAGGTCTATCTCTTTCACCATAGTTTCCTTTCCACATAACTTAAAGTCCTCAGCTATAAAAGCTTTATGAACTGTTAGTTCATAAAGGTGATCTTTAGGCATGAACCTTTATATTCTACTCCAGTTAGCAGACACACAGTTACTAGTCATTAGTTTACTGACTGCTAGATAAACAGTATGATTATCCCTTTGGAGTGTCATACCAACCCAATATTTTGTTTCTAAATCTCAATTTTTGTTCAAAGCTTGAGCGCCATTAACATTCTAGAGAATAAACTGGTTCACAGTTAATCGAGACCCTGAGACCTCTATACAAAGAAAGCTAACATTTAAAAAAAAAAAAAAAGATTTTTTTTTTAAGGTATACACATGCATGCTTAGTTGCTTAGTTGTGGCCAATTCTTTGTGATCTTTGGACTATAGCCCATTGGGCTCCTCTGTCCACAGGATTTTCCAGGCATGAATACTGCAGTGGGTTGCCATTTCCTTCTCCAAGGAATATAACTACAATATGATAAGAAATATATATTTGGTCTCTACCCCTCATTCCTGACACAGAGCTCCTGGTGGTGGTTATGGTGGTTCAGTTGCTAAGTCATGTCTGACACTTGCAACCCCAGAGACTGTATCCCACCAGGGATTTCCATGGGATTTCCAGGCAAAAATACTGGTGTGGACTGCCATTTCCTCCTCCAGGGGATGTTCTTGACCCAGGGATCAGACCCAGGTCTCCTGCATTACAGCAGTTTCCCTCATTGTAGGCATATTCTTTACTGGCTAAGCCACTAGGGAAGCACCTAAAACCCTGTAATTTCCTGAATGATGGAGTGGTAGGAGTATCTTTTGTTCTAATATTTGGTCCTTTAACCCCAAATATGAGTTTCTAAAACCCTTGGAATCTCTGGTAGTGATAAGAGTGTCTGTCTGTATGCAAATGAAATGACTGGCAGTTAGGGCCCCTAGATAGCTTCAGAAGGGGGGTGCTGGATGCCAGCAAAAGGCAAGATTAGAGAGTGGTAACTTTCAGCCCCACTTCCCAGCTCCTGCACTTGAGACTCTTCCAGATCTTGCCCATGTATTTCTTCCTGGCCGTTCCTGAGATATTCTTTATAAGAAGCCAATAACAGTTAAGGAAAGTCTTTCCCTGAGTTCTGTGAGTCACTGTAGCCAATTATGGACCCTGAGGATCAGGTTGTGAGAACCCCCATTTGTAGCCAAGTTCTACAGAAGTCGTAGGAAACCTGGGGATCTTCTCACTCCCTGTGACTGGCATCTGAAGTGAGAGCAATCTCACAGGACTGTACCCTTCCCCTGAGGGGTCTGTGCTAATGCTGGGTTGTTGGTGTCAGACCTGCTTGGTGTGGAAAACACACACATTTGGTGTCAGAAGTGTTCTGTGGTGAGAGTGAAGAGTTTCCCTTTAAAAGTCACAGTCAGTTAACTTTTCTATGTTTCCTGCCCTGGGAACTCAAGCTGCAGGGATCAAGAGGGACAATAGCCATCTCTCAAAGGAGGAAGGTTAATGAACTAGAAAAGAATAAATATACACAGAAAGTGAGGGAGACACTAATCTGAAAGAATTTAATAATCATTGGGTAATTAATCATTCCACTTTCTGAGGTACAAATTCTAAGTTTAAACTAAATGAAAGGCTCATGGAGCTATTTAAACCATGATGCATCTGGAAATTTTCCATAATACTCCACAGCAAGTTTGAACACTTTTTGAGAAATTAAATATGTAATTTCAAAGTAGGTTGTCTTAACATTTTTCTAAAAATAAATATGACAACCACAACATAAGCAATTATAAAGATAGAATATGAAAGAAAAAACAAAAACACTTCAATTACTTCAATTTTGATACCTCAGTTTGTGCTAATACAGATGTTTTAATAGTTATGAATATCTATTATGATATATTTCTTAGGCAAAATAAAAAGAGCCTATATACAAGACTGAAAAAATGACACTATAGCTCCAACAGAATGCTTTACAAAATAAAGCTCTAAGAATTTTAAATAGCTTTTCCCTCTGTATTTGTACTAATTTGTACAATAATTTGGAACCATCTATACTTCTGCTTATTCTTTTTTTTTTTTAGGATTTTTTCTTTATTTTTTTTTCTTTTTTATATATACTTCTGCTTATTCTTATTAAAAAAAGATAGAGAAAATATTTTTCCAGTTTGAAAAAAATTGTGAAACAACATATTATTTTCAGATACTCACTCTTAGGTCACACAGCTGTAAAATGTTTGTCACTAATAATTTATTAACATAAATATGTTTTTACCTTTGCTACTGAAATTCCATAGTCCTGGAGAGGTTTAGCAGCCTCATTCAGTTCTTCAAGAAACATAGAAGTTCTTGGAGACTCTAAAATAAGAAATGTTTTATGAATGTTTTATGACTTGCCCCTTAGGAAAAATGAATTTTTAAAATTAAAGCCAAAAGCTGCAAACTGCAAAAATATATGTTTGCTCAACTACTATGCAACAACAAATAAGTAACTAAACAAACCCAATTACATATTTTTGTACCCTATTTCCTATTGCCTCATTATTCTTATTTCTAATATTTTTATCATGAAATATTTTCATTTCATGACCTTAAAAGCTTTCTAAACATAAACTGGACAAACAGTTGTCATTATTTTTCCAAGTTTAATACTATACACAACACACATGTACAAAAATTTCAAAATGATTTTAACATACCATTTTCAAATCCTAATTATAATAAAGTGTTAGTCACTCAGTCATGCCTGACTCTTTGTGACCCTATGGACTGTAGCCCGCCAGGCTCCTCTGTCCATGGAATTCTCTAGGCAAGAATACCGGAGTGGGTTGCCAAAAGATCTTCCCAACCCAAGGTTCGAACCCAGGTCTCCTGCATTGGAGACAAACTCTTTACCTTCTAAGCCACCAGAGAAGCCCTATAAGGGAGCCAACAAATATGTGAATTCACTTACTAATTCCAAGAACAGTATTTTTTAAGGCATGAGAAATTTTAATAGAACCATGACAATGATCAGTTATGTTCAACAGCAGTATTAATTAATTCAGTACAATTAACAGTACAGTTAAAGCAGAGTATTAAACTTAAGCATCAGTATTACTATATTTAAAGTTTTAAAACACTTAAAAAATATTTACATACTAAAAATATCAAAATGTTTACTTTTAGAAATGATGATGAAATGATATTACTCATAGCTAATTCTCACCTAGTATTTGCTATGGATTAGGGACATGAACTAAGTCACTTAATCGTCACAACAAATTTATAAAGCACACACTACTTCTTCATTATGGATGACAAAAAAGATGCACAGAGAGATTAAGTGACTTGACCCAGGTCACACAACAGGTGAAGAAGCAAAGTCAGGATTCAAACCTAGGTAGGCATATCACAGTAGCAGCTTTAAAGCACATTTTATTAATCCTGACAATAAGTTCTCTCTGAGCATAATGATTAAATACCAATAGAAACATCACAAAAATCATATTAAAATATAAAAAATACTTGCCAGCTTGACAAAAATAAACTAAGGTGGCTTTTCCTGGTTGCAATGTACTGAAGAATGTCTGAGGACTCAGCTCTGGAGAGTCTACTGCTGATGTATAAAAAATGCACATCATGACAAAAGAGATGCCAGCTCGAAACACACTGAACCTGGAAGACGTCATCAGCTGCGGCTGTATACGGACAGGAGAATCTATTTTTTTCACTGCTGTGTTCTGTTGCCCAGGACAACACCTGGTAAGCGTAGGTATTCAGCAACGTTGTGCCCCAGGAATTTGTTAAATGAATGAATGAAGTAAAATCTGTAAAAAGAATAATATAAGAAATTCGTCTCAGGTTTGATTTTGCTAATACTTTACTATTTCCTTCTAGTACAAATGTGAGAGGGGATGATATATAATGACATTGATTTGATAATACTATTAATTTTTGATACAAAAGATATCAAAGATATCTGGAAAACACAATACTAAGTATATTATATTTAACAGTTATTTACTGGTGTGTGTGTATGCTCAGTTGTGTCTGATTCTTTGTGAACCTTTGAACTGTATAGTCCACTAGGCTCCTCTATCCATGGGATTTTTCAGGCAAGAATACTGGAGTGGGGTGCCATTTCCTCCTCCAGAGGATCTTCCCAACTTCAGGGATCAAATATGAGTCTCCTGCATCTCCTGCATTGCAGGTGGATTTTTACCACTGAACCATCAAGGAAGCCCCACTTACTGGTGTGTGTTAAGCCATCATTTCTAAGGATTCTAAAATTAATTCTCAAACATTATTCAATCCATTTTTTTTAAACAGGGCATTTAATCATTCTCTACCTAGAGTGGATTTACAATTAGTACTCAAATAGCAATTAAAATCACTGACGTGAAAATGAGATCCAAAATATATGTCTACATTCTTTTTTACTTTAAATCCTCTAGAATAGGGGTCCCCAATCTCTGGGATCTAATGCCTGATGATCTGAGGTGGAGCTGATATAGTAATTATAGAAATAAAGTGCATAATAAATGTAATACAGTTGAATCATCTTGAAACCACCCTTCCTGCCCCCCACCCCCATACATGGAAAACTTGTTTTCCACGACACTGGTCCCTGGCACCAAAAAGGTTGGGGCCACCTACCCTAGAGGATATCTATTGAAACTATTTAAGAACATTCCTTCCAAATATACATTTAGTAACTTTTGATGGATTTAAACAGTTTAGAAAAGCAAGTAGGTCCTTCAACTCATATTTTAATTCAGTTCTATCTTCTGAATGCAGATTTAGTCTATATATCATCTTCTTATCTTCTTTCATGCTGTACTTACGCCCTTGCTGTTCTCTGTGTCCACTGTCAGCTCTCTTTTCTTATACTTTTGCTACTTTCAAATTTCTTTTGAACAATTTCTTCTTTCGGGAAGCTTTTCTATGGCCGATATATTTTATCTGCATTTAAAAGAACATAGTTTGGGAAAATTAGTTTTTATATTAAACATCATACTTTTAGAAAGTAAAGATACGCCAACAGGTATAAGTGAGAATTTTAATTTTAATTTCAAATAGATTCCTTATGTTTTAAGCAAAAGATCACTATGTCAAAACAGGAGACAGGAAAAAAAAAAAAATTAAAACCCCACTCTAATCAGCCGTGTAAAAGATTAAGCCGTAATTTCATTTTTCTCCATCTTCAAAAAGGAACATGGCACTCTTTTTATTTTTTTAACCAAAATGAAAGTGTGTTACTGAAAACAGTACTTAAACGACTGGTCTCTGATTCCTTTAAGAGTGTGTTTCCCCACTGATGATCACGGCAGGTGATGGGGCAGCCTTCTGAGGGCGGACAGCGGCTCTTAACTTTTGCATTATCCTCAGTTCAATGAGGTTTGTGCAGGGTCTTGTGTAAGATACAGTGTTTAACATCAGATGTGAGTATTAGGAAAAGACATGTTTGTCTGATATCGAAAAAGAGACACTTCTGCATTGTAGTAGGTCCATGCTATCATTTTATTTGTGCATTTTCTTACCCTCTGCCTCTGTATTTCCAAGTCAGGGTTGGATAACCGCCACAAAGTAAGCTGGGTAATGTCCATGCTATCAGGACACGAGGCCAAAACACACATGTGCGTATACACATGCACACA
>SJYX01011111.1:96398-160740 GCA_006410675.1 Oreotragus oreotragus
GGCCCCCCAGCCCACAACACATAATTTACAAAAACAACACCCCCCCCCCCCCCCCCCCCCCCCCAAAAAAAAAAAAAAAAAAAAGCTTAAGGAGGGGAGGAAACAAGGTGACATCATATGCTTAATACTGACTAATATAGAACAATATTGGTCTATGCAGCTAATCCTCTCAAAGGCTTTTGGAGGTGATGAGAATTAACTTGGTTCTGAGCAAAAGTAAAAAACATTTGAGGCAGATTGTGTGTTTGTATTTCCTGCATAAACCAACTCTTCTCCAGTAATAGCTATGAAGTTGAATGCATAATTTTAAAAGCACAATCATAAATGCAGCTTTTTACCACACTAAAAACAACAGTTAAGAATATGTAACAGAATTCCCAATCATTTGGAAGTCCAAGCAATACAGTGACAAAAACCCAAACAGTAAGCAGAAATAAAAAGCATGGGTAAATAAATAAACATGCCATAGTCACATCATTTATTTGCAGATGTTCTGATCTTCTGGTTGTTGCTTAAACTGTTACAGTACTTCAGTCCTTTATAGTTAAGCTGATACACTGTATTCTTCCTGGCAATTTCTGATACACTACCAGCACATCTCATCACTATAACTTTGCTCTAGCTTCAGATATAGTTTGCCTAAGCATGATTAGCAGTCCTTAAGCCATGCATATCAGATAATTTGTTTTTCCCTATACCATTTTGACTAACAAAGTCATATTCATGAGGCATTGTAAAACAGTTGGGCATTTCATAAGTAGCTAAACACCCTTTTTACTTTTTCTTGAAATATATACCATAAAGTACATAAAGCTTACATATACAGGTAGGTGAAATTTTATATATGCATACACTCATGTTACCACCACCCAGATTAAGATATGCATCATTTTCAGTGCCCTGGAGGTCCCCTTGTGCCTTCTCCCAGTCATACCTCTCACCCTAAGGTAAACACAAATTGACTAAACATTATTACAATAGGGAAAAAGCATCTGTATTTAAGCTTGAAATTCTGAAAGTATACTTCTACAGCATAAACTACACAATATCCAGATTGGATTTTCAGACTTTTGATTGCTGTTATTCCAAGCTAGTGAGGACGATATTTAAATGTCTAAAAGTCTTCCTATTAAATGGATATCTTGTTTGTGTCTTGTACTTTTTAAAAAACAGTAAGGTTCTATTATCCTAGAAAACATAACTTGGAAAGAAGCTGGGCTAAAGTTTTTTTTCCTTTTGGAATGTCTCCTAGAAAGTGTGTAAGTTATTTGTCTATCCTTGTCTTTTTATAAAACGAACGATTTTAAGACACATAACTATACTTAAAAGAACATATTTTTACCTATTTAAAAAGAGACATTTTTAACCAGAAATCATTTCCATATTCAATAGAAAAAATACAAAGGAATCTGTATTTAAAACAGCTCAGTTCAGTCACTCAGTTGTGTCTGACTGTTTGAGACCCTGTGGACTGCAGCACACCAGGCTTCCCTGTCCATCACCAACTCCCAGAGCTTGCTCATACTCATGTCCATCGAGTGAGTGATGCCAACCAACCATTTCATCCTCTGTCGTCCCCTTCTCCTCCTCCTTCAATCCTTCCCAGCATCAGGGTCTTTTCCAATGAGTCAGCTCTTCGCATCAGGTGGCCAAAGTATTGGAGCTTCAGCTTCAGTCCTACCAGTGAATATTCAGGACTGATTTCCTTTAGGATTGACGGTTTTGATCTCCTTGCAGTCCAAAGGACTCTTAAGAGTCTTCTCCAACACCACAGTTCAAAAGCATCAATTCTTCGATGCTCAGCTTTCTTTATAGTACAGCTCTCACATCCATACATGACTACTGGAAAAACCATAGTTTTGACTTGACAATGTTTGTTGGTAAAGTAATGTCTCTGCTTTTTAATATGCTGTCTAGGATTGTCATAGCTTTTCTTCCAAGGAGCAACTGTCTTTGAATTTCATGGCTACAGTCACCATCTGCAGTGATTTTGGAGAAGTGATTTTGGAGCTCCTCAAAATAGTCTCTCACGGTTTCGTTTCCTCATCTATTTGCCATGAAATGATGGGACCAGATGCCATGATCTTCGTTTTATGACTGTTGAGTTTTAAGCCCACTTTTTCACTCTCCTCTTTCACTTTCACCAAGAGGCTCTTTAGTTTTTCGCTTTCTGCTATAAGGGTGGTGTCATCTGCATATCTGAGGTTATTGATATTTCTCCCTGCAATCTGGATTCCAGCTTGTGCTTCTCCAGCCCAGCATTTCACATGATGTACTCTGCATATAAGTTCAGTAAGCAAGGTGGCAGTATAAATTCCAAGTAACTGGAAGAACTACTGATCACTCTGAACGAATAAGACTTTCCCAATGAGTTCTTTGTATTACAGCAGAGTGGTAAGGAAAATCTACATGGTGACAAATACAAAACTTAACATTCGACTTTTTTTTTAACCAAAAGACTCTTATATCTGTTTTAAATAGTTGTGCTTCTTGATTATCCAATCTGTCGTATTAAATGCCAGTTTCATTTTACTTTTGACTTCTTTAAAGTATTTGTTGTATCCACTTCTCACTGATTAAAAACATATAGTAGTAGTTTAAAATTAAATTCTAACTTGAAGACTTAGTTACAAAGAACCATATAAACCTTATAAAAATAAGGTTTGTAAAACAACCATGACTACTTCGAATACATTGTGGTAATTATTCTAAAAATAAGTTTTCAAAAAGTTAAGATTGCCTAAACCACTCTTTCTTTTCTTGACCATACTTGAATGGAATTCAGGTAAGGGGAGGTAGCCCTTTCTGAAATAATTAGATTTACATACTTACCTCCTGGAACAAATAGTTGGAAAAAAATAATAAACCTATGCACTAAGTTTAAAACACCTATTGAAATTTTTCCAGCATGATTAATAGAACATGTACTTTACCAAAGAAAAGTTCACACTCCTGTACTTGTACCAGAGAAGGGTTCAGTCTTTAAAACAAATTATCTGATTAAACATGCTACCTACCATTGGAACAAGTAAAAGGACTTAAAATGAGAGTTGATAGTATCTTTGCAGTGTTGTTGATGCATGCCAATATTAATGAGTTCACCTCCATGACCCATATTGACATTTTTTTCTTGCAGTTTTGTAACATGAGTGCCAGTTGGTTAATCACAATAAAATGCAGTTACTAAATCACAATGCCAGTACAGCTAGGAAAATTAAATTCAGAATCTTAACTCTTACATACATGGCTGCTGTCATTGTCCCTGACATTCGATGTATTCTTTCAAATATTGATGGAATGTCAGAGAACATGATGGAGTTCAACTTAACAGGTACTTTCATTTTGTTATAATGGTCTATGATTTCTCACAAAAGTACTTTTATCACCTAAAATAGAAACTCCCTAAGGATAAGAAGTTTATCATATTTTAAACTCATAGAACAATAGTGAATATATTTTTGGATGACAATCTTGAAAAGACCAGAATTTTGAAAATATATAACCATCTAAAATTTGAGAGTTAATTTTGATGAATATATGAGGTAAATTATTTGTGTACTTTCTGGGATCTTTATATTTTGTGCCTAAAACATTGCCTGTGATATGGATGCTAAGATTCTCTTAGATTTTCTTGGTTCAATTCGTTACTTCTGATTACTACAGAAGTAACTAATCTTACTGATGAAGTTGCTTTAATATATTAGAGTTTTACTTAGCAAAACTATTTTTATATCATGGCAAATGGCCCATAATAATTAGGGCTTTGCTAATTTGGTTTTAACAAATTCTGTTAAACAGAAAAGCCTGCAAAACAAATTAAGTCTCACCTCATGAGTCAATTACTATCTACTGGAAACTATACTTTTCTCAGTGTTAGATTTTTATCCATAACTGTGATTATAAACTGTTTTTATCCAAATCTACTAAACTGTTCTATCCATTAACTTGATTCTATTTTTCTTGAGATCATCTATAAAGCAAGAGTTTGAGATACATTTCTATGGCAAAGACATGATTACAATGTCTTACATTCTATGTGATTTAGTATTTTCAAAGCACTTCACAACACATATCTTCACAATCGCTATGAAATAGCTAGGTATAAACAGTGTGATTTGTCCAAGGTTTTATGTCTAATATGTATCAGAAATGAGACTACTATATAGCCCGTGAGCTATAAAGTCTTGTCAAGTGGTCTCCTGCCTATGAACTTTTCTGAATACCATTCATTTATACTGCTTATTATTTAGTGTTCGCTGTTTATCTTGCTTTCCCATTTCCCAACATTTCAAACCTTTTCCACTCTTCAGCAAACTTTTTTCCTCCTTACTCAGCTTATGACCCTCACCTCCTAGTTCATAGAAGTAGAAACCAGGGCCATCTGGCTGAACAAAGACTCAGAGAAATGTCTTAAAATGCTGCAGAGAGCATTTAATCCCTTTCAGTGAATGATTGAGTTTGTAAGTGAGGAAGTTCTTCAGAGACAAGAAGCCATAAAAAAAGAAGTGAATGTGAAATTGTAAAGCACCACACAGATGTTTGTCTTGGGTTTTGGGGGTGTTTGCTTGCTGCTTCCTGCTAACCTAAATCCTGAATTTCAATGTCTTGGGGTGACAACACATTGGTATGAAGAGGTGACACTGGAGGCAATACCTTGTGGTGAGGTGTAATCAGAGAACTCCTCCCCTCCAGTTTAAGGCCAGAATTCTTGAAATACACATCTTAAGTAGTTGAATTAGGGAGAAAGAAGGGTTCTCAGAGGTTGGTGGTGGAATTTGTGCTTGTCTCTGCCATGGCTCTGGGTGAAGGAGATACAAATTGAGGGAAAAGGTCTTCTTTGAAAATGCATAGCAAGCTTCTTCTCATACAGGTTTGAAGCCTGAAATCACACTTCTGTGATTTTAGAGGAGGAAAAAGCTCAACTGGAAAAATATAGTTTAATGTTACCCTGACTTGGTGGTAACCTCAAGCACCTGGAGGGAGCAAATCCAAATAATCTGTTGAGAAGTATACTATAAACCCAGAATTCTGACAAAATTCAAAGGAACATGAGCTCAAAATGAAAAATCACTCTGAGGACTTTTCCTTTTGAAGATTGAAGATGTCAGAATTATCAAACATATTGTATAAAATGTCTATTTATTTGATTTAATAAGGTAACACTATTGATACATAATAATGTAAATTAACTAGGCACATTTGGAAAGAAATCATTTTTTAATGAAAAAACAATTTAAATTACAAACTGAAATGAACTGAACAAATAGCTAAAAAGAAATCATTAAGCAGAAAGATAAGAGGAAGAAATCACNTAAAATGTCTATTTATTTGATTTAATAAGGTAACACTATTGATACATAATAATGTAAATTAACTAGGCACATTTGGAAAGAAATCATTTTTTAATGAAAAAACAATTTAAATTACAAACTGAAATGAACTGAACAAATAGCTAAAAAGAAATCATTAAGCAGAAAGATAAGAGGAAGAAATCACCCAAAATATATCTCAGAGAAGTAAAAGATGGAAAATAAGAACAGAGATTAAAGAATTAATATATAATGAACAAGTCCAATATATTGGAATTTTAGAGAAATTACTTTAAAAAATAATGACTTAAGAATTTGCCCAAATTTATGAAAGATGTTAAATTTAAAATTCAGAGAGCAAAAATCCAAGACAGGTTAAAGGTAAATGAACAAAGAGTAATATCTTAAAATGCCAAAGACAAATTGTGTTTAAAACAACTCGATACAGATATTACAAAAAAAGGAATGAAAATTAGTTTATTTTGGCATTTCATTAACAACTAAGGAATCCAGAAGATGGTGAAACACCTTAAAAATGCTGAGAGAAAATAACTAGCAACCTAAAATTCTGCTCACAGTAACACTGTCAACAACAGGAAAAAATAGAAGCCATGTTGGTATGACATCAGCAAGATAGTGATGGACCCTCCATCCCCCTACAAACATACCAATTCAGCAACAATTCACAGATTCCCTGTGTGAGAAATCCAGAAACTAATCGAAAGTCTCCTGTATAGCAGGTGAACACAAAACAAAATCATCAAAACCAGTAAGGAGGTTTGGGACAGACTCACATTAGAGTCCTTGACCCCAGCACAGTGCCATACAGTTGGGACGAGACCTAGCTCTGAGCTTCTCCCAAAGGAAGGGGTTAGTTCATATGTCCAGCACCCCAGTGTTTCGTAGGGTGCTCCCCAAGGTGAGACCTTCTATCTTACCAGTCTTGGAAGTCTGAGGTGTCCAATACAGTTTAGCTACCTGGAGGAGAATGGGGACAGCACCTTCAACTGGCAAACAATATAGCTCCCGTGCTTCCTCAGCAGAGAGTGAAGAAACCTGGGCTACAACTTCCTGCTACTCCCTGAGGAGGGAAAGAGTTGATCGAGGCCCCCAGAGTCTCTGGAAAAGTTGGTTGATGCCATTATTCCGCTGTTCATGGCCAGTCTGTGAAGATTGGGGGAGATACCTATTTTGTATAATACCTATTTTTTGTATAATGTATTATAATGTATAATATCTATTTTGTATAATGTATAACTAATGCAGAGAGTTGAGGCTGAGGAAAATGAATCAAAGATGTTTCAAACAAATATCCAGAAACCCCAATGAAACAGAGCTATATAATTTGCCTGACAGAAAATTCAAAATGACTGTCATAAAGATGCTAACCACAGGCAACAGACCAAAGCATGAACAATTTCAACAAAGCAGAACTTCAAAAGTGTTAGAAAATATTAAGGCAAATTCTGATCATCCAGTTATAGGACTTCACACTTCCACTGCAAGGGGCATATGTTCAATCACTGGTCAGGGAACTATAATTCCACAATCCACGCAGTGTGAACAAAAATGTGTGTGTGTATATATTAAAAAGTACAAAATATAAATCATGGAGCTGAAGAACATGAAAACTAAAGTGAAAAATTCAGTGGTTCGTCAACAGACTGGATAATAAAACAAGAGAAAGGATCAATGAATCTGAAGACAAATCGCTGGAAATAACTCAGTCAGAAAAAGAAAAAGGAATAAACAAAGCTAAAGGGACTTACTGCTACACCATGAAACCAATATACACATTGAATCCCAGACAGAAAAGAAAATACCAGAAAGGTTATGACTGAAAATTTCCCAAAAGTGGAGTAGAAAATAGGCACCCAGATTCAAGAAGTCAAATATAAAGAAATGCACACACTCCAAGACATGTTATAATCAAATTATCAGAAGTCAAAGACCTTTGAATTTTGAAAGCAGAGAAGGAAAAAACTTGTCACATACAAGGGAACCCCTATAAGGCTATGAGAGATTTTTCAGCAGAAATTTCACAGGTCAGAAAACGAGCAGGATAATCTAATTAAAGGGATAAGGGGGAGGGGGTGGGCAGGGGACTGCCAAGCAAGAATAACATACTCTGCAAAATTATCCTTCAAAAAAATGGAGAGAGAATGATTTTCCCAGATAAAANGAGAAGGAAAAAACTTGTCACATACAAGGGAACCCCTATAAGGCTATGAGAGATTTTTCAGCAGAAATTTCACAGGTCAGAAAACAAGCAGGATAATCTAATTAAAGGGATAAGGGGGAGGGGGTGGGCGGGGGACTGCCAAGCAAGAATAACATACTCTGCAAAATTATCCTTCAAAAAAATGGAGAGAGAATGATTTTCCCAGATAAAAGATAGAAGAGTTCGCTACTAGTCTTGTCTTATAGGAAATGCTAAAGCGAGCTCTTCAGGTTGAAAATTATGCTAAAAAGTAACACAATAGCATAAGTATGAAACTCATTGATAAAGACAAATATACAGACAGGTACAGAAATTGTATTACTATAATGGTGGTGGATAAATCTGGTATAAAAGGTAAGAAAAATATAAAGACTATTGAAGATATTAAAAGATACACAAGATAAACAGATATAAATGATGATGCTAAAAGGTTGGAGTGTGGGCAGAAGTTTAAGTATAGAGTTTGTATGCAATTGAATTTAAGTTATCAGCTTTAAATAGACTGTTATGTAGGATATTTTTGTAAGCCTTAAGGTAAACACACACACATATGCTACAGAAGTTACACAAAATTAAAAGGGAAAGGAAAACAACATGTATTAATACCAAAAATTAACAAAACAGGAAGACAGCAAGAGAGAAATAACAGACCAAAGAACTATAAGACTAATAGGAAAATATCAACAAAGTGGCAATATAAATAATTTCTTTTTAATAGTGCTTTAAATGTAAATTGATTAAACTCTGAAGTCAAAGGACATAAGAGTTGCTGAATGAACTAAAAAAATGAAAGACCCAATATTTATAACAATATGCTATATATAAGAAACTCACTTTCAACTTAAGGACACACATAGAGTAAAAGGATGAAAAAAAATACTATAAAAATGATAACCAAAGAATGTAGGTGTTACTTTTGGTTCGGTTCAGTCACTCAGTCATGTCCGACTCTTTGCGACCCCATGAATCGCAGCACGCCAGGCCTCCCTGTTCATCACCTTAGACAAAATAGGCTTCAAGTCAAAAACTGTCATAAGAGACAAAGAAGGACATTATATTATGCTAAAAGGGTTAATCCACCAGGAAAATGTAACAATTATGAATGAGTATGCATCCAACACCAGAGTACCTAAACATAAAAAACAAATATTGATAAAATTGAAAGGCAAAATAAGACACTAATATCATAACTGCAAGGAACTTCAATGCCCTACATTCTATAATGGATAAAGCATCCAGACAGAAGATCAATAAAGAAAGCAAGCATTTGAACCATACTATGGACCAAATGGCACTAGCGGACATATATAGAACATTTCACACAACAGCAACAAAATATACATTCTTCTCAAGTCTTAGCATATTTAAGAAGATTAAAATCATGCAGAGTATCTTTTCTGACAACACTGGAATGAAACTAGAACTCAGTAGCAGAAGTAAGACTAGAAAATTTACACGTATATGGAAATTCATATACTCTTGAACAACCACTGGGTCAAAGAAGAAATCAAAAAGGAAATTAGAAAGTAAGTTATGACCAAAAAACCAGCATACTACAAATGATGGGTTGTGGAAAAAGCAGTATTAAGAGAGATTTCTAAACCAATAAGCATCTGTATTTCAAAAGAAGAAAGATCTCAGATGAATAGCCAAACTTTATATATCTAGGAGCTGGGGGACAAAAGAACCAACTAAGTCCAAAATTAGCAGATGGAAGGAGATAAGAAAGACTAGAGCAGAAATAATATAGAATTTAAAAATAATAGAAAAATTGATGAAGCTAATTTTTTTGAAAAGCTGAACAATTGACAGATTCTTAGCTGGCCAATTAATAAGAAAGACAAAAGTAGAAATGAAAGATGAGACATTACAACTGATGCCACAGAAATAAACAGGATCATAAGAGACTACTACAAACATTTATGTACCAAAACTTGAGTAACCTAGAAGAAATGGAAACACTCCCAGAGATACACCAAGACTGAATCATGAAGAAAGTATGAACAGACTTATAACTAACATGGAGAGTGAATCAGTAATCAAAAACTTCCCAATAAAGAAAACTCCAGACACATGGCTTCATTAGACCATCAACCAAATATTTAATTAATGTCAGTTCTCAAATATTTCCAAAAAGTTAAAGAGGAGAGAACACTTCCTAACAAGTTCAGTGAGACATTCATCACCTTGGTACTAAAGTCAAAAATACCACCTGAAAAGAAAACTACAGGTCAGTATTCCTAATGAACATAGATTCAAAAGTCCTCAACAAAATATGCAAACTGAATCCAGCCACGCATTAAAAATATCCAACAGCACACCATGACCAAGTGGGAATCACCCCTGAGATGTAAGGATTGTTCAATATAGGAAAATCAATCGATGTGATACACCATATTAACAGAATAAAAGATTGCACGTGTTTTCAATAGATCGCAGAAAAGGTATTTGACAAAA
This sequence comes from Oreotragus oreotragus, assembly GCA_006410675.1. Taxonomy (NCBI): domain Eukaryota; kingdom Metazoa; phylum Chordata; class Mammalia; order Artiodactyla; family Bovidae; genus Oreotragus; species Oreotragus oreotragus. The sequence continues at coordinate 106,386 of SJYX01011111.1, forward strand.
TTTAACCTCAGATACGCAGATGACACCACCCTTATGGCAGAAAGCAAAGAGGAACTAAAGAGCCTCTTGATGAAAGTGAAAGAGGAGAGTGAAAAAGTGGGCTTAAAACTCAACATTCAGAAAACTAAGATCATGGCATCTGGTCCCATCACTTCATGGCAAATAAATGAGGAAACGAAACCGTGAGAGACTTTATTTTGGGGCACTCCAAAATCACTGCCCATGGTGACTGCAGTCATGAAATTAAAAGACGCTTGCTCCCTGGAAGAAAAGCTATGACCAACCTAGATAGCATATTAAAAAGCAGGGACATTACTTTGCCAACAAAGGTCCATCCAGTCAAAGCTATGGTTTTTCCAGTAGTCATGTGGGGATGTGAGAGCTGGACTATAAAGAAAGCTGGACCATAAAGAAAGCTTGGACTATAAAGTTTCATCTTGAAGCTGAAACTCCCATACTTTGGCCACGTGTTGCAAAGAACTGACTCGCTGGAAAAGACCCTGATGCTGGTAAAGATTGAAGGTGGGAGGAGAAGGGGACGACAGAGGGTGAGATGGTTGGATGGCATCACCAACTCGATGGCCATGAGTTTGAGCAAGCCCTGGGAGTTGGTGATGGGCAGGGAAGACTGGCATGCTGCAGTCCATGCGGTTGCAGAGTCGGACATGACTGAGCACCTGAAATGAACTGAACACCATTTTATGATAAAAACTCAACAAACTAAGAATAGAAAAAAAATTACTTCAGTGTAACAAAGCTACGTCATTTTATGTCGAGGTATTTTCTAATTTCTTTTTTTCTTTCTAATTTTCCTTAACAGTAGGAAAATCCAAAGTATATGGGCAAAATATTTTGACAGACACTTGATAAAAGAATACATATTCATGACCAAAAAACACATAAAAAGACGCTCAAGATTACTCATCAGGAAAACGAAAATTGCAACAATGAGATACCATTAAATATTGACTGGAAAGACTGAAATTTAAAAGATTATACCAAGTATTGGCAAAGATGTGAATTAATAAGAAAGTATACCCTGATGTTAGGAGTATAAAATTTTATAACCACTTTGAAAGACAGTTGGACAGTTTTTAAAAAGTAAAACACATCATAAAACAGCTACTGAAGTTCTAGATGCCCAACAGAAAGGAAAGCATATGTCTCTGCAAAAACTTGAGTGTGAATGTTCAAAGTAGATTTATTCATAATGGCCAAAACTGAAACTGACCCAGATATCCATAAAATGCAAAGGGATAAGCAAAATATATACAGTATACAAAGGAATATATTTGGCAGTAAGATAGGAACGTGCTAGTGATAAGCACAAGGATGAATCTAAAGTAGGTCAGATGAACAAAATGAGCTCAGCTCATACACTGAGCTATATCACTACATTTATTTTAAATTTTAGGAAACCCAGACACAAAATATAGATCACCAATTGCTTAGGACCTGAGCCAGAAGGGAAGGATATACAACAAAGAAGCAGGATGAAATTTAGAGGGTGTGGAAATATTCTGTTTTTGACAGAAATAGTGGTTTCTTAGGTTGTTAAAGTATGACAAAATTCATCAAATTGTACACCTGCATACATATATTATACCTCAATGAAATGGATCCTTCCTGAAAAAGGTGCAGAGTTTTGTTTGAAATTTAATGAGAGTAAGAAAAGGTCCTTATTGTCAAAGCTATGGTTTTTCCAGTAGTCATACATGGAGGTGAGAGTTGGACCATAAGGAAGGCTGAGTGCTGAAGAATTGATGATTTTGAATTAAAGTGCTGGCGAAGACTCTTGAGAGTCCCTTGGACAGCAAGGACATCAAACCAGTCAATCCTAAAGGAAATCAAATCCTGAGGATTCTTTGGAAGGACTGATGCTGAAGCTGAAGCTCCAATACTTTGTCCACCTGATGTGAAGAGCTGACTCACTGGGAGAGACCTTGATGCTGGGAAAGACTGAGGGCAGGAGTAGAAGGGGATGGCAGAGAATGATATGGTTAGATCGTATCACTGACCCAGTGTACATGAATGTGAGCAAACTCCAGGAGATAGTGAAGTACAGGGAAGGCTGACATGCGATCCTTGGGTCACAAAGAGACAGACATGACTTAGTGACTGAACAACATTAGTTAAAATGAACTCTGAATAATTTACACCTTAACTTATGGAAAGTTGATTGTTTTAAGTTTGAACAAGTATAAAGAAAGTACCATACATCCCATGATACACCATCAATGTCTGCCTCGCTCTACTATACTGTCCATTGCTTTAGGTTGGTCACTGTTGTATATTTGTTTTGAAGGAAGTTTTGCATGCTCTTCAGCACCTAGCACTGTTACATATTTAGATCAGTGTTTAATGATTTGGATGGTAGGGCAAATTCATGGTAAGGTAAAGGAATTTAAAAGAAATTCTTTTCATCCGCACAGAATTTCTAGCTTTAGCAAAGTTGAACTTTGCATCTAATTTGTTTTAAATAAAGACAAACTTTTATGAATTAAGTATCCTTGTTATCTTTTTGTTATAACTTTAAGGGATCTGTTTAAAGTAGTATAATTTCATCAATTCTGAAAGTCAGTTCTACTCCAAATTCTGTTTTACCTGGCTAATTGATATTTTCCAAATCACTAGTTTTCTGAGCCAGTTGTTTAATTTGTAAAGTGGTTAGTCTCACTGATATCTAAGACGTGAAGTTGTCATTATCTGACAGTGATAAAGCATCTAGAATTTGAGGGTTTCTTAAAAAAAAAGTCTTCTTACTGTGTGACCTAGTTCTGAAATCTAATACAGTGTCTGTATTAGATTAAAATACACTGTCTGTATTAGATTAAACTTAAAATTCACAGTGTCTGTTAAAATCAAAGTTTAGTTTGTTTAGGATGTCAGTATTTAAATATTTAGAATCATCTGCTTTATAACTGTATTTCAAATATATATGTTCTAACTTTTAACAAAAATTGAATTACAGCTGCCATTTTCCATTAGCATATTGATCATGTGCTACAGTTTTTTTCAGCTTTAGTCTCTCAGTATAAAAATGATTGTGGGGGGACAAATTGAGAGAGTAGCACTAAAACATGTACATTACCATATGTCAACTTAGATATCCAGTGGAAATTTGCTATATGATGCAGTGAGCTTAAATCTGGTGTTCTGTGACAACCTAGAGGGCTAGGAAGTGGGAGGCAGATTCAAGAGGGAGGGGACATTATACCTATGGCTGATTCATATTGATATATGGCAGAAGCCAACACAATATTGTAAAACAATTATCCTCCAATTAAAAATGAATCTTTCAAAAACATGCTTAGGGCTTCCCAAGGGGCACAGTGGTAAAGAATCCACCTGCCAACGCAGGAGATGCAAGGGGTGCAGATTCAAGTCCCGGGTGGGGAAGATCCCCTGAAATGGGAAATGGCAACCCACTCCAGTGTTCTTGCCTGGAAATGAACAGAGGAGCTTGGTGGGCCACAGTTCATGGGGTCACAAATAGTCGAACACAACTGAGCACAGACATACACATAAAAATGCTTAAGTAGTATTTTCTTAAACTTGTGTGTTCTTTCCACAACTATCATTTAGAACTTTGCCCAGTTGCTAATCAAGCCACCTGGGCTGGTTGAAGGTGATACTGTGTACTCTAGAACTTTTCTGTCATACCATGGAGTTAGCAGGTTTTAAGCTAATGTGAATGATCACCATCACTGATGATAGTCAAACTGTTATTGTCCTTAAGATATCTAGATGGAAAGAAAACAATCAGTGTTCTTTCTGCTTCTTTCTCCCCTGGGATATTCTATTCTGATACATTCTGCCTCTTTTTATGACCACCATTATCAGTTAGAATGATATTGTCCAATGAATTTGGCTCTCTGTCTCTTTCTTTACAAAAAGCAATTCTGCTATCTTCCTAGTTTGAAAAGCATGAAAGATTTTTTATGAAAAATCAGTAATATACAATGAGGAATTTTATATGGAAAAACTTTTTAAAGGGTACCACAGTTTCATCACAAATTCAGTTTAGTTTCCAGAGAACTTTAAACCTATAATGTATGAAATTCTTAGTTCAGAAATAAATTATGTTTATTCCTTAATATAAGGTATATTAAATTTTCAATAAGAAAGCTATGCATGGTAAACTAATGAGTTCAGTTCAGTTCAGTCGCTCAGTCATGTCCGACTCTTTGCGACCCCATGAATCGCAGCACGCCAGGCCTCCCTATCCATCACCATCTCCCGGAGTTCACTCAGACTCACGACCATCGAGTCCGTGATGCCATCCAGCCATCTCATCCTCGGTCATCCCCTTCTCCTCCTGCCCCCAATCCCTCCCAGCATCAGAGTCTTTTCCAGTGAGTCAGCTCTTCGCATGAGGTGGCCAAAGTACTGGAGTTTCAGCTTTAGCATCATTCCTTCCAAAGAAATCCCAGGGTGAGTAGCCCATAGTAATCTGTTATATTTGGGGATGATTTTCAATAATGACAGCTTACAAATTTTCCTCCTTAAAAAATTAATACTTCATTCCTGAAATAAATAGTTATTTACACTTAAAAAAAAATCTACTTCTAGTTAAGTAAAGGATATAGTAAAGGTACTTTATAGTCTGCAAAAGAGCACAAAATAAAGATATTAAACTGCTTCTAGGTCATTATATTTTACTAAACGGATTATTTGGTTTCTGAGTATATTTTTCTTGCACATGTTAATTCTGCAGATCTTGAACAATGAACAAGTAGTTGTAGTGACATATGTATGACACTATTATTAATAAGGCAGTATTTGTCTCCTTGAACTCTGTACCATCAAAGATCTAAATGTATAGATGTATCAGAGAAAACTAGGATCCCTGTGAACCTTGAATTAGGAGTCAAGACACCTAGGTTTTAATCCTTTTAATTTCTCGTGTGTTCTTAGACAGTCCACCTCACCTGTAAAGCATAGCTTTATTTATAAAATTAGGTTACTGAATTAAATCTCTAAAGTTTCTTTTTGTCCACGAGAAACCAGGATACATTTCCAGTTGTCCTTTCCCAGTAGTCTTATAGACAGTGCTTATTCTCTTAGCAACAACATGTGACAACACCTATAAAGTATTGCCAGCCAGGAGAACTCACCTAAGACATGGTGTCCAGGGTTTTTTTTATTGGGAATCGGTCAAATAGGCATGGTCTCCCTGGCGGATTTTAATTACTCAGTCTCCCACCTCTTCAAAGGTCAAACCCATATTAAATGGTCTAGGTCATATAAATCATATATTAGCATAAATTATTATGGTGGTCACATGGCCACCATAAATCACATTGTTAGCATAAATTATTTGGTATGGCCCAAGTCCCAGGTAAACAAAGATATTCTTATCAGGCAGGATACTCCAAGGATTCAAATATACCTCCCAAGTGCTAGGCAAGAACCAGATCTTTCTGTGAAATATGCAGAGTTTATACAACTCAGGCCTGCTGAGTTAATCCCTTATTGCATACCTTTCAGTGAAGTAATTCTCTAGAACCTTCTTGAGAAAGTATGCTTGATAAGCAATTTTGGGGGGCTTTTTATGTCAAATATTTTTGTTCTACTGTTACAGTTTATTGATAGTTTAAGTAGCTATAGAATTCTAAGTTGGAGATAATTTTCCCTAAAGATTTTTAAGGTGTTGCTCCACTTCGAATGTTGTGATTGAAGCTTGAAAGCCGTTCTGTTTCTTGATCCTTTCCATGTGAATTGTTTTTATTGTCTTGAAACCTATTAGAGTTTTCTTTGACCCTAGAGTTCCGAAATGATCTCTCTTCATGTTTTCTATACATTTTGCTGGGCATTGAACATGCCCTTTCAGTTTAGCCATATGTATGCTTTGGTTTGGAGAAACATTCTTCAGTTTTTTCACTGGGTTTTCTCCCCTCCTTTGTTTCTTTTCTCTCTTTCTGGAACCCCTTAATATTTGGATGTTGGACTTCCAAGACAGATCTTTTTCTTACCTTTTCTCTATTTTTCGATATGTCTTTATTCTCTAGGTTTTTGGGGGAAGATTTCTCCAACTTCTAGCCCCTCTCTTGACATTTTCATTTCTATTAGCTTGTTTAATTTCTAAGAGCTCTTTTTTGTTCTCTGAATTTTTTTATTAATAGCATCTTGTTTTTGTTTCTTGAATGCAGTAGATTTTATCTCTCCAAGTCTACTAATGATGGGATTGTTTGTCTAGTTTTTTGTCTGTACTTTTCTTTTTCTATTAGTTTGTTGGGATCTCCATCTTTCATTGAAAACTTTTGAGTTATCCAGTTATCCTTGGCTGTCTTTTCATAATTAAGAGTGGAAGCTCTCAGCATGTGGGTGAGGCATGTACACAGTAGACAGATTGGCTAGACAATTTGTTAGGGAACCCCTGATACTGGAATTGTTATATTTGGGTCTTTCCTCTTGGACTGATCAGATTTCTCAGGAGGAAAAATCCTTCAGAGAATAAAGCTGTGGTTTACAACACTTTGCGAATCTAGTCATGGAAGAGAGTTTGGGCATGGGAGATACCCTTTGATTGATATTTATCACTGATCTCCTTGTTTCTGGAATGGTACCAAACTATCAACTGTGCCTGCCATCTAACTCATACCCTAGGTCAGAGTAGCCTCTACAGAGAATAAACACCCAGGTATCTGCCAGAATGAATAAGTGGCATTTCAGGGCATAGACTAGGGAAAGAGATTTAAGGACTTCAGTTCAGTCGCTCAGTAGTGTGTGACTGTTTGCAACCCCATGGACTGCAGCACGCCAGGCCTCCCTGTCCATCACCAACTCCCAGAGTTTACTCAAACTCATATCCATCAAGTCGGTGATGCCATCCAACCATCTCATCTTCTATTGTCCCCTTCTCCTGCCTTCAATCTTTCCCAGCATCAGGGTCTTTTCCAATGAGTCAGTTCTTCACATCAAGTGGCCAAAGTATTGGAGCTTCAGCCTCAGTCCTACCAATGAATATTCAGGACTGATTTCCTTTAAGATGGACTGGTTTGATCTCCTTGCAGTCCGAGGGACTCTCAAGAGTTTTGTCGAACACCACAGTTCAAAAGTATCAATTCTTCAGCGCTCAGCTTTCTTTATAGTTCAACTCTCACATCCATACATGACTACTAGAAAAACCATAGCCTTGACTAGACGGACCTTTGTGGGCAAAGTAATGTCTCTGCTTTTTAATGTGCTGTCTAGGTTGGTCATAACTTTTCTTCCAAGGAGCAAGTGTCTTTTAATTTCGTGGCTGCAGTCACCATCTGCAGTGATTCTGGAGCCCCCCAAAATAAAGTCTGCCACTGTTTCCTCATCTATTTGCCATGAAGTGATGGGACCAGATGCCATGATCTTAGTTTTCTGAATGTTGAGTTTTAAGCCAACTTTTTCACTCTCCTCTTTCATCAAGAGGCTCTTTAGTTCTTTAGTTCTTTCTTTGCACTTAGGGACTTAGCTGCTCACAAACAGCTTTTATCCACCTCTGTTTCAGTCACTTCCACTCTTCAGTTCCAGTGGTACTTGGTTCTCTTGGTTCCTGAAACTTTTGAAGATTCTGAAATATTTATCAAGTTGGTTCTCACTCCTCCTCACTACTAGCTTGGGATTCATCACATTGTGTTGATGATCCTTAAGACTAGCCTCAGCCTCAATGATTTGCTAATAGGACTTATATACCATGGTTACATTTTATTGCAAGGACAGGGCAAAGTCAGTAATGGTTTCAAGATATATGGCATAAGGTCCAGAGGAAACCAAGCACAGGCTTCCAAGAATTCTGAGGAGAGTCAGAGGATATGCTTAATTCCTCCCTTGATGAGTTGTGACAGCACATTTGAAAATTTACCAGGGAAGCTTGTGGGAAACTCAGTGCCAAAGTTTTTTTTTATTGGAGCTTAGTTATATAAACACTCTTTGCCCAACCCCTAAATTCTAGACTCCCATAGGAAAAGCAAGTGTTGAGTACAAACCACATTGTTTGTACAAATAGCCTGGGCCCAATGAAATACCTTTCTCATTTAGGGAATGGTGAAAATCTTCCCCCAAATCCCAAGTTCCCAATGCCAGTCAAGTACCAGCCTTACAAGTGGGTAAGGATAACAGTCTCAGGAATACTATGTTAACTCTTTTCTGCACACAATGTCCATCTGCTTTCTAGTTTCTAACACTTTATTTATCATTTCCCATATTACTCACATTTATAGGTTTATCTATTTTAAGAAAATCCCTTTAGTATTGTCTTAGTGGAGTTTTAGGTGAGAACAAAATTAGATATGTATCTTCAGTATTAATCTGGAACTTATTGAATTATAAATCAAAACTGCTGCTGCTGGTAAGTCGTTTCAGTCATTCCCGACTCTGTGTGACCCCATAGACGGCAGCCCACCAGGCTCCCTCGCCCTGGGATTCTCCAGGCAAGAACACTGGAGTGGGTTGCCATTTACTTCTCCAATGCATGAAAGTGAAGTCGCTCAGTCGTGTCCGACTCTTCGCGGCTCCATGGACTGGAGCCCACCAGGCTCCAGTCTTCTCCTATAAATCAAAGCAACTCAATTTAATTGCATAAAATCATTTTTAAGCAACTTGAAAAAAAATCAGGCTAAGCAAAGAAATCTAAAAAGGTGCTAGTATCCTAAGAAACTGACAGAAAGATATTATATTCTATGTATCTTAGAAATAAGTTTCTATAAAGAAAAAATATTTAGAAGATTAGAAGGAGTTTTTAAAACATAAAATGTAAAATAGGCACTGAAAGAGAATATGTGAGAAAAGTCTAACTACTCAATTTATAGCTAAGGTAACTAAAAGTCTAATTTTTAAAATCTGCAACAGTAACAATGGCAAACTTGGGAATGGTGCACTGTGCTCCACAGGAACTTAAACTGAGATGGAAACTAAGGAAAGTGTTTCTATGAAAGAAAGCTACGTAGTTGGAAATACATGCCTTTCTGTTTACCATGGGCTGGCTTCAAGTCTAATTTTAAAAATCTGCAACAGTAACAATGGCAAACTTGGGAATGGTGCACTGTGCTCCACAGGAACTTAAACTGAGATGGAAACTAAGGAAAGTGTTTCTATGAAAGAAAGCTACCTAGTTGGAAATACGTGCCTTTCTGTTTACCATGGGCTGGCTTCCCTGGTGGCTCAGAGGTTAAAGCGTCTGCCTCTAATACAGGAGACCTAGGTTCGATCCCTGGGTTGGGAAGATCCCCTGGAGAAGGAAATGGCATCCCACTCCAGGATTCTTGCCTGGAGAATCCCATGGACGGAGGAGCCTGGTGGGCTACAGTCCATGGGGTCGCAAAGAGTCGGATACGACTGAGCGACTTAACTTCCCTTGTGGCTCAGCTGGTAAAGAATCCACCTGCAATGAGGGAGACCTGGGTTCAATCCCTGGGTTGGGAAGATCCCCTGGAGAAGGGAAAGGCTACCCACTCCAGTATTCTGGCCTGGAGAATTCCATGGACTGTATAGTCCATGGGGTCACAAGGACTTGGACACAACTGAGCAATGTTCAGTGTCAGTTTCTATTTACCATGGGAAAGAGATTATATTCACCACAATTTATTTTTGCATCAATTTCAAAGTTTATATAGGTGTGTCCTCTAATAAAGTTTCTATTTCAAAATCAACAAATGAAGGAAAATTGACAAAAAGAAATTCTATAGAAAAGCACAGGTTCTATAGGTATTTCAGTATCTGCTATTTCTAAGCACCATTGTTCTGCATGCCCTGGAAGACAGTAAATGATACACATTTCCACTGTAACTCTTCCTCAAATATTGAGATACCTGTATTAAGTAAACTCATTAATGCTCCCTGACTTCAGACTATACTACAAAGTGACAGTCATAAAAACAGTGTAGTACTGGCACAAAAACAGGCTCATAGATCAATGGAACAGAATAGAGAGCCCAGAAATAAACCCACACTGTTATGGTTGATTAATCTAGGACAAAAGAGACAAGAATATACAATAGGAAAAAGACTCTTCAATAAGTGGTATGGGAAACTGGGTGGTTAGATGTAGAAGAATGAAATTAGAACGTATACAAAAATAAACTCAAAGTTAAAATCAGAAGCCATAATCTCCTAGAGGGAAACATAGGCAGAACACTCTTTGAGATGTATCATAGTAATATTTTTTTGGATCTGTCTCCTAAGGCAAAGGGGACAAAAGCCACAAGAAACAGATGGAACCCAATCAAACATAAAAGCTTTTGCATAGCAAAGGAAAACATCAACAAAACAAAAAGACAACGTATTGAATGACAGAAAATGTTTGCAGATACGACTTATAAGGAGTTGATATCCAGAACATATATATAGCTTGTTCAACTCAATATCAAAAGAACAAACAATTTGATTTTTAAAATGAGCTGAAGACCTGAGTAGATATTTTTTTCCAAGAGAAATATATAGATGGCTAACAGGCACATGAAAATATATTCACCATCACTAATCAGAGAAATACAAAACCAAAACCGCATTGAATATTACCTCACACTTGTCAGCATGGCTATCATCAATCAAAAGGGGCACAACTAACCTGTTGGTGAGGATGTGGAGAAAAGAGAGCTCTTGTATAGTGTTTGTAGGGATGTAAATTGGTACAACTGCTGTAGAAAATAGAATGGAGGTTTCTCAAAAACCAAAAGGTAGAACTATACCCCATGATGCAGCAATTCCACTTCTGGGAATATATCTGAAGAAAGAGAACAGACTAATTCAAAGAGATACACGCACCTCAGTGTTCATAGCAACATCATTTATAATAGCCAAAATATGGAAATAAATGTCCACAAACAGATAAGATGTATACATACAAATGGAATACTATTCAGCCATGAAAAATGAACTTTTTCCATTTACAGCAACATGGATGTTCAGTCGCCCAGTCGTGTCTGACTCTTTGCGACCCCATGAATTGCAGCACGCCAGGCCTCCCTGTCCATCACCAACTCCCGGAATTCACTCAGACTCACATCCATCGAGTCGGTGATGCAATCCAGCCATCTCATCCTCTGTCGTCCCCTTCTCCTCCTGCCCCCAATCCCTCCCAGCATCAGAGTCTTTTCCAATGAGGCAGATCTTCGCATGAAGTGGCCAAAGTATTGGAGTTTCAGCTTTAGCATCAGTCCTTCCAATGAACACCTAGGACTGATCTCCTTTAGAATGGACTGGTTGAATCTCCTCAAGGGACTCTCAAGAGTCTTCTCCAATACCACAGTTCAAAAGCATCAGTTCTTCAGTGCTCAGTTTTCTTCACAGTCCAACACTCAGATCCATACATGACCACTGGAAAAACCATAGACGGACCTTTGTTGGCAAAATAATGTCCCTGCTTTTGAATATGATATCTAGGTTGGTCATAACTTTGCTTCTAAGGAGTAAGTGTCTTTTAATTTCATGGCTGCAGTCACCATCTGCAGTCCTTTTGGAGCCCCCAAAAATAAAAAGTCTGACACTGTTTCCACTGTTTCCCCATCTACTTCCCGTGAAGTGATGGGACCAGATGCCATGATCTTCGTTTTCTGAATGTTGAGCTTTAAGCCAACTTTTTCACTCTCCTCTTTCACTTTCATCAAGAGGCTTTTTAGTTCCTCTTCACTTTCTGCCATAAGGGTGGTGGTATCTGCATATCTGAGGTTATTGATATTTCTCCCGGCAATCTTGATTCCATCTTGTGTGAAAGTGCTGCACTCAATATGCCAGCAAATTTGGAAAACTCAGCAGTGGCCACAGGACTGGAAAAGGTCAGTTTTCATTCCAATCCCAAAGAAAGGCAATGCCAAAGAATGCTCAAACTACCGCACAGTTGTACTCCTCTCACACGCTAATGAAGTAATGCTCAAAATTCTCCAAGCCAGGCTTCAGCAATACGTGAACCGTGAACTTCCAGATGTTCAAGCTGGTTTTAGAAAAGGCAGAAGAACCAGAGATCAAATGGCTAACATCTGCTGGATCATGGAAAAAGCAAGAGAGTTCCAGAAAAACATCTACTTCTGCTTTATTGACTATGCCAAAGCCTTTGACTGTGTGGATCACAATAAACTGTGGAAAATTCTGAAAAAGATGGGAATACCAGCCCACCTGACCTGCCTCTTGAGAAATCTGTATGCAGATCAGGAAGCAACAGTTAGAACGGGACATGGAACAACAGACTGGTTCCAAATAGGAAAAGGAGTACGTCAAGGCTATATATTGTCACCCTGCTTGGAGGGTATTACACATAGTAAAATAAGTCAAAGACAAGTACTATGTATTATCACTTATGTATGGAATCTGAAAAATAAATGAGTGACCATAACAAAACAAAAACCGACTCACAGATATAGAGAACAAGCTAGCAGTTACCAGGGAGAAAGAGATGATGAGAGGGGCAAGATAGGGATAGAGGTTAAGAAGTACAAACTACTATATATACAGTATGTAAACTAGAGGGATATATTGTATAACACAAGGACTATAGCAAATACTTTATAATAGCTTTAAATGGGAGTATAATTTACTAAAAATTTAAATTTCTATGTTGTATACCTAAAACTGATATATTATAATATTATAAATCAGGGCTTTCCAGGTGGCAGGTAAAGAATCTGCCTGCCAATGCACGAGACGTAGGAAACTGGCTTTGATCCCTGGGTCAGGAAGATCCCCTGGAGGAGGAAATGGCAACCCACTCCAGTATTCTTGCCTGGAGAATTCCATGGACAGAGGAGTCTGGTGGACTATAGTCCATGGGGTCACAAAGAGTCAGACACAACTGATTATAAATCAACTATACTTCAATTTCCTAATGTTTGATTAAAAAATAAAATGGCCCATTTATTCAGTTTTTCTGATATTAAGAAAGACCTGAAAAGATATGGCCCCTCTGACCATAAATTGCCATTGGCGAATCATGTAGCTATATGTTATTTACCATCATAAACTTCTGGAAATCTACATAAAGTAAATGTGTTTCCTGAACTAGCCTTCACTGTCTTAACATCTTAGTAAATCATAATTGCTTGACATTTTATGATATTAATTTTTTACCTAGCATCATGTCCTGTTAGCTATGTTCTATAAAATACTTGGAATCTACTAATATCAGATCATCATTTTTAATCTTATTATAATCTAAATGTGATCAAAGCAACTGGTTGTGTTTATATGATGCATTGTAACATATTACAAATCTGGGAGGACTGCTGACCTTTAATTTTTTTCCTTATTCAGCTCCACTCCCTCTCATACCCATTATTTATCCCATTCCATGACCTTTTAAATTACACTTTCTACTCTGTCCCTATTCTCTTCTTCATTTGAGCCTTTTAGATGCCTTCACTGAAATCTAGCTTTTTGTAGACTTGTGGGAAGAATAATCAGCCTATTTTATGTTTCCCAATACTCCTTACTAATATTATACCATCACCATCGCTCTTAAACACATGCCATCTGATTAGATCATCATTGGCTATCATAATAACTTCCACTTCCATGGATGAATCATTACTTTCCTTCTCCTAGTCTGGTCTCTTGTCATATAGATCTTTTTCAAAGCCCATATTGATAACCCATCCAATGTCTCTCACTTCAGTGGTTTCTCAAACCTCTAAAACCCTCCATTTCTATTTGAGCTGCTCAGTAGCATGATCATGCCTTGGATAAGTTCTTCAAAATTAAGCAATTCTTTTCAACCAGTTTCTTCTCTTCCCCTTATACATCTTGGATTCATCCCTTTATTTGTTTTTTACCCTCGTCCTAACCTTTACTCACTTCACCCTTTTTGTTTTCCCACTCCATTAGCTTCTGTCTGATGTGATTTGCATTTAGTACCTGGCCTGTCTAGTATTTCTCTTCTCTTGACTATGTTGTGCCCTTGTCGTTCACTCACCTATTCTTTCTCTCTACAGTAGTTCCACATGTCACAGTTCTAAATTATTACTTGCAAAGTACAGTGTAGTTATCCTAACTTTTTAATGGCATCCATTTTTTTCCTGTTAGGTTGTTTCAATTTTAAAATTAGGAACCCTTGCTGGCCACATCCTCTGTCAACTGCCTGACTTTAACTGGACCTCTCTGTTTCTGAAAATAATCTTTTATAGCCCTCTATTCATGTGTTCCAAATGTTCCCCATATTCCAAGTGCTTAAATCTAACATCCCTTCTCAGGATACAACCTTGCCTCCTGCTTTACTTAAAAAAAAAAAAAAAATAGAATCCATCTGCCAATTCCCTCATCCATTTTCTCTATGTCAAAATTGCTACATCCAGATTTCTTATTTTAACAAAGTGGTTTGTAGATTCTTTTACATTTTCTGTATGGATCTCCGAGTTTTTACTCAGCTATCTTTTCCTCTCTCTTATCTCAAAAGTATGTGTTTTCCTTTTCAGGGCTGACCTGCCTCACCTAGAGCCTAAACTATTGAGCTCTCCTTTCCTTTCTCCCATTCTCCTCCATTTACCATTTCACCCTCTCTAGTTCATTTCTGATCAACAGATCATTAACTCAGAAATCATGACTGTCTGAGATTTTATTCTATTTGAAAGCTGATAGATTAGCCTCCCACAGTGTTATAGACATATACCAAAAGAAAGCAGAAGACCCACAGGTCAGAGACAAAGGCCATTTATTGCTCATCGGAAAAAAACAAGAAGCAACCAAAGTAGTGTTTTGAACCAGTTCCCCAAGCCCAGCTCCCATAAGGCAACCAGTGAGGGCCAGATGTTAACCGTGTGTGCAGCAAGGTGTGTTATAGGCGAGAGAACCCCGAATAAAGAAGACAGGCAGACCTTGTCTTTATTTCTGAAATGTAAGCAAATCTTCACCAAGGAGGGAGGTGAAAACTTTACTCCCCTGGAATGTCTTCAGGGAGAGAGATGTTCTCTGTTATACCAATCAAGAGACAGATCTTCCCTCTGCCACTGGGATAGACACCATTTCTAGTTTTCAAGGATGTTCACTGTGTAAATCCCTTGCATAGCGGAAACCCCAGACCGTGCAGAAACATGCAATATTCCAATACATGACTTCCAGTCAAAAAAATACGCAGGTTTCTCTTATCTCCTGTCTTAAGAAATAATCTCATATACACTGTGCTCACTGCCTTCGTTGTCTTACTTCCTTGGTTTTTCCTCTGCAATTCCACTGAAAACTATTCTCTTCAAGTTATCCCAGTCAAATGTTCATTCTTAATTATTCTTGACTTTTTGCAGAATTGAAAAAAGCTACACTTCCTTCCTTTTACCTCTAAACTACTCCACTGCTTTCTGTGATTAGTCTGATTCTTGCTCATCTCTCTTTTCTTCACTTTTTGGGCTTTTTCGCTTTTACTGTAAAATGTGAACATATCACAGGTTGATTTCTCATTCTACATTTGTTTTCCCAAGTATCTTCTACTTTGAGTTGCAGCTATCACCTCTCTAGGTGCTTATGATTTATTTCTTATATTCCAAAACTCACCTGTTCTCTCTATCTCTGCCTATATGTAATAAATTTTAAAACTAAAAATTACATGACCTGGCTTTAAAAATTCTGTCAGTAGGACTTTGATTCTAATAGTTCTTTGGATTCAAAACTTGATAATGAGGAAAAGCAGACTCCCTCCCTGGTGGCTCATATGGTTAAGGATCTGGCTGCAGTGCAGGAGATTCAGGTTCGATCCCTGGGTTAAGAAGATCCCCTAGAGAAGGGGATGGCATCCCACTCCAGTATTCTTGCCTGGAGAATCCCATGGACAGAGGAGCCTGGACTGAGTTACTAACACTGTCAATTTGCTCAAATGCAACAGCCTTAACTGAAATTCTTTTTGGCATTCTGATTCATTGTCTATGCTGACACCTAATAAATTACTCAAGCATAAAAACTATTATACAGTTTGTGAGAATTAAGGTCTAATCCTTTAATTTTTTATACAAGTCTTCCATTATTGGACAACTGCTTTTCCCTTCAGTTTCTTCTTGTGCCATATTTTTTATACTCACATACACCACAACAACATACCAAAGTACTTGCTTTGACCTAAATTCACTGCTCACTTATTCAAACAGTTTCTGAACCAGGCATTATGCTGGGCACTGGGACTATAAATATGAGTAAGTTACAGTCTCTCTTAAGAGGGGTTTAAAAATGTGAATAAATGCCATAGAGTGTGATTTGTAATGCAAGGATACAGAGTGATTTCCTTCTTCCTGAGGCACTTATGGTGAACAAAGAATGACACTCGAATAAGGTGTTGAAGGATAAATTAGAATTTGTTATATGACTATGAAATCATATTTCAGGTAAAGTAAAAACATGTACAAAGGCGTGGCGATGTGAAATGAAACCCCTTATTTGAAAGTAAAAGTGAAGTCGCTCAGTCATGTCCAACTCTTTGCGGCCACATGGACTGTAGCCTACCAGGCTCCTCTGTCCATGGGATTTTCCAAGCAATAGTACTGGAGTGGATTGCCATTTCCTTCTCCAGAGGATATTCCCAACCCAGGGATCGAACCCAGGTCTCCTGCATTGTAGAAAGACCCTTTACCATCTAAGCCACCAGGGAAGTTGTAAGTAACTCAGAATAAGCAGACCCTAAGACTGAAGACAGGGATAAAAGGATGCAAGGATGAGAAGGTGGAGCTAGGTGGTAAAGGCCTTTGCTGTGTCAAAGACGTATGGGCTTTTTCCTGGAATGGTATGGTCAGATTCATTTTTTTAATAAAGTGTTCCAAATAGTAATAATTTTTTCAGGCAAGAATGATTGATAGATGCTAAAACTAGCATATGAAACTTTGAAGAATAAAAGGTATTTACTAGAAGTTAAATATCTCAGGAAGCTGCTGTGTAACACAGGGAGTCCAGCCTAGTACTCTGTGACAACCTAGAGTGGCAGGGTGAGGGGAAGAGAAGAGAGACTCAACAGGGGGCAAATACATATATAATTATGACTGATTCCCTTTGGTACTACAGAAACCAACACAACATTGTAAAGCAATTTTCCTCCAATTAAAAATAAACATAATAATAAAGTATCTAAATAGCTCTCCACATGATATTCATTACAGTGGGGAAAATGGTGACTTAAACCTAGAGAAACTTGGTAGATACCATCTGATCAAACCAATGATCCAAATTAACATCACAGTAATGGGGCAAATCAGCTTCTTGAACTTCATAAGATAAGGCACTAGAAGAATGCAGTGCGATCATTTCTGTGGTTTTCCTATCAAAATACATATTCTGAATCTAATCATGAGGAACTGTCTATAAACCCAGTGAGAAGCATTCTACAGAATCACTGGTCTAAACTCTTTAAAGTTGAATATCATAAAAGACAAAGGGAAAAAATAACAGTTAAGGAACTAAGTATACAATAAACCTATGTGCAATGTATAATCTTGGATTCCCTCCCCCACCCCGTGAATGACACTTAGGGGAGTAAATGGCAAAATCTGAATAAGGTCTGCAGACTAGATAATGATCCTTTATCAATATCAATTTTATTATTTTTATAATTGTACAGGCTATATAAGAGAATTTCCTTTATAAAGGAAGTATTATATACACTGAAATATTTAAAGGTAAAGGGGCATTGCATATGCAACTTACTCTTAAATGATTTAAGTCATATATAGTATGGATGTGAGAGTTGGACCATGAAGAAGGCTGAGCACTGAAGAATTGATACTTGGGAACTGTGGTGCTAGAGAAGACTCTTGAGATTCCCTTGGACAGCAAGGAGGTCAATAAGTATTATATACACTGAAATATTTAAAGGTAAAGGGGCATTGCATATGCAACTTACTCTTAAATGATTTAAGTCATATATAGTATGGATGTGAGAGTTGGACCATGAAGAAGGCTGAGCACTGAAGAATTGATACTTGGGAACTGTGGTGCTAGAGAAGACTCTTGAGATTCCCTTGGACAGCAAGGAGGTCAAACCAGTCAGTCCTAAAGAAAATCAAATCCTGAATATTCACTGGAAGGACTGATGCTGAAGCTGAATCTCCAATACTTTGGTCATCTGGTGCAAAGAAACAACTCATTGGAAAAGACCCTGATGCTGGGAAAGATTGAGGGCAGGAGGAGAAGGAGGCAACAGANGTCCTAAAGAAAATCAAATCCTGAATATTCACTGGAAGGACTGATGCTGAAGCTGAATCTCCAATACTTTGGTCATCTGGTGCAAAGAAACAACTCATTGGAAAAGACCCTGATGCTGGGAAAGATTGAGGGCAGGAGAAGAAGGGGACGACAGAGGATGAGATGATTAGATGGCATCACTGAATCAATGGACTTGAGTTTGAACAAACTCTGAGAGATATTGAAGGACAGGGAAGCCTGGCGAGCTACAGCCCATGGGGTCACAAAAATTTGAACACGACTTAGCGACTGAGCAATAACAAAACATACTCATGTATAGAATTATTCACAGTATCCAAGCAGTATTATCCACAGTACCCACAGCAGCATTATTCACAGCATCCAAGAGGCAGAAGCTACTCAGGTGTCCATATAAAAACAAAATATAGTATATACATAAATGGAATATTATTCAGGCTTAAAATGGAAGATAATTCTGACACATGCTCACATGTGATGTACATGGATAAACCTTGATGACATTGTGCTAAGTGAAATAAGCCAATTGCAAGAAGACAAATATTGTATAATTTCTTTTAAATGAGGTACCTGGAATAGCCAGATTCATAGAAACAGAGATTAGAATGGTGATTGCCAAAGTCTAGAGGGGAGAGGAACAGGGAGATATTGTTAGACGGATACAGAGTTTCAATTCAGGAGGATGAAGAAATCCCAAAGGCGGATGATGATGGTGATGGTTGCATAACAGTGTGAAGGTACTCAATGCAACTGAACTGTACATTTGAAAATGGTTAAGTTGTGGTTTTATGTTATATATATTTTAGTACAATTTTGAATAAAAATAAAACATGTAGAGAGGTGAGAATAAAGGGAAAATGGCAAAATGCCCAGTTATGTTCTAAAGATATAGATGGAGTTAAGAATGGAAGCAGAGAGACCAATTAAAAGGCTGTAGTAATAATTCAGTATAGTATTAGTGACAAAGAAAATAGATACACCTGAGAATGATTTAGTGGTACAATTTAGAGATTAATAAGGTGATATTTTAGAATCCTTTATCACATCTAGCTTCTGGTAGGTGGTGGCACTGTTAACCAAAATGTAATAGATAGAAGTAAACTCACAAGCTACTATCTTTGCCTGAACATTTACCTAATACTCATTTCTCCATCATAACTTGACTCAAAAGTAGCTTCCAAAGCCCTCCCTGACTCTTTACAGGCTTTCCTGATAGCTCAGTTGGTAAAGAATCCACCCACAATGCAGGAGACCTGGGTTTGATTCCTGGGTTGGAAATATCCGCTGGAGAAGGGATAGGCTACCTACTCCAATATTCTTGGGCTTCCCTTGTGGCTCAGCTGGTAAAGAATCCGCCTGCAACACAGGAGACTTGGGTTCGATCCCTGCTTTGGGAAGATCCCCTGGAGAAAGGAAAGGCTACCCACTCCATTATTCTGGCCTGGAGAATTCCATGGTCTGCATAGTCCATAGGGTCCCAAAGAGTTGGACTTGACTGAGTGACTTTCACCTTCACTGACTCTACACAATCTCTCCTCTTTCGTCTTGCTGCTGCTGCTGCTGCTGCTAAGTCGCTTCAGTCGTGTCCGACTCTGGGCAACCGACCAGGCTCTGCCGTCCCTGGGATTCTCCAGGCAAGAACACTGGAGTGGGTTGCCATTTCCTTCTCCAATGCATTCCTGGACTGAATTAGTCTTTCTCCCTTCTTAAATGTTGTGACAGTATCTTTTGCATTGATATCACCATGTTTCAAAATAGTTGGTTTATCTTTTTCTTTCATACACTGAGCTCCTTGAGGGCAGAAACAGTTACTAGGTTTATGAATCCATGGTACCTTTCATAGTGTGTGCTCAGTAATTGTTTGAAATCAGTAAGTTATTAAAAGACTTACACTAGGTTTCTTTATAACCTTCTGTACTTGCCTCTTTCTAGATTCCCCCTTCCCACCCCCACTCCCACCCCCACTCAAAGTTCTTATCTATTTCAATAGTCTTGTAACTAGTCTTTCTATGTTTATTTATTTATTTTGGCTGAGCCTCATATGGACATATGCGATCTTAGTTCCCCAAGCAGGGATTAAACCTGCGCCCCCTGCAGTTGATGTGCAGAATCTTAACTACTGGACAGCCAGGGAAGTCCCTAGTCTTTCTACTTTTAGCCTAGTTTCTCTGTGGTTGCCTGTNTACACATCTTATGGACATATGCGATCTTAGTTCCCCAAGCAGGGATTAAACCTGCGCCCCCTGCAGTTGATGTGCAGAATCTTAACTACTGGACAGCCAGGGAAGTCCCTAGTCTTTCTACTTTTAGCCTAGTTTCTCTGTGGTTGCCTGTACATTGATGCCAGATTAATGAAGTATTTTGGAGTGCTTACATGAAAACCTTCATTATCTTCCCACTATATAAAAAGTAAAGTCCAAATTCACCAGTCAGGAATTTAAACCTTCCACCCATGTTCTCAAAAGTTACCATGTTTATTTCAAATTCACCTTATCTACACTTATCTTGATTCAACAAGTATTTGAGGACCTGCCTTTTCCAAGACTTTATGAAAGAAGTAAGTTTACTAAATATATGTTCATCATCTTTGTGTTCATTTTTTGGTCCGTTGTATTCTTTAATGATTTCATTTCATCTTAAGGGGAAATAATATTTGGAGAACACTCAGCCGTATTCATATTTAAGTAAGTTGTTCCATCTTAAGATAAGTTTAAAATAGGTTACAAGCCATCCAGCACAATGTTTGGCTCAAAATAAAAGTTCAATAAATGTATATTTATTTCAGTTTAAAATATTACATATTGAAACTGAATTATTTCAGTTTAAAAATTTTAATATTAAAATTTAAAGATAGAAATTTGTTTAAAATTATACCAAAGAAAGTTATTAATTTATTATATTAAGCTTTTGAAAACCTGCCTATTTTTGCTTCAATGGTTCAACTGTTAACATTTGAGGTTTACTTGCTATTATTACTTGTTGTATCACTTTGAAACACATATTCAAAGCAAATTTAAGAATACTATATTATACATGTTTTCAAAACCTTTTTTCTATACTCTCTTTATAGGTTATATGTAAAGTCAGATGTGCAACTGAACTTGACAAACACAAGTAAGTTTCATGAGTAGCATATGTAAATTTTGTTTACAGTATACTTCTCAAAGTAGAAGGGCTTGGTAGTTGAGGGTGCTTTAGCAGTTTTGTGGAAGATCATGCATTTAGATTAGTTCATAGAAAGTGAACTGAATAATCTGGTCTTCTCCCTTCAGCAGTGTTGCTGCTGCGTACCTTTTCTGGCGCTCTGCCACTGTCCTACTTCAGATGTCAGATGTGGTTTCATAAGGTCCACAAATTCTCAAGATCGATTATACTCTCATAATCAAACAGATTATGCTGTTTGGAGTGAGAATGTATAGTGTCATTCCATGAAATAAATAATGGTTCTCTACTGATTCACCTCAAAAATGAGATTGCTAAACTGGGGAGTCAGGAGCCTTGGGTTTCAGACCAATTCTTCTATAAACTTGCCAGCAATGCTCCTCATCTCACCTCTTGATGCTTTTTTCCTTAAACTACTATAATTCCCTGGATGTATGGATAATTTCAAGGTTCATTTTAGGTTTCAAGCTATATATTTATTATTTAACCTGAGAGAATATTAAGATTTAAACTTCTCAAACTAGAACCCTTGTATTTTGCATGTATACTTAATAAAGATTGATTGTTACAGATTACACATTGCCTTCCATTTTCCTTGTGTAAATTACTTACAAAGGCAAACAACGTTTTATGATTCCCACTATTGAAAGTGACCCAAAGTAGAGGCTACTAGAATGGCAAGTAAATTTCTGGATCGTGTTAATTTGGAATATCAATGTATTTGAATTGAGTTACTTTCATATAGATAGCTGTTCCAGCTACTTGATACAGAGAGCCACACCTTACCTGAAGAGTTTTTATGAGGTAGTCTAATTTTTCTTAAGGGGAAGTAGTTAAACATTTTACTTTGGGAGTAGTTCTGTATGCATAATAAATATGCCACTTTATAAGAAGATGAGATATTGATAGGTATATGAAAATCTATATATATTGTCCCTATGTTCTTCTTTAGTCTTGTTTGAAATAAATGTTTGCTATAATCAGATGTTCATAAAGGGGAGAATTGTTTAAAATACATTTCCCTTCTAAAGTTAATATTAGTGATCAATTTAAATTTATATATGGTATATTAATTTTCCAAGCAAATTTTAGAAGCCTGCTAATTCTTAGAATGGAAAGGTCAATGAAAATATGCTCAGCAGTTACAAAATGAAAAATTCAGGATTACTTTAATTAGTTAAGATAATCCTATATTACTCTTCCTGATAGAGGCAACTGAATTCAAGTCCACATGAGATTATTTTTAAACTCATGGTTTAAAATCTGATGCCATTTTTAAATGGCTTAGTTACTAATATCATAATTGCAAAAATATCCTAAGTAACTCTGTGTAATTATTAAATTTGTATTTAATGAAATTACAAACAGTTTAAACTGAAGGAATTATTGTACTTAAAGTAACACACTAACTCGGTATTAAATTTAGTTTCTCATTAGTTTTATAAAAATCTAATAAATTCATTTTTTCTTTCAGAATTCTGTTGCATTTGGGCTTTATATTGGCAAGCCTTCTCTTTTTAGTGGTGAACTTGACTTGCGCAATGTTAGTCCATGGAGATGTCCCAGAAAATCAGTTGAAATGGACTGTGTTTGTTCGAGCATTAATTAATGATAGCCTGTTTATTCTTTGTGCCATCTCTTTAGTTAGTTACATATGCAAAATTACAAAAATGTCATCAGCAAATGTCTACCTCGAATCAAAGGTAAGTGTGTTTCTTAAATTTATACTTGACAGTCTAACTTCAAATCCTCATCTTATGAACCATATTTTAATGGAAATTTTATATTTCTTTAAAAAGCATTCTGAATGTCAGGTACATTTCTGAGCATGAAAGAATGGTCACAAGAAATTAAAAAGTATTCAAAACTTGGTGCTTACTAAACAATGGTTTTTTAAACAAAGACACTTATCTTGAACATACTGTATTTTCTATGACATATCCTCTGCATTGGAGGCTATAATTTAACTACATAAGCCAAAATGTATACAAATGTATCACAAGTAGTCTAATATTCAAGGCCATACTGACAACTTAGGTTTCATCAGTAAAGGTGGCAGTATTGCCATTTAACAGATTTACCACTTTATGTCTATATATATTTGGGTTCACAATGTGAAGATGTCATACTGGTGTAGTGTTGTTTATTTGTATAAAGTTTTAGAAAATAGTACTTTACTCCATAATATGAAGTCCCTATGGTATTTGAAACAGCTAGTCATGTAACTGAATTTATAAATACCTTGCTTCTTCCTTTCCGTATACTTTTGGGTCAGGAAACAAAAGCCAATGTTAACCTGTTAACAGAGACCCATGAATGTTTCTGCTGTTGCTGATTGACAGTGTGGTTGAGTGGTGAATCGGTATCACAGTGTATATGTGGCATTGGGTGTGGGGTATATGTGTATGGATATTGGGGTGGGGGTTTATATGTACATATGAGCTTGCTTTAATTTGGCATCATTGCCTATTCACTGACAATAAGCAAGATAGTTTCTTAAACAGTTCTCTGAAATATTTTTTAGACTTCTGTATTATTATTACCCTTAATATAATCCTACTAAAGCATGGAAATCAACTTGTCCCTTAAGTTTAGATGAAGATTTTAATTTTATTTTTTAAACTTATATCAATAGAAATATAAATATAGAAACAAAAATAGAAATAGAGGAGAGACAGAGAGAGAGAGACATGGACTTACTTTCAAATCCATTAATCTTGCCTGGAAATTTTTAAATTCAACTTCTAACAGTTTACTTCCTAAAAGTCAAATATTTTAGTTAATTCTGGCTTCCATATAAGTGTTAAGAAGAATACAACCATTGTTGTTGTGGTGCATAATCTTTTGATNGACAGAGAGAGAGAGACATGGACTTACTTTCAAATCCATTAATCTTGCCTGGAAATTTTTAAATTCAACTTCTAACAGTTTACTTCCTAAAAGTCAAATATTTTAGTTAATTCTGGCTTCCGTATAAGTGTTAAGAAGAATACAACCATTGTTGTTGTGGTGCATAATCTTTTGATGTAGCAACAGCATCTTTTCATAGTGTGACAACACCAGGATAAATTCCTTACCTCTTTGGTCTAGTGATGAAACAAATAAATGAGGCTAAATTTGAAGGCTTGTTTTCTGAATACTTAGAAACTTTTTAAGTTTGGTTTTGCTCACTGTGATATACAGAATTCTCTGCGTGTAGTTAAGTTACCAATGTGAGGAGGGAAGTTAATCTGATAATTCCTCCAGAATTATTTTAAATACCTTCCTGTTACTATCATATGAAAGATAACTCACTTAAATTTAAAAAGTGCATGGATTCAGAATTCTCTCAGAACACTACAGAGAAACATGTTCAAATACATACCTATAAAAGTAAATATAATATGAGATAATAAATTATTTGTATTATACTGTTCTGTTGTTCTTGGTTTTCCTAATTAGGTTTATTCAAATAGTACATCATCTTGCTTTCACATTTTCTTTATAAAATCTCTAGACTCATTTTTGTTTTTTGACTTTTATAACAATATATAGTAATGGCCATTTCTTTTATTCAATCAGCAAATGTTTGTTGAGCATCTGTCTCCTTCACTTTCAAACTGACCTTGTTTCTTGCTATCCCTAAGAGAGTTTCCTTAAAGTTCAGACTTTGATCTTCTGTTTTTCTCTTTATTCTTCCTCCCTTCTTCTACATATTCAGAATAATGAGATCCTCCATGATTTGTCTCAGTCTTACCAACCTTATTTCTAAGCAGTACAGGTATGCTTCTCTGTCTGTATACCTTTAGGCTGTATCATCTTCCCGAAATGTCTTTCCACTCCCAGGGCTCTAGTCCGTGGTTTGTCCTTATCTTACCCAACTTTAAGGCATAACTTTCATGTTTCTCCTTTTTATGACCTTAATTTTGTCCCTTCTTCTTCATCTCCAAAATAAAATTTAGAAATAACTTTCCATTTGAATTCTCTTAATTTTATTCTTTTAGCTACTAGATCAGCGCTGTGACTTGGTTCTTTTTCAAAGTAACAACTCTGACTTGCTTTTTAAATATTCGTTATTATGACTTTGAATAGTTTATTTCTTCTCTTTCAGTTTCTGATTTTCTTACATATGTAAGGTCGTTACTTTGTTCCATATCTATGTTCTTATATAGATACTTAATTTATTATTTTAAATTAAACTAATAAAGGCATTTAGAGCAATATGTTTTCTCAGTACTGCCTTGGCAACTTTCCATAATATCATTACTGTATATTATAGCAACATCCTTTGGATTTCAGCCATGTCTTAAATACTACATATTTACAAATTGGTGTGAATTAAATATTATCTCTACATATACTATTCTACTTTCATTTTGGTGAAAAGTCTAAAATTCAGATATATGTTCTCTTTGGGCCCCCTGACTTCCACAGGAAGTTATCAGTTTTACTCTCTGCGTGATTGTCCGTGCATATGACTCTGGCCTCCTGAACAACGTAGAATTTCTGTACTCCAGGTTCTTGTTGGAGAAAATATTAGTTGTTAAACTCAAAAGCTTAATTTCCAGAAACATTACCTGAAGGATATACAGTCTATCCATTTCCCTGTCTATTCCATATCTATCCTCTGCTCAATTCAGTTCATTATAGAGTTGTATTCTGAGACTGCATTATACCCTGGATAGAATTGTCTTTCCTGACATATACTGGCACATCATGCTTTGGTCTACATCAGGAAATATGTAAGAAATTTCTTGTGAAAAACATTTGTCTTAAAGTCTTATCGTATTATGTTGTTGTTCCCTAGAAAAGATCTTTTTCTCCAGTTCAGTACCAAGAAAAATATTAAAGTTCTTTTCCCTGGCTACTGTGTTGTGCAGAGGCAAATCTGTGGCTCATCTTTATATCAGTCACAGGTGATCTTATGATACCCAGTTTTGTTCCGGGTCTACCTCTCATTTCATTTCATATTCTTACCCCATCCCCACATCTTACCCCATCCCCACACATTCCTATATTTGTTCTTTATTCTGTATGTATCTCTGTAACTACTTCAAATTCTCTTCTGCAATGAGGATGACAAAATTTAAAAATGTGGTTGGATATACTTTGAGATATGTTTATATCTCTTTTTCATATATATTGATTTTTTAATTAATTTGAAATGACCTTAGTGAGAGACAGTGTATCATAGTGATTAAGAGCAAAAAAAAAAAAAAACCCTGGGATCAGAGAGATAAGGATATAAATAAATCCTATCTCTCTTGTTCATTGGCTGTATGACCAACTGAGCAATTGGACAAGTAATGAAACTGTGCAGATTGTTCAGATTGTGATTTGAACCCATGGTCTTGATATCACACACCTGATCTCAGCCCTTAGTGAAGCACAGATTCTTGATGTTTCTTCGAAGAAAATTCAGTGAGAGACAAAGTGAGAGGTAAGAAGTGGATTTATTTAGAGAGAAACACATTCTACAGATGGAGTGTGGGCCATCTCAGAAGGCAAGAGGCCCTGAAATATGGGGTGGTTAGTTTTTATGTATTTAATAATTTCATAGGCTAATGAGCAGGAGGATTATTCCAAATATTTTGAGGAAGGGACAGAGATTTCCAGGAATTGGACTATTGTCAACATTTTGGTTTTTGACGGTCCAGCTTGAAATTGTCATGGCACTGGTGGGTGTGTCACTTAGCTTTTGCTAATGTGTTATGATGGGCATATAACAAGATCCACTGGAAGTCAGATCTTCTGCCACATTGGACCTGGTTGGTTCTAACTAGTTTTTGTCATGTCCTATGGCTGTATCAGGAGAAGGCAATGGTACCCCACTCCAGTACTCTTGCCTGGCAAATCCCATGGGTGGAGGAGCCTGGTAGGCTGCAGTCCATGGGGTCGCTAGGAGTTGGACACAACTGAGCGATTTCACTTTCACTTTTCACCTTCATGCATTGGAGAAGGAAATGGCAACCCACTCCAGTGTTCTTGCCTGGAGACTCCCAGGGACGAGGGAGCCTGGTGGGCTGCTGTCTCTAGGGTCACACAGAGTCAGATACAACTGAAGCAACTTAGCAGCAGCAAGCAGCATGGCTATATCATTCTTTTAAAAGTTGTTCCCTGCCACCTTCCCTCCTGTTTCAGTAACAGCATCTCTAATGGTCACTCTCCTGGTCTATAAAATGAAAATAATGATAATGTTGATCTCATAGGTTGTTTGAGGATAAGAGTAGTACCTACCTTCTAATGTTGTTATAAAAATTAAATTAAAATGCATATAACGTGTTTAGTATAATTCCTAGCACTTAGGACAGCCTTATAAATGTTAGCTATTATGATCCTAATGTATACAAAAGGATGGTAATGTAGCTTCAAAAAGTTCTTGAATACCTAAAATGCTGGCAAATGTGTCTGGAGACAGGTCCTCTATATATAATCAAATTCTCCAAAGGAACAGTGAAAAAGATAAGAATTACTGGAGAACAGGATTTCTCTTTTAAATATTTTAATTTTGACTCTTTATATTCCTTTCTGCACAGATTTTGTAAGGGTTGAAGTCTCTGACATTTCATCTAATAAATGAGTTATTTTTCTTAGAAATTTTTGGAAGAAAAATGCGCATTGTTGAAAGTATATAATGACCTTTATAATTTGTTTTTAAATTTTTTTCTTAATATTATTTTTAAACTTTTTCTATATTGCTGACATTTCAAGTGTGTCTCATTAACTTTAGATAAAATGTTTCTTTTTTACAAACTCTTTATAGGGTAAACAAATACATTATATTTATTAATATGATCATTTGTCCTTTTCTCCAATTAAGTTTTTTGAATTGCTCTTTGCTTTGCCTTTCTTTGTTTTCTGTGGTATATTTGAATTTATTTACTTTTAATCAGAATTATAATATGACTTTTAACATTAAAATACATACAATAAAATTATTTTTATTCTAATATTAATTTCCATTTTAGGAAAAATAAGCATATTTATAAGAATATAAGAGACATGTTATTTTTAATGGATAAAATAGTGGCACAAAAAAGGTTTCAAATTAGTTAATTTAATTTAAAAGCTCAACTTTTGTACTCACCTTATCTTGAGTGGTCTTTCATACAGGTAATCCCAACTTGCCATTGTGGGAGCCAAAATAATGGCAAGTTGGGATTATCTGTATGAAAGGCCACTCAAAGTTAGGGTGAGTACAGAAGCTGAGCTTTTACTTTACGTCTCTAATCAAGGACATGTACAATTTTATATCTGGATAAAAGTGTAAAACAAATCACTGTCTGACTCAAGGTTAGCTTGTCTCCCTGCCTAGTTAGCTGTTTGCAAATAATGCATTTTCTGTCTCTCTCTCCCAAATGTCTAACAGTTTTAATTACTATGCAAACTTTTCTGTCCCATGTTCACTCAACTCTTGATCCATATTAATTACTATATTGGGATGGAAGGCATCACAGCATCTTGCAGAGACACGATAACATTCAGCTAACCTATATTTTTGATCATTCATGGAGACCAGCTGATCCTATAAGACTAAAGAAGTAGTTTATGATTACTTAGGCCACATCACCACCCTGAAATATGACCTCACCAGAATTTGTTGAGGATGATGGTTTAAAAAAAACAAAAACAAAAACAAAAACGAGGCTGCATCATCCTCTATAATAGATATGATTACTACCTTCCCGGTATTCTGATTTCTCTCTTGAGTCACTGGAATTTTTTTCATTCATCTTAAGCTGTGGTGCTTCTTTAATTTACTGCCTTCATTATTCCAGTTCTTATACTGCAAGTCTTATTCCCTGTTCTGTTGCTGAACCAATCCACCACACACTTGTCCCATTTGAAAAGTCCCTGCTTACAACCCTGGGTTTATATCTTTTATCTCTTCCTAAGCTCAAGTACCTTTCCTTTATACTTCTAAATTTTTCTACTAGACCAGCCAGCATTTTCAGAATTTTTTTTATTTTTCCATGGACATAAAGACCATCAATTAAAGCCATCTTCTCCGTAGCAGTAGAGTCATTAAAGCCAGAGATTAATTTCATTGTGTCTTAGCACCATGAAACGATTTTTAAAACTGCTTAGGCCTTATAGTTATCAAAATACATTTTAAACTTACTAATTGAGATTACTTTGTTTTCTTATTTTTGATGCTTAGTTTGGCATTCTAATTTCACAATGGAAATAGCATTTATGAGATGGATTCAGAAACATGTACAGGGTTCTACTTCTGCTATTGGCCAAGTAGCTTCTATTGGACTCAACCTTCTGCAGAAAGCAAAGATAAGTCCTGGAAAAAATATAAAAAGCACTGAAAACACTGGAGAGCAGCCTCTTAGAAGAAGGAACTGACACTGCGTGAGTTTCCTGCTTTTTCCAGCTTCTAGCCTGAGGAAAAGTCCTGTCCATGGGGCAGCCAAAACTTGAAGAGAAACCTGCTGTTTTACTTGCTTGAAGAATCACAGGGCAAAATTCAAGAAACTATTCCAGATGGAAAGTCAGTGGAAAATCTCAGGAAGAAGACAGCCAAGTAGAGGAAGGTCCAAATTCTGATTTTAAACTCTGCCAAATTTTTCTCTGATACCTGAACTAGACATGTTCAGGACATACTCCAAGCAGCAGCACAGTGAAGGTTAAAGAAATTGAACTGAGATTTCAGCTGCTATTCATGCATGAGAGACAGTTTGAGATTTGAGTCTAGCCAGCCTAATCATTTGCTAAAAATAAAAAAAATTTAAGGGAAAAGAAAAAAAAAACAATACATTTTAGAAAACTATAACAGCATCCAAACTCTAAAACATGGCACTCAGAATGTCCAGAACAGAATCCAAGGTCACTAGATATATGAAGAAACAGGAAAACTATAACTCATACTCAAGAGCAAAAAGAAAAACTCAAAAAGCAATCATTGGTGGCAGTCCCAGATGTTGACCCAGATGTTGAATTTATTAATGATTTATAATATGCTCAAGGATGTGAAGTAAATATACATTAATATGTGAATGAATGAATAAATAAGAAATCTTAAGAGAAATAGAAACTATTTTTTTAAACTACCAGAAAGTTTAGAATTAAAAAATACAGTATTTAAAATTAAATAGTCACTGCTTGGGTTTAGCAGCAGATTGGAGATGAAAGAAGAGTCAGTGAACTTAAATCAATCAGAAATTATCCAATCTGAAGACCAGAGGATGATGGGGGACAAGGAGGGGAGACGACAATGAAATGAAGAGAGTCTCAGGGTCAAATTACATATAATTGGAATTCCCAAAGGAAAAGAGGAAGAAAATGAGATTGGGAAAAAAAACGTGTGAAGACATATGACCTAAATTTTCCAATTTTGATGACAGACATAAATTTGCAATTTCATGAAGCTCAGCAATCCCAATCAGGATAACTGTAAAGAAAATCTCACCTAGGTTCATTGTAGTCAAGGTGCTTAAAGTGAGAGTGAAAGTGTTATTTACTCAGCCATGTCCAATTCTTTGTGACCCCATGGACTGTAGCCTGCCAGGATCCTCTGTCCATGGGATTTCCCAGGCAAGAATACTGGAGTGAGTTATCATTTCCTCCTCCAGGGAATCTTCCTGACCCAGGAATCGAACCCATGTCTCCTGTATCTCGTGCATTGCAGGCGAATTCTTTACCCACTGAGCCATCGGGGAAGCTCTGAAGTGCTTAAAACCTAAAAAAAGAAAAGTTTGCAAATAGAGAAGAATGACACCTACATAAGGGAACATTGATTCAAAGGATCAGTCACTTCTCATCAGATGTAATAGAGCCTGAAGACATGAAAACTATCTTTGAAGTGCTGAAAGAAAAATATTGTTAATTCTGAAATCTATATCATGCAAAAATATTCTTAAAGAATCATGAAGAAGTGAAAACATCTTCAGATAAAAGAAAAAGAAAACAAACAAAAAAGATTCACTACCAACAGACCTACACTATAAGAAATGCTAAGAAAATTTTACAGACTGAAGAGGAATAAAATTGGCTTGAATTTTAGCTCTTCAGGAAGGAATGAAGATCACAAGAAATAAAAAATGTGTGGGTAAATATAATTTCTTAATTTCTTTAAAATAAATATGACTGTGCAAAGCAAAAATGATAATGTGAGGCTTAGATGTGTAGATATAATGCATAATTCTCGGTATAGTATATAGAACAACTATAGCATTGTAGCATAAAGGACAGGGCTTATATTGTTGCAGTTCTTATATTTTACATCAAGAGGTAAAATATTAACAATTATTTAGACTATGAAAAGTTAAGGATATATTTTATAATCCCTAGAGCAGTGATTCTCAAACGTTTTGGTGTCAAGATCCCATTACAATACTAAGAATTACTGAGGACCCCAAAGAGATTTTGTTTATATAACTTATATCTACCTATATATACATTTTAGAAAAAATGAGAAATTAAAAATATTTATTAATTCATTAAAATACCAATAATAAATCTATTCTATGTTAACATGAATAAAATTTTTATGCTAAATAATTATATTTTCCAAAACAAAAGTAAGTTAGTGAAAAGATTGACATTGTTATACATTTTGCAAATCTCTTTAATGTCTGACTTAATAGAAGACATCTGGATTTTCATGTCTGCTTCTGCATTCAATCTGTTGTGATATGTTGTTTAGGTTGAAGTGTATGAAGAAAATCCATCCTCACACATATATGTAGTTGGAAAATGGAGGAGAATTTAAATAGCCTTTTCAGATAATTGTGGATATTCTTCTTTAATACTACACCAAAACTCTGAAGTGGAGGTTTCTTAAAGGTTAGTTGCCATATAGAATCTAAAGCCATGTTAGTGAACTTTTTGTACTCTCCATTGGTCTGTCTTACACTTTGAATGAGTTATAACATCATGCATTGATCATAGGAAAAATGGTCACAGATCTTCAAAATGTTGATACATTTCATTAGACAATAACCAGAATCACTTTTGTTAATACCACCACCAACCTCATCAAAGAAAGTATTTAAGTTTGGGAAACTGCCAGTCTTACAGTGGATACAGGTACTTACAAGTTTTCAAAAATTCTAATTTTCACTTGAAAGATCATATTTCATCATTGGCAATACATATTATTAGAGGTTTTCTTTGACATGACAGGCTTATTTCATTTATTTTTGAAAAAAGAAGTATGCTTATTAACCAAGTCTGAACGACCGTTGTTTGTCTGCCATAGCTGTCTGTTGAGTAGAAAATGGGGTTGCCTGAAAAAAGTGGCTCATGAGTTCAGCTCACAAGTCAAACAACCACCACATAAGTGCTTCTCCTCAAGACAACTACTGTGCTTCAGTCTACAGCAGAATTACTTCAGTGCATATCTTATCTCATCACACAGAATATCAAATAGATAGGTACTGTGAGGTCAGTACTTAATAATAAGTATTTTCACTATTTCATCAGGGATATTCTTAAATGAACTTTCTTTTTTAACTGGGAGTGCATAGTAGTAAAGAACACAATACTGTTTGGTACCACTGCATTGATTTGTGCTACAGCCCACAGTTTTACGCTCAACTGTTTCTGTACCATTAGTGAGATTATCAGCGCAATTGGCCCAGGATAAATAGAAGAATTTTCAACACTTTGAATGTTTCAATACTACTTCTCAGGCATTGACAAAAGAGTATCTTCTTGTATGATATGTTGGTGCTGACGCCAGATGAATACAAACAAAATTAGTCCTGCTATATCAGATTTATTTACTTTTAAGGCAAGAATAGTAACACATCTATTGATAAGACATTAAATCACTATGTTTTTAGTTAAATCTTTGAATCATTGAATTTCTATCTTGGAAAATGGTAACCCATGTTTCATCCAGGAGGCATTCAGCAATGTTAACTTTTCAAGGCTTTACTAGTCTCTCAGCTATTGTGATTGGTTTGCCACCCAATGCAGTATAACAACTTAGCCTATAAAATGCCTGAATGGTTTTTTAATTTCTAGTTTGGAAAGCTATAAAAACAATTTGTGGTATTTAAATGCTCACCACACCTTCATTTACAATTACAATTGTTTTGCTTTAATCTCTGAATGATTGATCTCAAAATGATGCTGCAGCTTAACTTGGACATAATGTTCTGTCACAAAAGACAATAAGGTAAATTATTAACATTTATAAAACTTATTGAAAGGTAGTTTTCATTGCGTTTCATTTGATAAAACAGGAAATCAGTTTCACCCAGTTACTTTATATAGATTTCTTTCTTCACTGAGTCAGAGAATTCTAACACTTTCAACTTTCTCAGTATCTTAGAAGTAAACAGAGAAGTTGTGTGTAGAGAAAAATATTTGTTATTCTAATGAATATACATAACATAAAATTTACCATTTTAACCATTTTAAAATGTACAGTTCAGGACATAAAGTACATTTACATTGTTGTGTAACCATCACCACTGTCCATCTCCAGATCATCTTTATCATCCCATACTGAAACTTTGTACCAATAAAAAGATAAGTCCCTATTCCTAAGCCAATAATCCATTTTTAAATATGAAAAGAATTATAATTTTTCATTTTAGAGTAAAATTTGATTAATTTCTAAAATGAGTTTAATGTTAAATTTAATATTTTAAGCTTTTATTTAAATGCTTAAATATTTTGAAACAAACATATTAATTTTACCTTTTCTTGTTATGCTGCCATGTAGATACAAGGAAATATTTAGGATTTCATTTCATTTTTTTTTCTTTTGGCTACACCCTGTGGTTTGCTGGATCTTAGTTCCCCTACCTGACATTGAACCCAGGCCACAGCAGTAAAAACATCAAGTGCTAACCACTGAATTACCAGGGAAGTCCCCCTTTCTCTTCTTTTCTTCTAGGATTTCAGAATAACTACTTGTTTGGGGATTTCCCTGATGGTCTGGTGGTTAAAACTCCATGCTTCCACTGCAGGGGGTATGGGTTTGATCCCTAGTTGGGAACTAGGAACCCACGTGCCATGTTATGGGGATTGCCAAAAAAGAAAACAAACCTAATTGTTTGATAATAGTGAGGTTTTAGCAGATATATCAGGCATAACTAAAGAAAATTAACAAGAACCCAATAAAGATACAGAGAACAAGCTGACTTAATCTCTGAAAATGAATGTTTTTATACCCTAAATCTGTTATATCAGGAATCTATTAATAGAAAATAAGAACACACATGAGTATAGAGTGTTGACACCATCACATATCATAAAGCCTCTGGAAAACTCTGCTGTATATACAAAAGAGAATGAAAATATATTAGGCAAATAACATCTTAGTACTCTTATTTTTAATCATCTTGATTGTGATTTTTAAAATTCCAGGACCACACTTTAAGGACTGCTGCCCTAGAGCAACCACTTAAGGCAAAAAGAAAACAACAAGGAATAGAAAAGTATAGTTAAAAGTTCAATAGATAAAATGGAGTTCTAAAAGATATTCAATTAACCAAAAGATACAGAAAATAATGGATAGAGGAACAACAAATAAATATGCAAATAGTAAAATGTAAGACCTAAATTTAAACATATCACTAATTATATTAAATGTTAATTAATATACCTGTTAAAAGGTAGAGACTGTCAAAATGAATTAAAAAAAGAAAACAAGACCCATCTATACTCTGACTTCCAGAAGGCACTTTAAATATAAAGATAGACATAAGTTGAACAAGGAAGCTAATATACTATTCATTCAATAAGTGTAAGAAGGCACTTTAATATTAAGCAAAAGAATTGTCAAGACAAAGGGTATTACTAGATATAAAAGTTAAGCAAATAATATTACCAAATATAAAGAGGTACAGTTCATCAAATACATAAAAATAATAGATGTGTATATGAAGCCAAATAGTAGAAATAAAGAGGAGAAACTTACCAGGTAGTAAGAAACAAAGGGATAAAAATCCCCACATTCATAGTTGGAGCTTTTAGCGCCCTATGTTCAGTCCCAATTAATGAGATTCAGGAGATGTAGGTTCAGTCCCTCGGTTAGGAAGATCCCCTGGAAGAGGACATGGCAACCCACTGCAATATTCATGCCAGGATAACCCCGTGGATAGAGGAGCCTGGCAGGCTACAGTCCATAGGGTCACACAGAGTTGGACACAACTGAAGTGACTGAGCACACACACGTAATCTCTTATACTTAGAGGTACAGAATCTAGCAACATTGGTTTAACATTGGAAAATCAGTCAGTCAATGTAATTCACTACATTGAGAGAACAAAGGAGAAAAGATAAATAATCATTGGAATAGATGTAGCAAAAACATCTGTCAAAATTCAGCACCCTTCATGATTTAAAAATAACCGCAATGAAACTTTAAGCCAATAGGTAATAGAAGGAATGTTCCTCAGTCTGATAAAAGACATCTCTAAAAAACCTGCAGTCTGTGTCACACTGAAAGTATTGAATGTTTTACCCTTAAGGTTGGGAACAAAGCAAGGAAGTCTGTTCTCACCATTTCTATTCAACAGTCCAATAAAACAAAAACAGAAGGTATAAAATTAGAAATTAAGAAGTAAAACTGTTTTTGACTCCTTTGCTGCCCTACATATAGGATCTTCGGTGTTCTGTGTCACACTGAAAGTATTGAATGTTTTACCCTTAAGGTTGGGAACAAAGCAAGGAAGTCTGTTCTCACCATTTCTATTCAACAGTCCAATAAAACAAAAACAGAAGGTATAAAATTAGAAATTAAGAAGTAAAACTGTTTTTGACTCCTTTGCTGCCCTACATATAGGATCTTCGGTGCCATCTTTCTAAATTCCATATATATGCATGCACTAATATGCAGTATTAACTTTCTCTTTCTGACTTAATTCACTCTGTATAATAGGACAACCCAGAGGGATAGGGTGGGGAGGGAGGCGGGAAGGGGATTCAGGATGGGGGGACACAAGTATACCTGTGGCCGATTCATGTTGATGTATGGCAAAAACCATCACAATATTGTAAACTAATTATACTCCAATTAAAATAAATTAATATTTTTAAAAAAACCACCTAGCCCATCAAAAAAAAACAAACACAGCTGTCTCTAATTGCAGATAACATGGTTGTTTAAGTAGAGCATCCCAAGGAATCATGAATATAGCAAGTGCTCGGGATACAAAGTCAAAATGCAAAATCACATGATTTTCATATATACAAGGTATAATCAGTTTGAAAATTAAATTCAAAAAGCATTTCTATAGCATAAAAAAAACCCAAAATACTTAGGAATCAATTTTGCAAAAAGCAAGCAGTACCTATACTGAAAATTACTACATATTGCTGAGAGAAATTAAAGATCTAAGTCACTGAAGACCATTATTTATGGACTAGAAGATACAGTTTTTAAGATGACATTTCTGCACAAAAGATCTATCAATAAAATGCAATCCCAATTATAATTGTACCTTGAGGCTTTAAAAAACAGAAATTGACAAATTTATTCTAAAATTTATATGGATATACAAAGGACCTAAAATACTTTAAAAAATAATGCTTTCCAATAGAACTTTCTGTGATGATGAAACTATTATATATCTGTACTGGCCAATATGTGACTATTGAGCACTTAAAAGAGGGCTAGTGCTACAAAGGAACTGATCTTTTAATATAACACGTTTAAATGTGATTATGTAAATACATGTGGCTAATGGTTATTGTAGTGAACAATGCAGAAGGTAGTTCTGAAAAAGAAGAGTTAGACCACATGATTTTGAAACTTAGTGTAAAACCATAGTAATTAAGACAAAGTCAAACATAATAGAGAGCCTGGAAACAATCCACACTTAAATAGTCTGGATTTTTGACAAAGGTGCTAAAACAATTCAAAGGGAACGCTAGTGGTGCTGGAACAACTGGATATCCACATGAAATAAAATGAACCTATAGCTGCATCTCATATACACACAAAAATTCAAAATGGGTCACAAATTTAAATATAATTCAAAAAAGTCTAAAGCTTTTAAAACTAAACATAAGAGATTATCTTTACAGTTTGGATACAGGCAAAGATCTCTTCCGTTAAGTTCAGTCGCTCAGTCACGTCTGACTCTCTGTGACCCCATGGACTGCAGCACGCTGGGCTATCCTGTCCAACACCAACTCCTGCAGCTTGCTCAAACTCATGTCCACTGAGTCAGTGATACTATCCAACCATCTCATCCCCTATCATCCCCTTCTCCTCCTGCCTTCAATCTTTCCCAGTATCAGGGTCTTTTCCAATGAGTCAGTTTTCGCATCAGGTGGCCAAAGTATTGGAGTTTCAGCTTCAGCATCAGTCCTTCCAATGAATATTCAGGACTAATTTCCTTTAGAAGATCTCTTAAGCAGGTCATTGAAAGTAATCACAAAATAATAAATTAGATTAATTAAAATTAAATTTTCCCATCAAAAGGCAAGACTAAGAAAATGCTAAGGCAAACCACAGACTTTAAGAAAATATTTGCAATGCATACATCTGACAAGGAATCATTTCCAGTAGATGGAGGGACTGTCTACAACTCAATAATTTTTAAAAAGACCAATTTTTAAATGGTCAAAGATATGAACAGACTTTTCACAAAGAAGATGTACAAATGGCCAACAAAATATCGTTAGTCATCTGAGGAAATTCAAATTAAAACCAAAATATCCACAGCATGGTTAAAATTAAAGAGATTGACAACTCCAAATGTTATCTAGGAATTGGAACAACTGGAACTCTCATATTTTGTTGGAAATATAAAATTGTACATCCATTTTGGGGAAAGATCTCGCGATTTCTTATACAGCTGAACTTAAACCTATCACACAACCCAGCAATTCCATTCTGAGGTATTTACCCAAGAAAAGCAAAAGAATATGTCCACAAAAAGATTTGAGTAAGAACATTCACAGAAACAGTCCATCAACAGAAAAAGTGAATAAACAAATTCTCATATAAACAAATTCATGTAATTATACAGTGGGATTAGTGGGGTTAACTGTCCTGGTTTGCCAGGGACTCAAAGGATTTCTGGAATACGTGACTTTCAGTGCTAAAACTAGGAAAGTTTTTTTAACTAGGAAACTTTTGAGCAAACCAGGAGTTGGTCACCCTAATTGTTCACCTCAGCAGTGCAAAGACCTAACTACTGATACATCCAACAACATGGATGAATCTCAAAACATTATGCCGAGTGAGTGGTACCTACACAAGAGTTCATATTCTATAATTCCATTTATGTGAAGTTCTAGAGTAAGCAGAACTAAGTTGTGGTAAAAACAAAAGCAGGGAAATATTTGTGTCTGAGGGGTTGGCTGGTGGGGAACGGATGTCAGAGAACATTCGAGAGTGATGGTAATGTTCTTTATTTGTATACACCAGTTGTCAAAATTCAATGAATGGTAAGTTGAGGTTTCTACATATCTGTGTCCTGAAAGTACCTATTAACAAATACTGAACTCTAGTTAATGGTAAGTATACTGGAGTGAGGTCTAACTCTTCTTTACTTGTCAAGTGTGGAATTTCTAAAACAGTGGTATGTAGGTGTCTGAGGTAGAGAAGGGAGAATCATTCTTTGAGGATTGTTTCTGAGTGGAATTGTTTGTCATGACTATTCAATTTAGAAAAATTTTCTGTAACTTTCCAACAGCACTTTCCATGTGGCTGAATCCTTTTCTTTTGTTTTATGACCCTATATTTTGTGGGAAGAATCTTAATTTGTTTTCTAAATTGGTGGACTTCTTTCTCTATTATATGTATGTAATTTGGGTTAATTGTTCTGATACTGTTCTTTGCTCACACTTCTTTGCAGTTTTTTTTATAATATTTACAAGTGTAAGTAGAGAAACTCCATATTATAAGATGTTATTACTTTTAGCAGTCAATAGTATTTCTTAAAGCAGTGACTGTAAATTTACTTATGGTTATATTAAAGGATGATAATGCTTACAGCATTCCAACTTTTCTTGTTACTTAACTTTTCTGTAATAATATAGTACTTTTAAAATGGAAACTAGATTGCTTTCAGATTAGCTTTTTATTAGCAACATTTTTATGATTCATAATAAATATGCACAGTAAAAATGCACATTGTAGAAAAGCTTAGTCTTGATTAAAAAATTTAATCTTGCTAGGATTTTATTTTCACACATACTTTTTGCTGTAATATTGAGTTAGCTCAGAGAAGATATGCTATTTCTATCCCAAAATCTTTCAAGATATATTTCATCTTTAAGTTTGCTTTCTTCTCATTCACCTCTAAAAATGTGTTGTTCTTATGAGGATGTCAGTTATAATAATATTTCTCAATCCTACCAAACCATTGAAACCTTCTCATAAATTTTAATAACCTATTTCTATGCTGAAATTAATAGATTGTTTAACATACATACACACATAACTTCAAAAATTCAGAGCAGTTGCCCTAATTATAATATAATGAGAAAATAAAAGGAAAGTAATTAATAAATATTTGAATGTGTAGATTTGAGGATGTGCTACCGTGGTCGGATGCTTGTATCTACACATAGAAATTGTGAATGAGACTATAAATGCAGACTGTTACAGGTGTGTTGCTTTTGCCCTGCATACCACAAGCAGTGTTGCTGTCACTTTCATACCTTTCTGAAATATTTGACTGTTCTTGATAAAGGTCTGAACAAAACACAAAGGACAAATTTCCCTCAGTTTACATGTTATGTGTGTTTCTGGATATGTTGGCATCTATTTAAAACTATACAAGCATAAACTTTGTTTATATTTAAAACAGATGTAGGTTCTGGCTCAGATCATTATGGATAAGTTTTTCATCTCATAAATGTCCAAGAGGACATGGGGAAGTTATGAAGGTCAGATAATTCTCTTATATGGAGAGCTCTCCTGTAAATTGTCGATCATCCAGCAGCCCTGGCCCTTGTGTGGTGAATGCCATCATTTACGCTTAATCATTGTGACACTAAGACACAAACTTCAGAAATACCACATTAGGTGTTTTTAACAATATATGTTTGGCAATTGTGTCACTTCTCAGAATAATGTCTTTAAGATAAATAGGATTACAAAGGAAACCAACTGTATTCAAATATTTTAGGTTAAGAATCTCTGCAAAAGTAGATACCACACCCTTCTCCATTATATACACTCCAGTTGACAACCACTGTTATAACCAGTGTTATAGCCACTGTTATATAAGTCTTTCTTTCTATATTTCAGGAAATGGTGAAAGCTTTAGTGTTAAAATATTTTGGATTTGAAAGTGCATTTGGGTGCCTGCATCATTTTGTCATCAACATAACAATATCAACAGAGGATTAACATCAACTCTAATAGAACAAAGCAAATAGTACAGAAATTGTGTTTCTATTCTAATTTTGCTTCTTATTAAGTGTATCAAATGGACTAATGTTTCTATTTCCCATTCTTTTCTCATTGGGCCTAAACTACCTCTCTGATTAACATCGATCATTTGCCAACTTGTTTATTCATATATTACTTAAGGGAGTAAGGTAACCTTGGACAAACAAAATCTTCCTCCAGCTGCTGCTGAGCAAGTTGACAAAGAACTTATATGTATTAACAGGGTAGTTGAAACACAAGTGGTTCTAAAAATAGGAATTGTAAAGCATGATAATCAAGAGTTGATTTCAACTGGCACTCACTCAGTGTTTTCTAGGGGTGCATTGCAAGAGGTGACTATATTGTATGTTGACAATATATATCATGATAAATGTACAGGCTGTTGTGATGATGACTTTTATTTCTTTTAGGGTATGTCTCTATGCCAGACTGTTGTCGTAGGCTCTGTGGTCATTCTTCTGTACTCTTCAAGAGCATGTTATAATTTGGTGGTGATCACCATTTCTCAGGATACATTAGAAAGTCCATTTAATTATGGCTGGGATAATCTTTCAGATAAGGTAAGAACCTAGCATGTATTGTGAATCTAAGTATATGATAATGAAGTTAGCCTGACTAGGAGAATGTTTTAAGTGTTTGACTTACAAACACTTTTATGGAAACTCTAGCCACTATCAGTAATCATACTTCAAAGTTCTATGTTTAAAAATTCTCATTCATATGTACCGATTGAAATCATTCTTCAGAGAGAATTTCTCCCAAAGTAGTATTTTCTTTTCTTTTTGTGAATAATATCAACAGCATATTAAATCTATTGGTCATAAATCTATTTTACTAGTTTGTAAAGGATAGTGTTTAAGTATCTCTTTATAAGTTGATATTCTGTCATTAGCTAGTAAATGTGGTTATGTCTCTAATTTGCTAGGATGAAATTAATTCTCTTACCCAAGAACTACATATAACCTAAATATCTGGTTCAGTTTTAGATGTATGACTTTTATGAAAATTTGGCATTATCAGTCTTGGAAACTGGTGCGCGTTCATAGTTCCTTGGGTATCTAGGTGTTTTCTGTAGTGACTCCTGGTACCCTTGCTATGCTTATTTGACCTCCCAGCATTCTCCATCCTTCTGCCAGAAGTAGTCTGGCCTAGGTGCATGTCATATCTTTATTTATGTTAATTTAACTTTGTACTGAATTTAAGCATCCTGGAATGCTATTTTATCAGGATTTTAATTATCTTTCAAAGAAGGAATTTTCACATTTGGTTCCATGTGGCAGATTCCCTTCACTCCTTTTCCCATTTCTCTTTCCCCACATCTATTAGAATAGAAACAAATTCAACATGGAATTTAAGCCCAAAAGCATGTTTTTAAGTAGCAACAGAGCTGAGCGACTTGCATGTTACATTTCTCTACAGGTGTAACTCAGGGTAAGTGTGATTATTTTGCCTTTGGAGCAGCTGGAACCTGTAGTCTAATTTATAACCCTCCTCAGACTATGGGACCTAAACCACCCACACCACTACCCACGTATTAAAAATATTTTCATAAATTGATGTGTTGAAAAAGTTAATACCTCTTTAGTCTACTTAACATCAAAGCATTTTATGATCTTTAAAGGATAAATATCATTACATGAGAAGCCACAAAATATGGAAAATTAATTTAAGAGTTCTATGTGCTTGTAAGTTGATCTTTTAACTTACCCTACCTGAAGCAAGTTGTTTGTGGAGGGTGATTCCTTACATATAAGACTGATTTTAAAACTGCTCGACCATATTCTATTCACAGGCTCATGTAAAAGACATAAGTGGAGAAGAGTATATTGTATTTGGAATGGTCCTCTTTCTGTGGGAACATGTGCCAGCATGGTCAGTGGTACTGTTTTTCCGGGCACAGAGATTAAACCAGAATTTGGTATGATATCATAACATTACCTAATGCCTGTTCTCCTTATTTTAAAAAATAATAGAACATTTATATTGATTTTCTATTTTTGGCAAAGACTAAAAAGGATTATGGATCTCAGCCTCCTTTCTTAGTTGAAAAGTAAATCTTCATATTCTATCTACTACCTTGTTCACAGGCACCTGCTGGCATGATAAACAGTCACAGTTATAGTTCCAGAGCATACTTCTTTGACAATCCGAGACGATATGATAGTGATGATGACTTGCCAAGACTGGGAAGTTCAAGAGAAGGAAGGTAGTTGCACTGAATTAGTACCAACATAGATTTTTTTTAAAAAAAAAAGCTTTAACCCAAGTATGAAAAGGGTGATTTGCTGATATATATCAATAAATAAGATCATTTAACATTGGCACGTAGAACAGTAGATGTTAAACCCATGATGAGACCTGTACTATAAAGAATTATCATCTGCTCCTAGGTCCATAATTACCTTTATTTGAGAAATGCCTTTGGGGATAAAATGGCACCCTTTCATTTCAGGATCCCTTGTTAGTTCAAAGCTGATGGGGGTTGGTGAGCAGAGAAGAAATACTATTATATGTGTTTCCATATCTACTGTGCTGTTCAAAATGCACAGGGAAACCCTAAATAAAACTTGGGAAGCTTAGCTGCTATAAGAAATCTTCAGTGCCCTCCTTGTTCCAAAATCATTACAAGTCCATCCCATGAGCTTTGGTATCAGTGCAGAGAAAGCCTTAATGCACACTAAGTAATGCTTTGAGTTTGATACAGCATTTTCTATAATCCTCATTTCATCTGGACAGGTTACTTAACCTCAATTTTTTTGTCTGTTTTTCATCTGTAAAATAGGGATAGTAATAGAACCTATCTGATAGGATTGCTGTGAAGGCTGAGTGCATATGTGTGTAAACATACATATGTATGACCTAGAATAAAGCCCAGGACATAATAAGTACTATGTTACTATTATTATCTGATAATCAAGTTCTGTTAATTTTGAATGGTATTTATTCATTCTTTTCTAATATGTGATACAGAATCAAGGATATTAGATATAAGTTATTGAATTTTGTAGAAAGCCATTATTTGGTGAAGAACATAATTCATTCAAAACTAGAAGTGCCAACATGAGTTATTATATCCTGATCACAGTCCTTTTTTGCCCCTTTTTTTGCAGTTTATCAAATTCACAAGGTTTGGGCTGGTACGGCACCATGACTGGCTGTGGCAGCAGCAGTTACACAGTCTCTCCCCACCTGAATGGACCACTGACAGACACTGCTCCTTTGCTCTTTACTTGTAGTAACTTAGATATGAACAGTCACCATAGCTTATACGT
The DNA here is from genome assembly GCA_006410675.1 of Oreotragus oreotragus. Taxonomy (NCBI): domain Eukaryota; kingdom Metazoa; phylum Chordata; class Mammalia; order Artiodactyla; family Bovidae; genus Oreotragus; species Oreotragus oreotragus. The sequence goes on from SJYX01011111.1 coordinate 150,210, forward strand.
AACACCACAAAACTGATGGCATTACCAAGTTGTGATTCTTCAATCATTTTTCATGAATGTGTATATTCAGTGTGTTTAAATTTCATCTGCATAAACATTCCATTATCCGTTACAACTGAAAACAAAGCCTGGAAATGTGGCTGAGTCCAGTGGAGGACACAGCTGTTACTTTTGACCTCGTCCTGGTAAAATGAAGTACAATGGAAAATTTGGAGCCAGAGAAAAGAAGGATTAGATCTTAAGGGACTTGATGGCCTCCAAACATCCTGACTTTGGAATATCAAACGCATATTTGCACTTTTATCTTTGTTCTGAAAGAGTACACTGCAGTCCCCAAAGTCATACCCAGTGTTCACACTGGGATGTTATGTTGTACATCAAATCCGGAGCAGTTTCCCTACAAAAATCAAAGCGTGTATATTCAGCAGTGTACTCCATGTGGAATTCTTACCCAATAAAGTTTATAGTGTGAACAGTGCACAGAATGAAGGCATAAAAATGTATCATTCTTTTGAAAGATCTATTGAAAATATGTAATCATTGAAGATAGTTCTTTTAAGCATGATTGTACAGTACTAACTGAAATTATTCAAACAATCATTTTAAAGAAATGATACTAGTAATCCTTTACAGGGAGGACCAGCAGTGTTCTTTGGAAAGCCACAGTCATTTCTTCAAGAGGAAAGAATACTAATCAAAATTATGTGGCTACTTTGAGAATTGGTCAAGTGATTATTCTGTATGGTTAAGATAATGCAGTAGTTTAAGCATGATTCTTCAAGAAAACAACAGCAATTTTTGTGTAGGGAGATATTGATAGAAACTTCTTAGGACTAAAGTTTACAGATGCATTTAAGAATTATTCAGAAAATATACAATTCTAAGTTAAAACATGAATACATTTTCAAAGGCATTCAATTAGCTGAAATAAAATATAGTAAATCTTACCTATTATTCCTATGAATCAGGATTATCCTCAGGTAAATTAAATCATGATGTGTTATTGCAGTGAACTCAAGTGCAATACTTTGTAATACATATAATTCTTCCTTTAGTTTTTTTATATCTTGCATATGGGCAAAGCCAAATTAAATTTAATTCAAATTAATTCCAGCACTAGACTAAATGAACAACTTATGTGAAGGTACTAACTACGTAAGTATAAAAACCAGTGGTTAACAATATTGGAGTACTTTTAGAATTACATTAAAACTGTCTTGAACGTCCTATCTTAGATCTAAAAATATATATATAATATGGTAGGCTAAAGTGATAGAGAATTTTAAAATGCACTTTCTACCAGTGTCTATATGGAAAAAAGTAGATGCTAAATACCTCAAGAGCCCAAGGTAACCGGCAACATTGGGAAGTTGTCACAACATGCTTAAAGATGACTATATATGGCTGTTTGCTAATCTATTTCTTCAGAACTGAAACTAATACGACTGTCTTTTTCTGTCTTTACTTTGATTAGAAAGTTATGTTCTTTTTCTGCTCTTACATAAAACATCTTTTAACTTTTTGATTGATTCAGTAACTTCACAGAAGTATAACAGTAAGTGAAACCCTAAGAAAAAATTAAATTTTTAATGCTTTTGATCTCTTGGGAAGCTGGTACACAGACAAAGAAATTTCATCTTTTTATCATACAAAATAATTCTGAATTCAGTCCAAAGCATAAACTTATACATGTCACTTTGGATTTATAAAATTTATAGTATAGAATTATAGGTCATAACAGGACAACATACCATGCACTTACCTGAGCATATTTTTACTGCAACTTCAGTTACTGGGTTTCTTTTCAGAATGCTGACTATTTATTGTCTTAATAATGTTAGGTATTTAATTATCTAGAGCTGTCTAAGAAGATGTGTTGCCTTTGTTAATCCTTGGGGTTCAAAGTGATACATTTTTTCTAGGAAAGCTTCCCCAGACTTCCCTACATAATGCTCCTATTTGACCAGATAAGTGAGGATTACTTTTTAAAAATATTTCAGATAAAATAACCTGTTTTTTTCAGTTGCATTAGTTGATTCTTCCAAATCTGAGATTTATAAATTTCTTATCCCTGACCAGGGAACCTAAATTCTTGCATTTGTCTCCTTAAAGACATCTCCCACAATAAATCACCAAAGACAAAGAAAGATAAACTTCTGGCCCATTTTTTGCTTAAAAATTTCAAAGCACTAAGAGCACTTTAAGTCTGGTCTTGAAAGAAGGAGTTGTTTATCAAATCAAAGGGCTATCGACCCCCTGTTCATCCTGCACTGAAGCACATGATCACAATTTCCAACCTTCTTTTTGGTTCACTAACTAGAAAAGAATTTCATTGCTTAAGTGTGTAATTCTACAGTGATTAGCAGTACTTGTTTTTGTTTCATTTGGATGGTCATTAATTTTGAAACTCTTGCCACTCATTATAGCTGATAGTAGTTTTATGAAAGATGTAATTTATAGCTAAAGTGGCTTTTTTAAAGCATAGCTGCCTTTTTTATTGTTATCAGTGTTTCTCAGCTATAAAATCAGTGTCAAACTGGTTATCAAAGTATAGCTGTGGCCAATGAATGTATTTATTTGTTTCACTAAATTGTAACAAAACACTACTGTTAAAAATAAAAGTGTCTGTGCTTTTATTTGGAGGTCTGGTTTTCTTAATCTTTTAACAGACTACACCCATTGAGTTTCTGTCATGTAAGGATAAGACGCCTACCATAGGAAAGAGAATACCTAGAGTTACAAATGACGGTTTACTTTAAGTGAGCTTGTCATTACAGAGATTTCCTGGGTTGTCCTAAGCTGAAAATGCATCGAATACAGCTGGCCTAGAACATTACAGCTTAGACTGAAAGTGAAAGTGAAGTCACTCAGTCGTGTCCGACTCTTTGCGACCCCGTGGACTGTAGCCCACCAGGCTCTTCCGTCCATGGGATTATCCAGGCAAGAAAATTGGAGTGGGTTGCCATTTCCTGCTCAAAACACTTGTATTAAACTACAGTTGGGCAAAACCATCTAACACAAAACCTGTTTTGTAACAGAGTGTTGAATATCATATAGAATTCATTGAACACTGTACTGAAAGTGAGAAACAAAATGCATGTATTCGGTACAGAATGGTTGTGTATGGGTTGTTGACCCTTGTGACTGCGTGGCTGAGTGGGTGCTGTGGTGTTGCCACTGCCCCAAATCATGAGAGAGGTCCGCACTGCATATCACTAGCCTGGGGGGGAAAGACCAAAATTCAAAAGTGGAAGTACAGTTTCTATCAAATGTGTACCACTTTTGCACTGTTGTCAAGTTGAAAAATCTAAAGTCAAACTATTGTATACGTGGATAACTGTATGTACTGAACATTGAGATCACTATGTACATTAGCTGTACACTAATTAGTATTACACACTAATTTTAATATGAAATGCCATACTTTAAAATACCAGTTATTACATAGTATGTGCGTACGTGCTACTCTGCGACCCTATGGACTACAGTCTGCCAGTCTCCTCTGTCCATGGGATTCTCCAGGCAAGAATACTGGAGTAGGTTGCTGTGCCCTCCTCTAGGGGATCTTCCTGAGCCAGGGATCGAACCTGTGTCTCTTACGTCTACCTGCATTGGCAGGTAGGTTCTTTACCACTAGCGCCACCTGGGAAGCACCACCTGGGAAGCCCATATTAGATAGTACATGTTTATTGAAACATTAAGCTAAGAAAAATCCTTGTGTGAAAGAACTTATAACACCTCTCTCCTTCCCCTTAGATTCTTAAACAGGTAGCAATTTATCTAGCTCATAATCCTGGGCAGCTTTTCTTTGATTATTCAAGAAATTCTTCAGTAATGTTTTCCCCTGAAAAAAGTTCTTACCATTTTTTCCATAATAGGCCCCTTTCATAACTTGCCAAAACCACACCAAATTTCTAATATAGTTTCAGAAGTTTTATTGATCATCTAAAGTCCAGAAATCCTTGGGCGCCTACTGACTGACTGTGAAGAATATTTGGAGTGAAGGTATGATCACTAGCAATAATAAAGTTGTCATTTTAAAAGCAGTTTATTCAACAAACATTTATTAAGTGTTCATATGCCAAAAACTATGCTGTGGAGATGCAAACATGGATAAAGTTCCTTTTCCTGCTCCTAAGGAGCTCACATTCTAGTAAAGGAGACTTAAAAAAACAAAACACAGTACAATAAGTGACTCAGTAGAGGTAGGTTGTAATTACAGTGGTGACACAAGAGAACTTAGATGGTCCTCCTTGGATGGAGCAAGGGCGAATTCACAGCAGTGATCACTAAGCTGGACCTGCAAGGACACATAGAAATCTCCCAGGTGGGGAAGGATGGCTAGGGCACTTGATATAGAACAGCAGGCACCAAGGTGTGGAGGCCTGACGATGCTGCATCTGAAGAACTGTAAGTCTGTTTTAGCAGAACGTGAGGTTGGGGGAAACAGAAAGACCCCTATCAGAGTACTTTGTTCACCAAGGAAAGAGGTCTGGTTTCCTCCTAAAGGTTCATGAATTCACTGTGTGTTAAAGCAGGGAGTAACATTGTGAGAGTGCTTCTAGAAAGTCCACTTTGGTAACATTGTGAAGCAAAAGAGAGGAGACAGGTTGGGTACAAGGGAAAGGTTTGTACTTGAGGGAAGAGCAATGAAAATGCAAAGACAGTGATATTTCAGAGATATGGAAATAAAATCCATAGAGATTAGACACTGGCTGGACAGGGGAATGGAAAGGTTAGCCTAGAGAATTTAGATGATGCTGGTTCTAAAATTAACCAAAGGAAGGAGCATAGGCATAACAGCAGGTTTGGGGCAGAATAACTTTTTAAGAGATACACAGGTGTCTGTGGGACAACCAAGTGAAGATACATAGAAGGAAGATGGTCTGAGAACTTTGGGCTAAAGGTAAGGATTTAAGAGATCACTGAATTGGAAGGACTCAAGAGTGAGAAGTGGCCTAAGGAATAACTTAAATAATACCTGAGTAGAGGCACTCAGAAGTGAGGGAAATACAAGAAACCTAGTGGAAAACAGATTTTTAAAGAAGGGGCTGTCAACAGTGTCAAATGCAGGAAAAAAAGTCAAGTAAGAAACGGCTTGTGAACCAAACCATAGATTTAGAATTGGGATTTAGACTTCAAAAGACAAGATTGTTAGCTACTAAGAAAAAAAGCCAAATTTCAGTTAAAGGAGCAAGTGGAGGGGGACAAAGTGAAGACAGGAATATTCTTTCAAAAAGTTTAGCTGTTAAAAAAAGAGAGAAAGTAGGGGCATAAGAGTTAGAGAGCTACACAAGCAAAATAACCATTTAAACCCATCTACCAAATTTTCAGAGTACCACACATGTCATTACACTCCTATATTTGGTGCTCACTTCATAGTCTTTTGAGTCTCTAACAATACTGACTTAATAGTAGGCTAATATCTTTCTTTTCCTGCCCTATTCAAATTAGAGGGGAAAAGAAATAGAACATATATTATTGAACTTAGTTCTGTGATAATTAATTTAAATATACTGAATACATTTTCATACATTCACTCAAAAAATATTTATTGGACACCTACTATGTGCTTGACACTGTATCAGGCTGTAGGGACATAAAGAAGAAAAAGTATACAGTAGTGTTAAGTAGCATTTCTAAGCCATTATTTAAATAAACCCTGCTTTATTAATAATGTTACATCTCAACCTGATATATCTGCTAAGACATATAGAAAGAGCCCATAACTTTGAGGTATACACTTCCTTTTTTCCTGCAATTACCATGTACTATAAATTCCTAAACCCCTTCAAATATTTTTATCATTGAAGATCTTCCCTTAATGAAGACTTCTAAAAATTACAGTTTAGTTATGGGGAGAAGAAAGAAATGAATATCACGTGCAAAACCCCAAAATTTTATGCCTATGACTATACAGCATTAAAAGGGTAACAAAATTCAAAAAAAGAATTTTAGATTGGAACTCAAAATGATTCCTTATTCTAAGGCTTATAGCAGTATATAGTTGGAGATATTTTTCCTGAAAAAAAAAATCATTGAAACATTATTCATATTACACATGGTTCAAAGGACATGATGCCTATAACTGACTCTTCAAGAGAAAAAAATAGTATATGCGTGTATATATACATGAGCGAGAAAGCAGATATGAACAAGTAAGGAATCTGGTAAAAAGAATTATTTGTATTGATACTATCCTGGAAACAATTCTATAAATTTGAAATTATATAAAAATAAAAAGTTTCCCCAAATTTTTATTCAGAATTAGGGAAAGTACTATGAGAATAAATATATAAATCTATTCAACTTTTCACACTGTTTAGAAATCACTTATACCCTTGAATTATCATTGTATCTTTCTACACACCAAAATAAGCCCATCAAAATAGCAAAATAACTCTAGAAGTGATTTGTTTCATACCAATGTATTGTAGGGTTGCCAAATAAAACACAGGACTCCCAGGTAAATCTGAATTTTAAAGGAGGAATAATTTTTTGGTATAAGTTTGTCCCATATTACATGCAACATACTTATATTAAAAAACTGTTGTTTATCTGAAATTCAAATTCAACTAGGCATTCTGTATTTTTATTTACTAAATCTGTTCACCCTAAATCTTGAACATTTAGGCTGTTAGTAATTTAGGCTGTTAATAATGGAACATAACATTCTCTTATAAACACTTTTCACATTGGCCATAGTTTAATTTACATTATGTCTTCTTCCACAAAATTCTATTTTGAGAGACTTAAAACATCATTTACTTAGATTTACCATGTGTGAATTTGATAATCCTGATGATTTTACTTAATATTAAACATTAAAGATGTACCACATTATCAAAGTTTTACTCACAATAATATTACACATAGATTTAACACAATTTTAAAAATTGTTATTTAAAACAACATAATTCCCTTTTACAAAAGCAGCTTTATATAAAACATTTGACTTAAGACTGTCATTGCTATTTACGCCTTTGAATGAAATTCCATTCTTTGGCCTCCACTGTCCAGAAACAGGCACTTTTCAACTTGCTTTCTTTAATGAATATTTTGTAACAAGTTCCTGAAGTTTTCTAATTCTTTCACACTTGTTGAAATTCTGTAAACAAAATAAATTTCACTCAGAAACTATTTTAGATAACTTTTCTCTACAAGTTATTCACTTTGCATTTTTAGAACACAGAAAAAAATGTTAATGTATCTCAGCAAACATAAAGGTGCATAAGACATTTAATCTGTTTTGATTCATTTTTGTTCTTAATTTGACATATTAAAACTAAGATAACATTCCCCAGAAATCAGTTATTTTTAATTAGTCACAACTAAGTATTAAAGTTTCAAGTACAAAATTATTTTAAGTATGCATAAGTATATTCATATGCTTATTATTTAAAGTATATAAGTATATACTTTATACCTAGATATAAAGTATAAGTATATACTTTATAAAGTACATACCATTAAAATATGTATTTTAAATATGCATAAGTATATGAACACTTAAACTAATCAATTTACCATATTTATTAAATATACAAAGAATCAAAGCCTTTGGACTACAAAGGGTGGGAACAGTAAACGTGTGACCAAATTGTTTTCTTTTTTTTTTTTTTTNTAAAGTACATAGCATTAAAATATGTATTTTAAATATGCATAAGTATATGAACACTTAAACTAATCAATTTACCATATTTATTAAATATACAAAGAATCAAAGCCTTTGGACTACAAAGGGTGGGAACAGTAAACGTGTGACCAAATTGTTTTCACTAACTTATAAAAAGTTTGTTATTTTAAGTATACTGTAGCTCTGTTCTCCACCATGAAAAAAAGTAGCAAAATACTCAAATATAACTGTCAAGCTTCTGTGTACTAAAGAATAATTTATTAAATAAATTTTTTAAGTGAAGAAATATAGTCCTTAGAAAATGTTAGTTTTTTTTTAATATAAATCTCTGCATTCTTTAGATATGATAGGCCAGGAGGAAATGCATCTGTACTTAAATTTAATAAGTTCCTAATTTTAAGCTTATTTTCTAATCATTTTGATGAAAATTATTTTTAAAAGCATGATTAGCCTTTTACACAATGGCAAATTCACAAATTTTAGATGTACACCTGCATTACACAACATGATTTTTTCTACGACCTTCAAAAAAACATTTGGATAGCACATAGATTAGAAAAAGTTTACAAATTCCCTAAGATGAATACTAAAGCACTCAATGAATTAATAATGATTACAAGAGTTAAGAGGTGACATAATGATTACATGTATCTACAAAGTTAAAGTATTTCATAAGATCACAGAATTCTGTAGGGAGATAATTTCACTAAACAGGATATTTCTTACCCAGTTTTATCTGAGAATATATGTGTTGCATTAGACTTACTTGGCTAGCAAAAAAAATTTTGGTGCAAACTAACCTTCCAAATGCATTAAATAATGATACTATTTCTTGTCTGGTTAGATGGAATTCATAACTGGGTCCACTTTCCGGCATATTTGCAATCAATTTCTCAGAAAACAAGATCTTCAGAGCAGTGCCCAAACCCTGAGTCTATAATAGAAATAAGAAAAAAAGAAAAATCAGAAAATTCCTTGTGCAAAGAAAGAAAACAGGATTGAGCTTGATATGCTTACCTGAAGCTTTCCCCACAGTCGACATTTCAAACAACCAACACAATCCATGATTCTTGAAATATTTCTAAAATGCAGTCGAAAATCCTCCTAAAAATAATTTAAAATTTTATTAAGATGTAGTATATGGTGAAATACCAAGTATCTCTGAGTGCCTTCTGTGTTCCTCACTGTGTGCAAAACACTGGAGAGCACCAAAGAAGGGAAGAAAACCGAAATCAGTGTACACAGAACACCTCCTACACACCAGAATCTTTACATATACAATTGTATTTCAGCTTCACCACAAATGCAAAAGTGCAAGTCGCTCAGTCGTGTCTGACTCCCGACTCTTTGCAACTCCATAGGCTATACAGTGCATGGAATTCTCCAGGCCAGAATACTGGAATGAGTAGCCTTTCCCTTCTCCAGGGGATCCTTCCAACCCAGGGATCGAACCCAGGTCTCTTGCATTGCAGGCAGATTCTTTATCAGCTAAGCCACCAGGGAAGCCCAAGGTATTATTACAATCTACACCTAATGAATTAAAAACATAAGGTCCAGAGAAGCTAGGTAACTTGCCCAAATTCCCATATCTAGTAAATAGCAAATCTAAACCCCAGGACTGCCTGCCTCCAAAACTAGACTCCTCCAAAACTAGACTATCTGTAAATATACAGGAAGTAAATGAGATATTCTATTGTATGTGATTATTAACCACATGTCAATATCAGGAGAGGGGGCAGAAGTTGTATGACATCATTTACCAAAAAAGAAAAAAAGTTAGGGAGAAAGGAATAAATAATGGAAGGAGCAACAAGTAAACCTTTGGTTTAATAATAGTTAAATGAAAGCCCTTCTCTCTGGTATTAGGAAAAACAACCAGATCTTTTACCATTTATTATCATCATACACACTTTGTTATCATACAAAAATCTACAGAATATAGTGAAATCCATGTACCCTTCACCAAGTTTCAGAGAGAAACTCATTAAACTCATCCAAAAGCAGTATGTCTTTAAGGGGTAAGGAAGAAAGAAAGGAAGCCAAGAACATATCCTTCTTTCACACCAGTGGAAATTATTAATTAATTCTCCAATGACTCCCCTGTCCTGAATTTATAGTGGAATCCCAGGCTTACAGTACTTAAAGCAGGAAATCTGACATACATTTCAGATGAAACCTTCATTATATCAAATGGCCTATAATTTGGTAAGTATATAATATTTTGTTTGCTTGTTTTTATTGTGCTAAACAACACACTGAGCTCAATCAGAAGAGAACATAAGCAAAGATCTAAAAATGGGAATAAATCAGCAAAGACTGGAACCTACTATTCAAAGCAGACCTCAGTTCACTCTGGAGACAAGTCTTTCCCCAGATGCATCATTCAGCCTGAGACTTTGAAACGGTCAACAGCTGTACCATGTAAAAGATTTATAATAAGGTCCCAGGTCTTATATCTTATTATAATACAAAGCCCAATAAAAGCAAAAATAAACAAATGGCATCTAATTAAAAGCTTCTGTACAACAAAGGAAACTATAAGCAAGGTGAAAAGACAGCCTTCTGAATGGGAGAAAATAATAGCAAATGAAGCAACTGACAAACAACTAATCTCAAAAATATACAAGCAACTTATGCAGCTCAAGTCCAGAAAAATAAATGACCCAATCAAAAAATGGGCCAAAGAACTAAATAGACATTTCTCCAAAGAAGACATATGGATGGCTAACAAACACATGAAAAGATGCTCAACATCATTCATTATCAAAGAAATGTAAATCAAAACCACAATGAAGTACTATTTCACACCAGCCAGAATGGCAGCAATCCAAAAGTCTGCAAGCAATAAATGCTGGAGAGGGTGTGGAGAAAAGGGAACCCTCTTACACTGTTGGT